>CM063284.1:18348334-18690834 GCA_032173965.1 Sitta carolinensis
TGAGAATTTTCTACTTGTTTAGAACATATATACGTTATAAAGAGCTGTTCATTAAAATTTCCTAGAGAAATCTAACCTGTATATTGAATAAAAAAATTATGAAGGAAATCCATAAATACTTGAATAAGAATTAATCAGAGAAACAGACTACCTCAGTGCATGCCAGATAACAATTTTTGCAGCTTGAGCTTTGGTACTTAAAACAAAATAGTTCAACCACTCAAAATGAAGGGAAATCATTACCATCTCCAGAGGACTAATTCATAAAATTTAAACATTGGCATAAATATTTCTAAAAAGTCTCAGATTAACATTTTTACATCTGTGTATTGCTCTTCATAGAGTTAAGAGACAGTAATGTAAGATGATATTCTATCATCAGTTTTCTGCCAAATTATTACTGAATTCCAAGAGTTTCTTGCACACATTAATGGGATGCCCCTTGAACTTTTCTTTTAAGTCAGTATCAAGCCTTCTTTATTATAAAACATATTTCTCTGAATAAAATATTTTAAGCAGATCAAAATAGTAAAAGTAAGTCAGTATTTTCTACAAAATGTCTTTCTTTCTGGATTAAAATCTTTAGAGACAGGATGATATCCATATACCAGTAACTGACATGATCACAGAAATAAAGAAAAGGATTCTGCATATGCCAGACAGTCCAGGAAAATTTCTCACATAATCACAGGCAAAAAATTGCAATATGTTAAATAAAATACTGCCTTGAACCAGGCAATTATGTGAATTATTTAATTGGTATAATTATTGTAGGCAGTCCTCATATCTGCTGAAAGTGCAGTACTTGTCACATATTAAAAAGAAAATATTTGCTTTCAGAAATTTTTGGTATGTATTAATTTCAATAAAGGCATTGTTTGTCTAGACACAAGGGCTATTCAATAAAACATGGTTTGTTTGCTTACAAATAGTTTTGATTAACAGTTAAGGAACTTAGCTTTTTATTTAAATATGTGCAAGCACTTGATTTATTTCAGTAATGTAAAACCTGTAGTAGTTGAATACATTTTTTTACCAGGTATTTAATATTTTTTGGTTTATTTAACATGAAAACCATTTTTTCTACTACGTAGTATTTTTGGAGTTAAATGAGATTAAATGATTAAAATAGAAGTAGGTCTTATCTATTTACCTTTTTATTAGCTTTATTCAACTTGCTTTTATCTTCTATTTGTCAGAAGTTAAAGTCTTCTGATTTTCCCTTCATACATGAAAAAAGCCAGGTATTTCTAGGCTGTAAAAAAAAAAAAAAAAAGAAAACGGAAAAAATCTAGAGCTTTCACATTTTAATTTTACTTTTAAGCTATTGATATTTCAGTCCTTATTTAATACCCAGGAATAGAGGCAACCAAAGCAGTACCCATGCTTCAGACATTATAGTTCATCTGATTTCTAACAATTCAGGAAAATCTTACATATTACAAAAGTTCCATTACCCCTTTATTTTATGAAAACATAAATCAAAACGCTAAAAATTTATTAGAATTTATATTTTATAATTTCTTGCAAAAAAAAAAAAAAAATCACAGGCTTAATTTGCATACTTTATGTCTATGATCATGCAAAAAAACTGAGTAATAAAAAAATGTAAAGATCTGTGGATGTGAGCAAGAGTCACTGTGATGTACTAGACAGTACATCCTCCAGGATAGCAGCTTTGCTGTTTTATGTGTTTTGAGTTATTTTGAAGTCCTTCTAATTAAATGAAAGTCCTCTATTTACTGATTTTTTAGTCATTCTCTTTCCTTCTTTTTCTTTCACAGAGAAATAAAGCTATGTAGTTCATGCTGTGTTTTCTCTTTCTTTGGATAAAACTCTAATGTCTTTGATTAAATTCGTGGAGGTTTACCAATGAGGCCTACATAAAGCATGCTGCTTTTTATGTCAGAAGGAGAAATACAAACATTCTCCTCCTTTGCTGAAATTACTATTGTAATTCCATGTCTAGTCCTGTGTCACAGATGAACAGTTTGTCATATTCACAATAATACTAGGAACTGCTTTTTAGTTATTATGTTGGTATTCTTTGTAAGCAACACTTAGGGGAAGCAGGTCTTGAAAGGAAATTTTTGCTACTTTTCAAATGATCTGACATAATTTGCAGATGCCTCGAAGTTGAGGCAGCTCTCAGATAGAGATGTCACACATTGTACCCCAAGTTCTTTACATCTAGCTTTATTTTGTAGATTTGTTGAGAAAAGTCTAATCTGCATGTGATTTTTAAGAGTAAGCCAAATACGTTTGGAACTTGTTACTGTTTAAAGTAAGGCTTTTTACATGTTTATACACATGATGGTAAGACTGTAGCCTTGCTGGTGGAAACCTGTAAGGAGGATATTATGTTCTATTGTCAAGAAGCATTCACAGTCTGTCACATTAGTGCTAGAGATGTGTGTAGAAGAGTAATTATTATAAGCTGACATCCAGGAAATGTAAGTGAAAATAGATAAACCTCTAAGGAAAATTAAGCTCTGTGGCTTAGGTACTCTTTGTCTCCAGATGTTTAATGTCATGACACTAAAATGTTATTTAGCATAGCACCTAATTTTGCTATGTAAAATAATTTTGTATTTATATAACAAACAGAAATGTGATTTTCTTAACTCTTCACTTAGTTTCCTATCAAATTAGATAAAAGTGAAAATACAGGCAGTGAATTTTTCGTAATCCAGTATTTAGAGGTTCATGACACAGTATCTCTTTATACAGTTCCACAGTATCAAGCTGAGAAATTATCTAATTCTGCTAGTGTAATAAACAGTTTTTATAAAAAAATTGTTGAAACAGTTGTTGTAATATTGCAGCAAGAACAAGCTCTACGTGGCATTTTTTGCTAGAATTAGACCTGCTGTTTCATGAAAATGTTTGATTCTGGTCATAAAGCAAGGCTTGCATGCCAAAATAATAGATGCCTTAAAAAAAGCTTTGATAAAGTCCTGCAGACCTTGGCATTCACAGTTCCCTTTTGGCAACAGTGAGGAACGGCTGAGTAACAGATAGGAACCTGACTTAACTTAAGATGGTTTATTGCATCTAAATATATTAGGGCTAGGTCTGCAGCTAGTGTGAATCAGCATATCTGCCTTCAAATTACTTATATTGCGTTGTGTCAGCAGAGAATCTGGCCCATATCCATTATCTAGAGGGAATATCTACTACTACAAAGCATACTTATCTAACCAAAAGCAAACGTAGTGTACGTAGCTCATTGATGTTTCTTGTAACACTTATGTTAACCTTTATAGTGTGATAAAAATCTGGCAAAGTTATGTATGGTTGCAAAGGATCTTGCTTTGATAATATCAACAATTATAAATTAGCACTTATTGCTTTAAATGCTGCTTCAAATTGCATTGATAAAAGCTTAACTTGATATCGATGAGAGGACTAGTAATTTAGGACCTTGCTGTTGTTCTAATTAACTTTACTGGGAGCAGAATGAGACCTCTCCTCTGAAACAGATCTGCCTATCAAAGTAATATGATGTGGTTTGGGTTTTTTCCTTTTAAAATTTTTTCTATATCTGTAGTGTATATTTTGTGTTCTCCTGCTGCATGTATTTCATATCTTGTACCGATCCCATTTTACAGAACCGGTATGTTTAGAATCCTGGCTTTTGTATATAAACAAACGTGTTATTCAACTCAGCAAAATCACCCAGAGTGAATTCAGATACAGAGGCATTTGCAGAGTTCCAAGTTAAAAGTTCTAGTCAAAATGATGACCCTGTGAGACCCAGAGTAACATAACAAACCCTGGTTCATTCTTCATTTGTTTGGCTCAATTAATGAAAATTTACTAGCTATCAGAATTTTGAGCAGTAAACACTGGTCTAAGAAGTATCTCAATTAGTGGATGTGATGCTGCAACCATTAAACCTGTTCAGCAGATGCTTCAGCAATAACTTATGGGCAAATAGAAGCATTGAAGTACATGGAATTTTACACATGCTGAATTGTCTGCATCATTTATAAGATATCAACTTTACTTCAGGCTGTGGAAATAGTTTTGCTATTAAAAATACAGTTGTGGTTTCTGCTCATTTTAAATAGCAAATGACATTATGATCACTCTGAGAAAACAAAGAGGAATACTTTGGTGACTCTAAATTTACTATACTGGCAACACCACTGAAAACTACAAGTGTCCATGTACTCTCTGTTTCATGCAAGATTTATTTGTTGTGAGAGAAAACCCTGATGGTTGGTTAGTGAATTAGGTCAATAAGCAGTAGGATAGTGATAGGGGAGATTCTATTGCTCTTGGGGATTTAGGCTTCCTAGCACGACATTTAAATCAATAGGAATCATCAGCTACCCTAATCTGCCCGTACCAAATAGCACTGGGCCTAAGGTGGTGGAAAAAAATTGGAAGAGACCCTGGGAAATTGCTTTCTTTTCCTTGAAAAAATTAATGAAATGTATTGTGTAGGTGCTTATAAAGATGCTTATCATCTTTTCTGTATCTTCAATTTTATTAAAATACAATATAATTTCTAAAGATAACACTAATTATAATAATAATAACTTGTTATTTATGCAGTCATAGAATTCAACTATTTTTGCAAATGCATTAGTAACATGTCAAAATGTAAAGAAGAAAGCAGCACAAGATGAGAAATTCCAATTACAGTACAAACAAAATGTTAAAATCCTGTCTTACGGCTGCTGGTATTAGTTAATACAGTGCTGATACAGTTAGACAGTTAAGACAGTTTAGAAAGACAGTTAAAACTATGCAGCTATGTACAACCAATATGAAGAAATTTAAGAATTATGAAGTAATTTAAGGTTAAATAATACTTAGTAATAATTTAAATTGTTGATGATACAAACCAGAACTATGTAAGTCCATCAATGAGATCAATGATAAATCTGTGTTGTTTTCACATCCAATGTTTCCACTGAGTACACGGGAATTTGAAATGAATGTATATTGCCGTAGAAGCTCTTAGAAATCTGGGAAACAATGTTTCTCTAAAGACAAATTTATTTTCTTAATTTCTTAGAAACAGTCAAATATAATTTAATTTTGGTCAATTTTCTATATGAAATCCTGAATTACATTTGTTATATAAGTGATAATAATTTAAGATAATGTATTATAAATAGTGCATCACTGAAAAAACCTTTTCCCTCCTCTTGCCTTATGCTTATTATAGAACATAAGTAAACCCTTTCTTTGTTTATATGGTTAGATTTATTGAAAGGATCTTTGCAGGCAAAAGATGGTATCTTAGACCATCTTTCAAAATAAGCATTAGAATCTCCCTTTGCCTGCACTGTGTGCTCACCCAGGAACACGTTAACCTTAGAGAGCTGCGTCAGCTTGTGGCCGACATTCACTGACGGCGTCGTTCTGACTCTGTCAGCCAGGAAGTCTGCTCGCATCACCTACACGGGACGAGTGTTTGTTCAGTCAAATGTTGTTGCCATTAGTACCATTTTTACAGCAATAAAGTTCCATTGAGGCCAATTAGGAACTACTAGAGTGGAGACTGAGCAACAAATTTCAAAATTTGATCCATCATTTCTTGGCTGTCAAACCCCTGCCCATCTGCTCACATGGCAAGCAGCCCACTTGCAAGTGAGCCGGACCTTTCCTCTAAGAAATGAGTGACAGGGAAGAACAGTTCAATTGGTCTTTAACAATGTGAACAATTATTTTTCCTGCAGGAAGTGTGATCCGGTATCTAGGGGAGCTGGACAGCATTTGCCTTCTTTCCCTTAATTATACTTTTTGACATGTACATTGTTAGAAATGGTTAAGCAACAGAGGAAAGAAAATCAGGGGTTTACTGGTACTGGTTGCTGCCAAAAAGACAGGTTGTATTGGAACAGGTGCTTTGAAAATCTGTGAAAGCCAGCTGAAAGGTGTCAAAATGTGCATAGCATGAACCAACAGTTCACAGACATTTCGTGTGAATTCGGTGTTGTATCAGGAAAGTTTAGAAGGAACCCTCAGCAGAGATTATCTGCCTTAGAAACAGCCAGCCAGCTTAATAGGCAGACCCTTGTCTGCTTGATCACAGCATGCATGATGGTCTCATGCAGAAGGGAAGACAAAGGAAAGAAAAATAAGATTTCCTTCTGTTACATTTATATACTTCATTATCTTGGAATCATCAAAACAGGAAAAAAGATATAATAATCTCTTCCTAAAATATGTTAAGATGATCATCTAGCCTAAAAATGAAAGTAGATCAATTGAGACTCCATAAACTGTATTTGGGTGATTGATTACTGCAGAGTGTGTGCAGGTAAAAGTAGAATGTGTGATCCTTTTTTGTCATACCGGTCAAACTAATGCCCGTGAGCCACACTTGTCCCTTGACCTTGTTAAATGTGGCCCACGTGTTGGAAGGAGTACAAGAAACTTTTCTGACACATTCCCTTCCCACATGTTTTTCCTGCAGTGTGCTACTGTAGATAGTTCTAAAACACATGGGACTACAAGTGGGTTCCCCATGTGCATTTAAAGCCTAACAGAGCTACAACAGTCAAAACCACATGGGGATAGAAAAGGAGCATCAGGAAAAAAAGCTTTTCGACTATTTGTGCTCATGTTCTTCATGTGCTCAGAGAACACATGGGAGAGCAAGAGCAAGACAAAAAAGACAAGGGAGAGCAAGAGAAGAAAGGAAGAGGAAGAAAGAAGTAGACAGAAGCAAAGAAAAAGGAACAAAGCAAGTTGGCATTGAAAAGGAAAAGGAGAAAAGACAAGAGAAAGGAGAAGGCATTGCAAGGAAATGACAGGAACTGACAGGGAAAAAATCATAGAGAAAATAATTTCACTGCTTGAAAGGATTAAACCGAATAAGCTTGCCTGTGCTTTTCATTTCAGCTTTATAGTTCGTGTGCGTGTTTAGTTTTAACAAATGTAAGAAGAGGCATCTGTGCACATTCCTCCATGTCATCTCTCCTTTCATTTTGTCTCTCAATGCTGCATCTTTGTTTCTGCTTCTGCTTTCTGTTTCATTCCGTCTCTAGCTTACCCCTCCCCTTTTTCTCTTCTCTGCCTCTCACAGGCAATGAATGAGATGTAGCATATCATTGTATTAGCAGGGCCAGGTTTTCCTGAGCTTGCCTTAAAAATGGAATGCCAGTATGTTGTTATTCTTTCAGCCTTTTTTTTTCCTCCCACAAGACTCAGAGGAGATAACCTGAAATCCTCAACAGAATCTTAAGTGAGCATATGAGTGAAATGTGACTTTTGCTCCATGCCAGTCGTGGGACTTGGTCATAGTCTTGATTTTGAGGAGCTTTACAAGAGGTCAGTGCAGAGAAATTTTTCTCTTGGTGAAGTCAAAGAGGAACAGATAAACTACCTCCCATCTTCCTCTCTCATGCTTGTGGACACACATCTGCATGTGCAGCCCTTCCCTGGACTTCCTGAGGTGTACTACTCTTGGTGTGCTCCACTTACCCTGTAAGCTCTCATTGGGAAAGACAGTTTTGTGTGTAACACAGCAAATCTAAATACTCTCACAGAAATATGCAAATATTATGTTAACTAATTTGATACATTTGGTTTAATTTGAATTGGAATAAAAATTAAATAGCTTTGAGTCAATTATTTTTATACTATCATTGGATAGCCTTTTGTGTCATCTCAGAATTTTTTCTTTGATTTGGGCATGAAGATGACACTGAGATTTGGCATTGCATTTAGATTTATGAGTTTTATCTTTAAAAGCAAAGGAAGAGTCTTTATATGTGTATGTACTCTGGTTTTGTCCCTGCTTTCTTTGGATCTTACACTCTATTTCTCTGTTTCTTCTTGTTGACCCTTTTTAGTTATATGCCAGGATCTCAAGATTTCCAAACTAAAGCCAGGAACTCAGGAGGATGAACAGCTTTCAGGAAACGGTCAAAGCTCTCAGGGTGCAATTCTAAAGGTCATTTGTTATCACATCTGTTCCTGTCAAGGCGTCCTCTCTGAGGCAAAGCCCATCTGAGAGGCTGGAAACCCTGGGAGGTTCTATGGTAGGATTTTCTCTCTCATGCTGTATGATGACACTGAAAAGAGTGCATTCATCTGTGGAGTTCTCCCAGTGTCAGGGAAAGCTGTCAGAAACCTTTTCCCCCTGCCCTGTTTCACTGTGACCTTAATTTCCCAGCCAGTGGCTTAAGTGCAAACATTCTCACCCCCCACCCCCCCAGTTAATATTAGGATTTGTCTGATTTCCCCTGGTTCTCTTAAGGCAGAGTAAAAGTGGAGACCACCATTGGGCAGAAAGTCTAAGATTTTTTGAATGTGTCTGTGATGAATGAGAGTGAGAGGAGAAGGGAAGAATTCTGGGGTTGAATGACTAGCTCAGAATGAATGCTGGGGATAGCTTTGCTGGTGTTGGGACTTCTCAATGCTGAAAGTTGTTCACTCCATGGAAGTTATGGAGCTGATTGAGCTGGGCAAGTCATGCTGCTCAGGCTTGGAGGTAGAGTCCTGCTTCGGGCTTCCCACCATCCACTCACATCACTAGGATCACTGTGCCGCATCCTACCAGAAAAATGTTGTGTTTTGTATATATAAGTGGGGACAAGTATGCATTTTTTGGCAGTAATCTAATTATTTAATCTGAGATATTATTGTGATATTCTAGTACTCAAAAAAAAAAAAAAAAAAAAAAAAAAAAAAAAAAAAAGGCAGAATTTAGAATATCCTGTATTGGACTGTTATCCAGTCCATTTTTTAAATAATATGTGAATATAGTAAAATATCTGATTAACTTAGGAAGTGTTCTTATATCAGGTAGTTAATATGTGTTTTAAAATATAAACACATTCCAGAGTACTTGTTCACTTATTCAGTTACAGGACTGTCTTAGACTAATATTATTAGCTAAAGCATCTCCTAGCACAATCTGATAACCCCCTGCTGGGATCTATGTAGGTGTACCATTTATTGGCTAGACTGCTTTAAATAACTAAACTATTACATGTCTCTCTTATATTTTGGAAAATAAACTGTTTCAGTAATTTAAAGAAAGTGAAGATACAGTACCTTAAAGTATAACCCATTTTTAAGGATAAATAAATTCAGACAGATTCTTTGCACATTCTAAAATTTCAGTAAGTTTTTGATGTCTCTATTGCTCTATGATGGTAAAATAGTTAGGTAAAAGTGGTACTTTTTGGAAGAGGCTTTTGTCCTCGTTTACAATGAAGAGGTATTCCATAACTGTTCCACATTGTGTCTTACATAGCAGACAGGATAAAAAATGATGTGTTCTGCATCTGTCACTATTCTGCATCTGTCAATCAAAGAAAATTCCCCTTTCCCTTTTTGGGAAAGTTGCCTAAGGATGATGGGATATGGCTGATAGCAATAATCCATATTTAGGCAGCTAGAAGATTGTGACAACATTAGCTAGAGTAAGGGAATGCAGACAAAGTCAAAACATCTGTTATGGTAACTTTAACTTACCCTATTATTTCTAGTTGTTGCGGTGTCATAAAGTACATTCCTACATCATCTTGCTATAAAAGTATACATCTAGCTTTGAAATTCAGCTCCAACTTTAAATTATTTGCTTTACACTTCATAATATAATATTTATATTCTGAAACATAGCAGTTGATCTTTGTGTTGGGTTTGTCCGGACAGGTTTTTGTAGTGAGAGGACTACAGGGAGGTTTCTTTGAGAAGGTGCCAGAAGCTTTCTTCATGTCCAGTGGAACCAATGCCAGTCAGCTCCAAGACAGACTTGCCACTGGCCAGGGCTAGGCCCATCAGTGATGGTGGTAGAGCCTCTCAGATAACATACTTAAGAAGGGGAAAGAAATCCTGTGCAACTTCACTTAGGGAGAGGAGTGAGAATATGTGAGAGAAACAACTCTGTGGACACCAAGATCAGTGAAGAAAAAGGTGGAGAGGGAGCTCCAGTGTGGGAGCAGAGATTCCCTTGGAGTCTGTGGTGAAGGCTGTGGTGGTCCAAGGTGGAGCAGAGATCCACCTGCAGCCCACAGAAGGTCCCACGTTGGAGCAGGTGGGTGCCCAAAGGCACCCTGACCATATCAGATGCCGACCCTGGAGCAGGCTCCTGGCAGAACCTGTGACCCTGTGAGAGAAGTCCACACTGGGGCAGGTTTGCTGGCAGGACATTGGAGCCCATGAGGATCCACACTGAAGCAGCCTGTTCTGAAGAACCCATGGAAGGGACCCATGCTCTAAATGTTCGGGAAGGACTGCAGCCCATGGGAAAGACCACGTTGGAGAAATTGTTGAAGGACTGTCTCCAAAGGGAGGGACTCATGCTTTAGCAGGGAAAGAGTGTGAGGAGTTCTCCTCCTGAGGAGAAAGGAGAAGCAAAGAAAACACGATAAACTGACCACAGCCTCCATTGTCTATGCTCCTGTACCAGGGGATGGAGGTAGAGGAAAAGGGGAGTGAAATTGAGCCTGGGAAGAAGGAAAGGGTGGGGAGAACTTATTTTAAGATTTAGGTTTTATTTTCTCATTTCCTAACTCTGACTTGCTTGGTAATAAATTAAACTAATTTCCTCAAGTCAAGTCTGTTTTGCCCGTGACAGTAACTGGTGAGTGGTCTCTCCATGTCCTTATCTCAATCCATGAACCTTTTGTCATATACTCCCTCCTGTGTCCAGCTGAGGAGGAGAGTGATAGAGTGGATGGGCACCTGGCACCCAGCCAGGGTCAACCCACTACAACCTTTAGACACTAGTTGTACAAGTAAGAGATCCTCTTCTTGATAGATTGCAAAGTGTGTTGGATTTTATCCCTGGTTATGACAATAATTTGATTTGCCGCAACATAGCTATTAAATGGTTGCAGAGATTGATTGTAGTGTTATGAAGGATTTCACATTTAATGGTTTTATGAGAGGGATTCAGAATATAAACAGGTTTCATGACTATTCTTAACTGGAATATCTGAATACATACCCTCCCATCTCTACCACACTCAGCTTGGCTATGGAAATTTTCAGGAGAATAGAGATTTCTTTGATTTTCCAGTCCTTCTTATCACAATGTGTTGCTGTATTGCCAGGACTATAATAGTGAGGACATGGTTGCCTAAACCACAGGAGACAAATGCCCAGAATAAAACACTGTAACAAATGCAAAAAAAAAGATGTAGTGTGTTATGAACCTGATCCTGCTACATGATAGATCTCAGTCAGAAGATTTAATTCTGTAAATTTCAGGGAGGATTGGTCTTGTGATATCTGCTATGAAATGTGGATATTAATTCTGATTCTGCCTCTTTTACCAGTCACTCTACTAATCAGCAGCAAGACATGGTGCTGGTAACTTATAGCTGCTGTGTAGCTTGAATATTGGAGCGCCTGCAATGTCTGTGCCTGGGCTGCCAGGTCCCGTTGCACGTCCTCTGCTCACTCACTGTGCCTGCTAGAATAACATGTTATGATACTGGACTTCCAAAGAATATATTAACTTCCTGACTCTCTATAGTAATATTGTACAGCTGGTTCAAATAAACATTCCAAGCCAGTGCATTTTTCATCTTGAAAAAATAGCAATCCCAAAGAAGTTTTGTATTTATTCAATGCTTACTGTCATTGCCTTTGACACCGAGAGCAAAATTAATAGTTAAAAAAATTGGACTTACTCTCTAGGCCTTTGCATTGATTCTCTTTTGTTGCTCTTCATTTATTTTGTTGACTATTGCCGTCAAAAAGAGAGGAAAAACTGCTTATGGCATTAATTTTTTTGAGTTATTGCACTGTTCTGTCTCACTAAAACTTTATTGTGTTTTTATAATACTTTGAATAAAATGTAACTATTTTTATCTGAACCAGAATCCATTTAAAGAATTCAGATTGCTCTTGACTTTACCTTCCTCTTGTGAAATTTCACTGACATTGATACAGAAACCAGGTAATTAATATATTTACATTAAACTTTTGTATACTATTAAAAATATGTTCATCTGTTTCTTTTGCAATTCCATTGTCAGTTCATCTATTAAAACTGTTACCAAAAAAGCTGTTGAAAAATGACTGAGAACCGTAGGCAAAGTCATCCTGTAAATAATGAATAATTTGGCTGAATAAGGACTGTAGGTTTGGTCATATTTAATGACACAATTTTTGTAGTTATATTGTTGTAGATACACTGGCTTTTGGCTTCAGAAAGGGTACACACGATTAAATAAATTTGTTCCAAATATTGTTCATCCACAACATACTAATTCCCACCAGAGAAAATGAAATATGTCACAGCCTACAGATCTTCTATTTCTATTTCCTACTGCCATTTATTAAGTAATTTCCTTAAGAAAATGCTTAGATGAGCCAGGTTTCTGTGTTGGTTTCTTGTAATCTATGGTGTAATTATGGAAAAATGAATGGATAGAATTATGGAAAATATTATACATGTCCATCCTTTTCTGAATTTTGTTTTAATTCTTTGGGCTAATTATGAAGGAAAAAAAAATTATATTTCCAGTAAGTTGTGGAACAATCAGAGTTATTCAAATACATGTGATACCCAGTCTTAAAGAGTTTTCAAAAGCTGGATGTTAGTCTTGATCTCTCATCTAAATGGCAACAATGTAGATGGGAATGTGTCCCTGATTTCAATGGGAGCAGGAGTAGGTGTTGGCTTTTCATTGTTATACAACACATGAAGAAGGCAATTGTGTATGTAAGACGTGCAGTGATGTCAGATCTATATTTTTATATGGTTTGTTACAGTCTGTGAAAAACTGGACTGTATGGATATAAATCTGTCTTTGATTAAGATAGATTATTCTGGTGTCCTGTTATAAGATTATTTTACATTAACGGAGTTATCATTGATGAGTACAGAATCATTCTGATTTATAGTACTTTCTGAAAATGTACGCATCTCTGAAAAATGCCAGTTTACGTCTGGAATTAAGGGTTAGATGCATGTTCTTTTTATTCTGCCTTTGCATAAAGAAAAACTATTTGCCTGTTACTGGTTCACATAGTCAACGTAAATTTGCTTTTCTCAGACATCTTTACAAAATTTACAGATAAGATTTTACGACTGGAAGCAAGGGAGTATTGTAAAACTGCAGTATTAGACAAAGTACATAAGAACATTCTGAACCCCCAAATGCTATATTAAGGTCACACACATTTTAAATTAGGACCCTCTGTTCTCACACATAAATGTCTCTAACTTTCATCTTCTGATCTGAAACTTTTGGTGCTGGAATATTTTAGCAGTAGCCACTGGAATTAGTAGATACTGACCCTTGTGCCATATGACAGGCTGTGTGTAACTGTCCATGACCCTGGCCAGGTTCATGTGACTGAAGCGAAGAAATTAAGATTAATTAATTAAATTAAGCCTGCCACTAGAGCTCCTGCGGTCTGGAACTTTTGAATGCAGGTAAAGGTGACTGGGTTTTGAGTTAGTCTATCAGTATAAAATACACTTAAGTAAAGAATATTATTAGATTTAAATAAACTTCTTCCCATTCACATGACATCAATCATATTCAAAGCATGAGGAAAGCAAAACATAGCTTAGTTTCCCTGGCTTCAAATATGTGGTTGTTACCAGTGAATGCCTGAGCATTTCTCTTTTATGTTTTCAGCTTAGATTTTTTAAAATTATATTTGGTATTGTTTCTTTGTTGTTTTTCTTTTGTTCTTACTATCTGCAAGACATGTTACATGACAAGCACTGAGCATCTATTTATGTGGAGCATTCTAGGAGATGGAGAGTTATAAATATGTATGTTTGATGATAATATGGAACTCTGACAAAGATACTCCTGCCTGTGTTTTTTGGAATTGACAATACAAAGCTATGGTTTATTGAAATAATGATAAAATAACATTCTAAAAATCTACTTGTTACCGAAATATTAAAAAATACAAAACCATTTTTAGTCACAGGTAGAAAAGCTCCTCTTTGAAATATTTGCAGAAAAATATTCCTGCATCTCCCTATCCCTCAAGACCCATTTTCTGCAAAGCTCTTTAAGTGTGAGAGAGGATAGAGTTTCACAACAGTTTATTGCTAGATTCACAATGCTGGCAACAAAGTAGTTCTTAAAAAATGGGATAGTCTTCTCCCAGGAACTGATCTCTGGTTGAGTTAGATGGACCAGACTGTGCCTGTGACTGCCCCTTCCCCAGTAACACTGCTGGAAATGCATGAGAGATCTGGTCTGGTGTGAGAGAGAACCCAGCACCCCAACCCTCTGGATAACCTCTCCAATGGAGCAAGAACATGTCAGGGTCATGCTTATGCCTCTCCAGGGGCACAAAAGCAGCAAGAACAATACTAAAGGGGCAATAAGCCAACAATGTCCCTACATTGGTCTGATTATGGAAAGATTGATCCTTTTGAAATTACTCCTAACTTGTGTAGTTTGAAACAACCATTGTCAAGACTGCTGGTCAGCTCATGGAAGGCTGCATGCTTTGATTTTATTGATTAGATTTTATGAGGTTATCCATTGTCCCTTACATGGCACGTTAGCTGAAATTTGCAGGATGTAAAACTGACATTTTGGAACTCATATTTATGTATTATTTTAAATAATTTTCGGAAGACCTCTGCTATGGCAAAAATAGGCTGAAATGGTTTGGTACATTAAATTGGGTGGTATTTTTTGTCCCTACTGACTACAATAAGATCACTGTGTCCCAGAGTCTTTATCATATGACATAACTGATTTATGGAACCTCACTGCTGTGGGCAGCTGGATCTCACTGTTGTTGATACTGGTGGCAAAATCCCCTTTTGTTGGCTGTGTCAGAATCAAGATTGGGCTTCCCAGTGACTGCAGCATAGAGATTGGGTGGCTCCTTAGGGTTGCTGTGGGTGTACAGTTGTTTCTCACTCTGTCTCGAAGAGCTTCATCGAGGGCTGCTCCACAGCAGTGAAACTAACACAGCTCAGAGTGTGAGAAAAGCACACCAAAACTGTACAAATTAACTTCTGAAATTTAAATCCTTTATAAAAGGTGGCAAGATTACAGCTATCAATCCTGGTGTGCCTCTTGGGTTGGTCATTGCCTTTGAAGTGACCCTGGCTTAGATCGGGGCAAGCTAGCATTGCATTGCTCAGTGGTGGCCAGGCGAGATGCTGGGTGGTGCTGGGTGGAACAGAATGGGAAGGAGCCCTGACAGTGTGGAATCCATGGGGGTGGCCAAGGTGTGCTCTGGAGCTGCTGAAGACCCAGTCTCAGGATGCCCATCGTGCCTGGCGGGTGGGTGCTGGTGGGCACTGCCGGCTCACCCCAGGGACCAGCAGCTCCTGTGCGGGGCTGGGATGTGCAGGTGCCAAATCTGCACCTTTTTATCAGCAAAGCATAACACATGTGAAATCCAAACCTTTGCTGGCCCTCCAGCTTAGTGGTTCTATTTGAAAAACAATTACACAAGAAGCCACCTAAGGCAGATCATATAAAATTAAAAGAAAGGGAACAATGATAGATCCTCAAATTTTACATCGGTAGGAAGTTTTAAAATCCTCAGCCTTCCAGAATTCCTGTGGTTCAGTGCTTGGTCACAAGGGGAGAAAGTACTGTAATCCCATGCAGAAATAAATGTGACTGAATCCTGTTTGCTTTCAAATAATTGTATTTATTTACATCAGTTTAACCTCCATTTAAAATGTCATGTATATCTCAGCTAGATTAATGCATGTGAAAAAAATAGCCTCTGTGGGAAGTGTTTTGAGTAAGCAATTTGTTTTGCTTGTAATTAATGGATTCTTACCTAAAGTACAAGTTATAAATAAAAATAAACTAACAGTGAGTGGTAGTTTGCTGCTGTCATTCAAATAGTGGACAGTTGGGTAATTACAGACCATCAAAGAACTGCTGCACTGCTGATTATTATCTTTTAAGAATTTGCCAGCCTTTCATCGTTCAAAAGAAACTTGCATTGAAGTCTTTAAATATATGCTATTAATAAAATAAACCTATTAAGTGGTGTGATGGTTGGTATTTACAGCTCACACAGGGGAACAAGTCACCTTTCCTTTGTTGCTTTGTCTGATACAGAATACCACATTGTGAAATTGGCAGCCAAATCTCATTTAGCCACGTGTATCCGTGTCAGTACCGGGGGCTTCATTCGGCAAACGTGTAAGCAGCTTGGCTCAGAGGAGAGGCTTTGGAGCAGAGTTGGACTGTACCTCTGGAGAAAGTTATTCCAGTGTTTGTAAGGCCAGGTCCTGAAAATGTCAGAAAATCCACGTGCGTGAAACTCATGTGCAAACCTTTGAGCTGAAATGAATAATTGTGTGAGGAAGGTGTAGCCATAGCTGCATCTGCTCTGAACTAGAAATGCATATAACTTCTATCACATTTTATACATACGCTTATGCCATGTGTTGCTAAGGTTTATTATTTAAAAATCTTTATGAGTAATATCTTAATATATATTTACAGAATTTAATTTTCAAAACTAAGCTAGACGCTAGGCACAGAATAATTTTTCACAGTTGTGACTCTTATCTAATATCAAAATGAGCAAAGCATACATTTCCACAGTAATTTTAGTTAAAAGCTGGACTTAGGATGGAAATGGTGTTATAGATATTCCTTTTTCTCATAGAGGCAAACCCATATTTAATACAGCCAAGACAGTGATCCTTGTATCGACTAAAAGTAACACTTGAAGCATAATATTGCAAAATGTGTTGATGCAGGCAGTGGGGCTGGAGAGAGTGAACTTTCTGTGTTGGGGGAGGAGTGACAAGCAGTGCAGCGCTGGCTGCCTTAGGTCTCCATCAGAAGTGCTGCAGAGCTCTCGGAGCATGTCAGGATTCAGCACTGCTGTGCTCATCTGCCTACGAGCCCTGCACAGGCAGCAGACTCGTTGTCTCCAGCAAGGAGGCATCCCCCACCTAAGCTGATCTGTGTGGTGTGTCTGCCTGTTTATCTCGTGTTTATATCAGAATAAAAGAGTCACTCCTGCATCTTCCATTCAGAATACTTGAGTGCTCATCTTCCATTCAGTAATAGAATCAAGAGATTGGATTACTCATCTCAGTAACATTTCCAGGATGGGGGTTGTAAACATCTGTAAACAGAACGCTGAAATTATAAATAATATAAAACAAATGCTAAATATTGTACTCTTTGGTTGCTTTCATTGAGCCAGACTCTAATAATCATTAAGGCATGTAAAAAAATGTAGAGATATATGGTTTATATGAAAGGTCAGTTGCCATCCATGGTTATTTTTAATTAATTGAATTGTTTTTATCAGGCATATTTCTATGTAGCATAATCTCTTGCCCATTTTCAGAAAAACATGCCTAAATTCATCATACGTGAAAACAGAGCTGGAGGAAGAGGAAATGAACAATTTTCTAATTTATGCAATTTAAGAGAAATATGGGGGGGGTGTCTTTAATGACCATTAGCTGATGAAATACAAATTATCTGTACCTACCAAGCTGCAAAAGCCCGTTGAAGATGGCAGAAATGCTGCTTTTAAAGGCTTCTGTAGTCCTGTGAGATTAGTTTTGTTATAAATCTGCTTGTGTGTCATTCAACTGGATACTGTGATTTGTAAAAGAGCATGAATACAATTTTTATCATTAATTTCATCATTCTTTTTGATGTGTTTTAGCTTGATGGCTTTGGCATAACATTTCAACATACTCTAAAAAATCCTGAGTCAAAAAATGAAAGAATTTCAGAAAATAATCTGTCTTAAGTTTGCTTGAGAATTTAATTGAGAGTGATTTTAACATTACAATTCTGTTGATTATCTTAATTTAAAAAACAGATTGAAAATTTCCATGTGCACTGACAGACTCACACACACCAGTGGGAGTTTTTTGAGGGGTAGGGATTGGGTTGTTTTTTTATTATTATTTTTATTTTTTTTAATAAACTGCAAGAAAGAAAAGAAGCTAAACCTCAGAATCTGGAATGCCAATCACATAATACATGAGGAAAGCAACAGTTAAAGTGTTAGCAGAATTTTCTAAAGCTAGTTAACATGGTAATGACAAGAGTAGGAAGGGCTATAAGACTTAGAAATATGCTGTACACAATCAGGTGTTCTTTATATTTTGTATTTACACTTAGGTAGTTGTGGAAGCTGAACCAATGTACAGTGTATTACCAAGGAGTGGAAATACAGAAAAAGCGAATGATCCTATAGTTACAGCTTGGCTGTGTAGAAAACTGAAAATGCTGGATTTTCTTATTTTGAAAGACTGTAACAAGTTGTAATGTTGGATCACTAGGAGTCTCTTCAGTAGCAACTGGGGTGTGTTGTAGGGGATGTTTATTAATAAAGAATTTTTTAATTAAGTAGAATTTAAAATATTTGCAATAATGATTTGGAGATGGCAGACGATTGCAAAACAATCCTCTGGAAATCTAGAAAGGTTTTTTTGAAAGGAAAGTGAGAAAGGAGAAGGGGAAAGGAATTGTTTTACACCTTTCAGGCCTAGAGGATTCCTGGGCAGGTGAAATGATGAGATTTAACATGTTGTTTGACTATTCTTAGGCTTATTATTAGGGCCTTGCATCACAGCCACGAGAAGAAAAAGGAGGACTTGGGTACTGTCAGAATGTGCTGCTGTGCACAGCCTGTATTTCCTTTTCCTGGGAGGGTTATGCTGTGGTTATTCTTTTTATGGGAGGGTTATGCTGTGCGTGACTGCACAGCAGTAGAGACGTCTGAATGGAAGACCCCTTCCCCCAGGGGTGGCACATCTCACTAATGTTCTAGTCACTTGAGCCAGGGGCATTTTGACCAAAATGTATTAAACTTTGGAGATGTGACCTCTTCTGTTCTTTTTTCATTAAATAGTGTATATGATACTGTATTTAGGGGCAATTTTTCATCTTATTCACACTTAGTGAATTACATGCATGTGGAAAAAGAGAGAGAATTAGCTTGTGTTTGCTGCTGAAATACTTGTTAGTATAGTCTAATATATAATAAAGTCCTTTTGAAGTTGCTATTGGCAAGAACAATGGCAAAAAAGGAAGTGGTTCCTCATAACACTCTTGCTCTGTCTTACCTTCTATGGACAACCTTAGCTATATTAAATGTCTAAACAACAATCTTTGTACACTGTATTCATACTTTTAGACATCTATCATGCTTTTATTTTACCTTTCATTTCCTTGGCAAATGATGCTATAGGGAATCAAGATAAAGTGCAATCATCTGTCCAGTTTCTTTCCTATAGCCATTTTGTATATTATACTCTCAGACCCCACAGTGTTCTGCAGGAGATTATCCAAGAAATGATAAATCCTCAGTAGGAGCCATCAAAGCATCATTGCCAGTTTGTAGCCACCAAGAAGACCCTCACATCTCTTTCACTGTCACTGCATTATTGATTAGCTTGTGAAATACTGAAGCTCTATTGATTGCAAATATTTAGGGATGAAAAGGGAAACATTGTCCTCAAAGGTATTTGCAGTCTTCTCCCCTCTGTTACAGATCTTTCTTCCCTTATATTTCTGTCTTCTTCCCTCTCTGTGCAGGAGGCTGATGTGCTCATCCGAGGGCACTGGCAAGGTGAGCAAACAGCTGCCTTGCCCTGCTGGGGCCAGCAGCCACCAAAAGCCTGACAGAGGAAACCGAAGGACAGAGCTTACATAAAGACTGCCTGACTGCTTTTGCACACCACATGCATTTTGACAGAAATCTTAGGAAGTAAAACCCATTTCCTGTTTTTCTATCTTTTCATTAATTTGTATTTAAAAATTATCTTGATGAACCAGGTTGTGAGGTCTGAAGCAGTCCTGCCTAAGATAACACATAACTGGCTGATATTGTAGTCCCATCAGACAATAGAGCTGCTGAAACCCCAGCACGTTCTGTCTGGAGACTCAAGGGTTCTCCTAATCCAGTTACAGGAACCCTCTGCAGACAAGCTAAAATACAAGACCTGAGAAAAATCTTAGCTTGTCAATCCATTTGGGTGAGAGCTGGAAATGGACTTCGCTAAGACAGAGCAGTAAAATACACGACAAAACAATTCCCTGCAAATTCAGCAAGTTAGTTCTTGCTGTCCCCTCTCCAGGAAGTCCCTGCTTAGGAGGGACATTGGCACATGCAGGTGGTTTCTGCCTGGATAGTGTAGTCAGTCCTCTGCCTGGTGCTTAAGCTGAAATCATTAACATGTGTCTTGTGTGCTACCTGAATGAAAGTCGAGTTCATGGGTTATTACTGCCCATTTTTTCTCTTTGCTCCTGCACTTCCCTGTTTCGATTACAAATCCCCCTCCAGGCACAAAGCAAGCTGGACACCTACAGTGCAGCTAAAGAGTTATTTGCTCCCTAGGTGGACACTAATGAATGACTGCAGAGCTGCCCTGAGTGAGGGGGTCCCCACTATTAAAGTTTAATAGAAAGATCTGAGAAATTGGGGGCCACGAAAAGGAGGAAGGGACAGGAGGCTGGGAGCAACTCTCCAAGTGCCTGCTCTCTTCCTTTGTTGTAGTGGAGATTATGCCATCCTTTAGGAGAGGAGCAACAGGAGACAGGTCAGTCGCCTCTATGTTCTCCTTTTGCCTTCAGTCTCACTGCAGGCTACTGAAGCTGCAAAAATATGGTGGTTCCTTTCCACTGAAAAATCTCTGAAAGCAGGAGGAATATGGCCTGACTCGAAAATTATCTAATTCAGACTTACTTTTGTTTTTCTGATTTTTTTTATCCTTTCGTTTCCTTCACACTCATCATTGTCCTCTTTTGTTTCTCCCTAATCTGTCTCTTTTTTCTTTACTCTCCCTCCTCTAATCTTCCTCTACCTCATGCTTTCCATGATTTGGGATTAGGATAGGTATATGTAATTTGAGGGATTAAAGGTGATTGATTTGGGTTTTTTTTTTAATTATTCTTTAAATATTCCAGCACCCCAGAATTACTGTCCATGATGATTGATGATAAACTATCATAGAACAGTAGAAGCACATTGTGCATTATTTCAACCAATGTAAATATAAACCTCCTCAGTTTTTCTCTCTCCCATTGAATTGAAAGAGACTAATATCTAGTTTTAGTTTTGCTTTTAGGTTTCGAGGCTCCATTATTGTGAAGCTTGTCCATGTCTGAGACCATAAAAGAAAAGGGATTTGTTATAATTTATATATATAGAGAGGTGTCCTTTAGTTTCTGTCTGCTGTGAATTACTAAGAATATTCTGAGTATCTCTCACATAGTGTATATAAGGAACAAGACAAATCTCTTGTATACCATTCTTACTACAACTTCAAGAAGGAGGTTTTTTTACTGCAGGTTCAGACCACCAACAGGTTTGGTATCCTGAGGTCCTACAGGATGTTTCTCACATTGCAAGGGACAGCTAGGGGACAGCAATGGAAGAAACTTGCTTGCATCAGAGGTGTTTGAGAGAGTTAGAATTCTGATGGAGATAATGAGACCCATAGGAATTCAAGTATGGTTTCAGGATGGGGTATCATAACCTCCCTTCCTTTTGGCAATAGAGTTACAGGATTAGAAACCTTTGTTGATATTTTGCTAGCTGAAAATAAATGTAACTGAAGAAACTAAAATATATTGGCTTTTTCATGGTTCTTTGAACCCTCTGTGCCATCTGTCACACAGAGCTCTTCTAGAAGTCAATGCAAGAACACTTTGAGCCTGTAAACACCTCCTGAAAAGAGCACTGATACCGGAATTTGATTTATTATTTACTCTTTGAAAAGTAGTGTTGCCAATACAACCTGTCAGCACAAGTTTCCTAAGCTTGCAGCCTGGCCAAACATGTTGGATTCCTGTTTGGAAATATCTGGACTGGATCCACAAAACTTACCCGTGTTTTCCTTTCTCACTGCCTTTCTTTCAGACATTCTGGCTGAATTATAGCACTTAAGCAGATGTAAACCTGACCAGTGTAATGACCTGCAAAATAACTTAGGACTGATATTTTCTGGTGAGACTATCAAGGAGATGTGTTTTCCTCAGCATTGCAAGGATATGACATTTGTGCTCTTCTCATTTCTTAACAAACTATGGGTTTGGGTCTACTCTAAAAATTTCCCCTTATTTTTTTTCCCTGAAATTTAACCTGTTTAGGAAAGTACTTTTATACCATGCTAGTAATCTTATTTACTTGAAGGTAACACATGCTTTCATATTACTCTTTACAGAGCCGCTTTCTTGAACTGAGGCCTATGCTGAGAACTTAAATGTGAATTCTGGACTTCAGAAAATGGTAGAACAGGTTGGTACTTCACAAAACAATGGCTGGAAATTCTTGTGCTTTCATGTGTGTTATGTAGAGACAACATTAAAGTTCAGTTGCATAAGACTCATCCTTATTTTCATAATATTCACTATTATGTTAGGAACTCTTAGGCATTCCGAGTATGTGCAGTTCAAAAAACCTGCAAGGACAGGAAAGTTCTCCCTTTCTTACCATGATAACAAGAAGTGCTTGAGATAAATAAATGCTATATGGGAAACATCATTATTATTCTTCCCATTTCTTATGCCTGTAAAATTTTCTGCTTTTCATTTTAGTGTGTATATGGAGGTTTTTGTTTGCTTTTTTTTCAGTTTAGGTTATGTTTGTGTGTGTGTGTGTATGTAAACTATTGAACTGACTGCCACAAGGATTGCACTCTTTTTGGTAGTCACTCAGAACAGAGAGATTGCAGAGAATGGCAAGATAAAATTCCCCTTACAGTCTATCAGTTGAGATCTGAAGATCAATTCTGAATGCAGCCCTCTCTATTTGGTTTGGGGTTTGGTTTTGGTTTGTTTTTGTTTTGCTTGTATTTGTTACTGTTGTGGGGGTTTGAGTTTTGCTGGCTTTTTTCCACAATTGCAGACTGTATTTCAAATTACTGGTAATAGCAATGGCTCTTCTAATTTTGTCACAAGTCACACTGAAACAACTTTTTGTCTCTCCTGAACATAAGCGCAACTACATGTGTTGTGATCCAGAACCAGGCAGCCTGTGCCATTTCCTCTTGGTAAACATGGAGGCTGGGAGTATGGTTGGCTTAGTTTACCCAGCAGTCTCCAGTTGACAATAACCCAAGATTTCTGGATTTTCTCACCTGGTCATCTTCTGTGTGACCTGTATCAGAAGAGACACCAGAGCTAAGCAAACTGGACAGCTCAGTAAAATACTATTGTTCAGTCTTGTTCTTTGCTATTAGGGTAAGCTGATCAGGTTTGGAGGGATGTCTTCTCAGTTATAACACTTTTCTGATTTTATTAACAGACTTAAGAATAGAAGTGTTTAGTTGATAAAGTCTGTAAAGAAATATATAAGCCATCTTTGTATCTGGAAAGCAGCAAATTTGTATACGAACAACTGAAAAAAACTCCATAAAAATGCATTTTATTGGAAGAATCAAAGAACAGAAGTCTTGCAATTGGTCAAAAAAAACTGTCCTGTCAATATCTGCTTCTTCCAACCTTTTGAATCCTTCTTCAGGAATAATGTTTTTCATGGTTTGATGCTTGCAGCTCCATAAAGAAAAATCTTTTATCATGGAAATCTTATTCTCTGCCCATAATAACTCTAATAGCAATGTTGAATTGCGTTATCTGTCCATTTATCTTAATGTCCCAGTTCTTGTAAGGATTAGTATCGTATGTTTCTGAGGAAAACACAAGAAATCTTTGGATGGTAACCTAGAGATTTCTGTTACAACGTAAGGAGTCAGAAATGCATTTGGGCAGAAACTGAGGAGCTGTTACACAATTTTTTGTGACTATGAGTTTTTCAGTTTGGGCAGAGTTGTGACATGAGAGCTGACAAATAGCTGACCAAAAATGACACAGGATAATAATTAAAGTAGGCGCATGTGCTTATTGGGGGAAAATGGTCCTTTCCCATGTCGAAATTGTAGAAATAGAGTAATTCTGTGATATAAGTGGAAAAATTCTTTTGTTTCTGCTGTATCCCATGGAATTGATTTTAGGAATTGTTCTGGGTGAAAAGCAAGATTTATTTTTCTCTGAACAACAGATGAATATATGGTATATTTATAAATCTTGTAAACAGTACCAGTTCCACCCTCTGTCCTGCAGTAACTTTCTCTGACATTTAAGAACCAAAGACTATATTTGAAGAAGGTCACAGATGTCATAGCAATGAACATTTAAGCGCACAGGTTTAGGAATAAGAAAAATTATTATATAAAATATAAATTAGTTCACATTATATAGTATTCTATTTTAATATATTAATATACAGTATATTGTTATGCACTTATATTTTTATAAAAATCTAAACCATAATATGAACCATAGTTAGTGAATGCAGTAATAGTATTTAAATTATATACACTAAATATTCAAAAGAACTAAGCTCCAGATATAATCCACAAGAAACAGCATATCAAGGAACAAAGCTGTCCAGAAATAAAGAACAAAACCCTGACAGGAAGGGTGGTTATCTGAAGTAGAAGCCCTTTCTGGTTTCTGAATGCCTTAAACAGCACTTAGGCTCTTCCCTTCTACTAAAGGTACAGTCAGACACCTTCTTCCAAGAGCAGATAGTGGATCTTTCCCATTTGCAGGGCAGTGATAGATAATGTTGCCCTCTGGTATGATGTCTCACTGTTAGTGCTTCGACAGTCAGCCAAGTCATCCATGCTGGGGTCTTTGGCTGATCTGTGGGTTTCAGGCTTGAAGGGATAATACTCACAGCTGTGTACATTCTTTTTATTTTCTTTTTCACCCTGTAAGACTTGAAATCAGACACTGAGATTCAGTGACGAAGACTGCTAAGAAGAAAGAAGAAAGGTGCCAAGTGACTCTGTAGCCTCACCTGCAACACTCCTCTCACTGTCACAGTGCACTGACAGCCTTGGATGTCTAACACCAGATTAGACAGCTCAGAGTTAGAGCATGTGTTCTGTATCAGCATAGCAAAGATGCTTTTCAGATCTGGCCTCTAGACACAGAGTTTGAAAATAGACTACATTCATTAAAAGTCATGAGAATATTCATGTGCATAAAGTAAAACATTTCAGGGCCCAAAATCCACATGCAATCTACAGGTCTGTGGATCTATGGGTTTGGCCTTTAGTCAGACTGAAATCTTGTTCACTTCACTAAATACCCATTGGCTTGTGCATAAAATCACTGGACTGTTTGCTTGTCCTCCTGCACAGAGCAGACAGAAGTGGTCCAGCCTGCGAACTGATTCTTCCAACCCCGAGAATAGCAGATATCTGGGTAGGAAAATATGCAGCAGCAGGCATGGTGTCCCAAAAAGCAATCATTAAAATAATTATTCCAATTACTCTTCAGGGCTTGCATATTCTGTCTTTCTCTTCCAGGTTTTAAAATGTGACAGTCAGTAAGGTACCAAAAATTCACAATAAAAGAAAATTGAGCCAACCTGAGATAAAGCTGGGATTTATGTAAGTCTTTTCAAAGTATTGGAAAAACTGGAAAGGTTCAGCTGTGATCAGTACATCATCAGTCTGAAGTTACTGGGATGAGGAATGAAGTCAAACAGTGTTGATGAGCAAGGTATTGTGTAAAATATGAGACTCTCTGGTTTCAGGAGTGAGCTGGGACTTCTTGGTCATGGATGGGTGGGTACCAGGAGATAACCAGCACTGTTTGGAAAGCAGTCAGTCCCTGTCCTGGTGTTGTGAGCGCCATATGCCTGCTCGACTCCAAGGGCTTTTAATGGGCAAAACAGCCATCAGGCAGAGCTTCAGGGAGACATAGGGACGACGTGAAGCAATGATATTCAGAGATTCAAACTATCAGTCTGTGAAAGCAAAGGGAAACAGTTGCTCAGGTTCAGATGTGAAACTTGGTACTTGCAGAGCTGTAGGTATAGATTTACTGTAAGGTACTCTGGGAAGAAGATTTTGATAAAACAATAAATAGTAATGTTAGCTTTTCTTCACGGCTGTTTCCAGTACTTAGAATAGTAAATACACTTAACCTACACACACAGAGGACTGCTGCCTGTTTTAGACAATCCGTTACCTGCAGTCACTTAAAATTACCTTCTAAATGTACTAATAGGGCAATTTTGTCATGATATTTGGAAATTATAGTTTGGTTTGCGTATGTAATTCATCAGTTAGCAGCATCCACGAAGGAGCGGTTTTAAGTCTGATTCATTAATTTATTCCCTAAAATAAAGAGCATTGCTAAGAACAATGATTTTGGGAATGAGTGTTTCCCATTGGGGCGGAGAAGAAAAGCCGCCGTTTTCGCTGTTTCCTCAGTGTTTTTTGGCGTGTCGCGAGGCTCGCGGTTCAGGATTCCGGCAGGGACGAGGAAGCGGCGGGGACGCGGCGGGCGCTGTGCCGTAGCTCTTGGGTAGCAGGATTAAAGCCCCGGCAACGGAGTCTCTGTGGCGCAATCGGTTAGCGCGTTCGGCTGTTAACCGAAAGGTTGGTGGTTCGAGCCCACCCAGGGACGGGTTCCCTTTTGGGCTCGGCGCCGCCCCCGCCGCCGGCCGTCGTTTTGTGCGTGTGCGCCGGGGGAGGATGTGAGATTAGCGCCGGCGGCCCTGCAGGCGCCGCGTGTTGCCGGGCAGGGGGGCCCCCGGCGGGGAGCGCAGCGCGGCGGCCCCAGCGGCGGCGGGGCCCGCGCCCCGAGCGCCGGCCCCGCCGCAGAGCGGCTCCCTGCGCTCCGTGCCCCGCCGCAGAGCGGCTCCCTGCGCTCCGGCCCCGCCGCAGAGCGGCTCCCTGCGCTCCGTGCCCCGCCGCAGAGCGGCTCCCTGCGCTCCGTGCCCCGGCTCCTGCGGGGCCGCACGGCAATGCGCCGCCGCTCCCGCCCTCGGGATACTCGGGACCCGCTCGTACCTGCCCGTCCCCCAGCCTGCCTGCGGCGGTGAGGTTACTGAGAGCGGCCCCGAGAGCCGCCGGCTCTGTCCTGAGGCTGGCACGGACCCGGGTGCCCGGGAGTTTCCGCACCCCTGCTCCCTCGGCGGGAGGTGCTAAGGAAAGTACGGTCTTTGAGCTGCTCCGGGATAACGAGCGATGCTGCCGGGCGACTGGGGTTTGCTCCGGGAGGCGCTCACGGCGCTCCAGCACTCGAGTGATCGCCAGCGGACAGCCCGCTGGGAGCCGAGACTCGGGGAGGAACGGCGCCTGCGAGGAGGATTATTGTGATCGCTGCCGAGTGCGACTGTGGCCGGCGCTCCGCGGCGCGGGGTTAACGCGCAGACCGGCAGACCCCGTCTCTCCGCGGCGGACGGAGCCCGGGCAGCCGGGTGAAGCGAGGCGGGCACGGGAGCCTGGCAGAGGAGCCGGCTGCGGGGCTCCCGCCGCGTCTCGGACCCCGGCCGGCAGCCTGGGACAGCGCGGTGCCCCGCGGGTCCCTCCCCGCCCGAGGCGGGACTTGTTCCAGGCCCGTTCCCTGCTGGCAGGCGGCGCGGCCGCTCCGGGCTCGCCCTGCCCGCGCGAAGCCGCTTTGCATAAATGAATGTTAAAAGCAATTACTCTGGGAGCTTCGCCTAAACGTGTCAATTAGAAGTTGGCACCTTCGCCGTATCCGAGCCCGAGAGCCGATTCCAGCGAGCACTCAGGTCGCGTGAAATCCGGCTGCCTTCCAGCCCGACCTCTGCCAGCTCAGAGAAGATCTATTTACAGTTTAGAGAAAACAGGATCCGTACTAAAAATGCCCCTTCCCCAGCGAAGCTGTATTTCACAGATCTTTCTGTTCAACCCGCCTGGTTTGAATAAGGGATATAACCCTCTTAAAGGTCAGGCTGTGCCATTGATTTACCATCGATGACAAGATACGGCCCTCGCTAGCCAAGATAGCAGAGAAAAGACATGCATTTAGAAACACCGAAAAATCTTTTGAAAGTAGTAAACCTTAAATCGTTGATGTGATGGTATATTTTTTTTCCCTATCATCCACAAATTTTTAATTTCTGTAAAACATTTTGAAGAACTGGCAGCCGTGTGCTGAGCCATCAGGGAGGTGTAGCTCTCTGCAGGACCTCCCTATCGCCGTTAGCCACGCTTAACCCGTAAATATTTCCTGCTGATAGGGAGAATTTTATTTTAACTGAAGTGATTCAGGTAAATTCCCTCCTGGATATTTCCACGTTGTTTGCAGTGCAGGATGGATTCAGCCCGGTAGCACTGTATCCACTACATCCAGCAAAGCCTGGTAGGGAATGAAATCTTAAAATCTGCATTTACCAGCGCTTGGACCGTCGCAATAGCAGGCAGGAATCGTGAACTTACAGGAACGACCACCAACAAAAATTTGATCATGTCAGTGTGAAGCAGCAGTGTCTGGAAAACCAGTAACAATTTAGAAACTAAAATTAGCTGGTAGTTCATGGGGAAGGACAGGCGTTTCTGATCCCATAAAGCAGGTCTTGCTCTCCTTAGGAAGTCACAGATGCATTTTATAGGGGTGGTTATTGCTGACCACGGGGTTTGTTAAGGCTCCTTCCAGTTGCTACACGTCGCTGTGCAAACGTGCACCCTCAAACCTGTTAAAATAGGTGCGGAGTGTGAGCAACCTCACCGCGATCCTGCGACACGTGTACAGGAGGAGGCTCATCATGGGCTCGATAATACAAACCGACGTTTAGGCAGTGCTTGATAAACTCATTTTGTAGAAGTGGAAAGCTCGTGCATGGGAAGTGCCTCATCCCATCTGCTCACTAACTAATTACAATTAAGGTTGTGGAGAACGGGAAATCTGATACATTTTTGGGACTAGACAGGGAATCGAAGCTTTCTTTGTATGAAGTAATTTTTTTTTTTTCAGAAGTCAGTGAAGCTTTCAGTTCTTAGCCATGGAAAAAGCTTCTCGTAGCTGTGCAATGTACCCAGACAAACCAGCCGGTTCTTGCCATAATCCATTTATCTATATGCGGTCTAGGATAAACGCTGTTCTTAATGTAATGGGGGACTGCAGCGTCTGATGCTTTTAGGAAAAAGACTTGACATATTCAAAGTGACCTCTTAACCAACACAGAGATAAATTCCAGAGTAAGTATTTCCAACCGATATTCCAAGCAATTTCTAAGGCAGCTGGGAAAGACTCGCCGTCGAGACGTTCGGGAGAACCCAGCAACCAGCGACCGCCAGTTGTCTCAACCTGGCATCACCAGCTCCTGGACAAACCCCAGCAACCCGCAACGCGCCGCGGCTCTTTGTTCGCGCGGCGATGGGACGGGACGCGGGGCTGGGGGCGGCCGGCGGCTCGGGCTGGGGACAGAGGGGACAGCTCTGCCGCTGTGCCCCGCCTCGGGCAGCGCAGCAGTCGGCGGAGGGGGAGCCGCCGGCGGCCGCCCGTGGCCCGGCGCTGCGGGATGGAGGACTCGAGGAGCCGGCGCTCCCCGAGGGTGCGGGTCCCGGTTCCCTCCCCACCGCGTCCAGCGGAGCCCTGGGGGATGGGGAAGACGCGGCTGCCCTCTCTGCTGGCGCCCCCGGCCCGAGCCGACCCCCGCCGCTGCTCGGGACACTCACAAACACGGGGACACGCGGAGACAAAAGAATACTCTTCCCCCGCTACGGGAAGCCCCAGGGGAGAGCTGGGCTGTGCGTGGGAGCCGGGGGGGGGGGGATCCGCGCCGCCCCCGCCCCTCGCCGGGGCTTCCCGCTGCCTCCTGCCAGCGGGCGGGGCCGCGCGGAGCCGGGACCCCCCCGCAGCCGCCGGCGGCAGCGGCCCCGCCGCCCCCCGGCCCCGCAGCTGCTCGGCCGCCTCCCGGAGGGACGCGGGCCCGCGCGGAAATCCAGGTGCGGGGCGCGGGCCCCGCCGCCCCCGCGGAGCCGCCGCGCTCCGGGCGCTGCCCCGGCCCTGCCTCCCGGCGGCAGCGGGGCCCGAGCGGGCGGGGGCTCGGCCGGGGCTGTCCCGGTGCGGGGGCGCGTCCTCGGCGGCGAGCGGCGGTGCGGGAGCGGCGTCCAGCGGGAGCGGCGGCCGGAGGGCTGCGCGGTGTCCGGGCAGGGAGCGAGGCCGTGGTGAAGCAACTCCCTTTGAACTTTGGCCAATATTTAATGACTTGGGAGGCAGATAAGATGGGGAATAAAATATTCATGGTCTCAATAAAGACGGGGATCCGGAGTATTGGAAAGATGAAAAACTGTACAGCTCGCAGAAAGGGTGCAGAAAACAGCCATCTTGAATATTTTAATCTCTGGCAAGTGTTTCTTTGGAACAAAATGGATGTTGGAGGGAAACAGCATAGTTAACATTACTGTAGCCTTCCATTTCTAACACCATCCCTCTCGCAGAATTCAGCTGGCACGAAGCAGGGAGGCTGGAAGGAACGCTACAGCCTTTCATCTACCTACAATGGCAATAAATAATCATAATCTGAATACTGTGGTCTGGAAATTTAGTACCTCTCTAAGTGATGGTGCTTTTTTTACCCACGATTTATATCGATTTGTTTTCATCGACATAAGTCACATGTAATGCTGCAAAAACACTCTCAGAGCTCATGCAACATAAAGAAACAATTGGTCTGTGCTCAGCCAGAACACATCGGTAAAGATTTTTTATTTTTTATGATCTGGTACGTTGTCACCATCACCAAAATCAAAGGAGGTATTCCTACAGATACCCTGGAAATTTGATCAGGTCCTGGATTCAGAGTGTGTTGTGTATTCATGATATGAACCAATTATTTTAAGGATTCATTGTTCGGCCATAAAAATCAGTCTAGGCTGAAATTAGGCTTAAAAAGTCCCCAGGATTTTTTCCACTTCTACTAAAATGGGTTAACAGCTGTTTTTATTTTTTCCTTCTTTTTCCCCCGCCTCAAACTGATGGTGAAAACAAATACAACATGCTGATTTCAGATGCTTTTTGTTTTCATATGACTGCAAAATAGCTTTTCCATGTTTTTCGTGTGTGTTTTTTTTTTTTTTTCCCCTAAGTATTATAGGGCTACTAATAGGCTAATAGGCCTTCACAAATTTTGAAATTTTTGTTGTTGGTTTTCTGCTTGATTTTTTTTTTTTTTTTTTTTTTTTTTTTTTTTTTTTTTTTTTTTTTTTTTACGGAGGAACAACTGACTGAAGTGGGGGGTGTGGTGAGAGCAGAGACAATAAGTCAGTGGTTCAGCTACACAGGCTCAGAAAGGCTCCTTCCCCGGGATTATTTATTTATTTCTTTTCTCATTGCTATTTGCTTACTTTGGACCTACTCCTTCAAAGATAAGCACAGCAGAAACAATGCACTTTAAAAAGCCCCAAAGAAACAAAGACAGCTAAAAAAATATAGTGCTGGGGTTGCCAGAGAGCACTGTCTGAAGATTAAAGAATAAGATTTTGAGAGAGAACTGCTTGATTTTATTCTCTTACTGGTTTCTTTGAAGTCAATTTGGGCAGCAGTTTTAATCCTAATTAATAAGGATAATGTTCCTGTTGAGAACTGTATTGTTCTTATTAAAGTTTTTAATTTTTAAAGAAATACTGAGATACTGCATATGAAGTTCCTGATTATTTCAGCATCTTGGTACAGCATACTTTCTGTATCTGAAAATTTTTCCTTTAAATTCTCAGTTCTGTACTCTCCCCCATGGATTGATACATAAAAATATATTTAGCACCTCTTTCCTGCACATCCTGATGTTGGTGCAGCATTTCTTGAGACTATTTGAATCAAAGGCATATATGAAACCAAGCAGATTCCTAGTTTGTTTTTTTTTTTTTTTTTTTTTTTTTTTTTTTTTTGTATATATATGTAATTGTAGCACACAGGAATCTCCAAAGAATAGCATTTGTGAAAAGCAGAGTGAGCAAAATCACTAAAATGCAAATTACCTGCTCCATCAAAGGCTAAAATTACAAACTCGTGCTTGTGAGAAAAAAATGCGTAGACTAGAAACAATAACCTGGAAAAGCAGGCACTGACTTTTTAATGGGCAAGTCTTGTTCTGAGAATGAAAGTGACACTCAGCTCAAATTTTTAATATTATCTAAGAAACAGGAAGATTACAACCAGATTGAGTAATACTGGGTACTGCTGTAGGGCCCAGAGAGGAAAGCTGTGTCACATTTGCTGAAAGCTTAAGGAATTGCATTTAAATGTCATGGAAATCCGATTTATGTGTGAAAGGTATGTAGGGTTCCAGGGAGGAAACAGGGTGGGAAGAAGGACCAAGGAGATATAACACTGTATTTTGTCCCACAGATATGAAAAACAGAGACATTTTTAAAAAAATAATTAGAAGAAATAAATTTAATTCTAAATTATAAATCAATAAAATATAAAGTACTTTAAAATTATTTTTATGATTACTCAAAATACATATTTCACCCCAAAGAAATACATTCACAAGAACAGAAGTGCCAGTATAATGTTTTTTCTGTAAAGAATATGACTGATTCATGAAGTTCATTTGCCCTAATGTACTTAAAACATTGTTACATGTGATAAGCTTAGATTATTTTTTTCTGTTAAGTATTATATTCCTTTGTCATCATCATAGCTTTATTGGTAAAACCTGAGAGCTAAATTGCACCTTCATAGTTAAGCAAACAAGGAAAGGTGTGGGAATACTTCTGTCTACACCTTCCAGAAGAGCAAGGAGTATCTAGGAATTTCCAAATAACTGAGGCCAAGAAACTGCTGATTCTATATTTTATTCCGAATGGACAGGATATTCTTGTTATTTCATTTTCTTGTTGTGTCATTGGCATGTCAGGGTCTGCAAGCAGCTGTTACGTGCTTGCTAGATTATTGCATATATTGATAAGGAATAATTGGTTTAACAAACTGAGAGTTGTTCGTAAATATTCTGCTTAAAAGTTAGTGCTGCTAAATCCCTTGTAGTGTTTAAAAGATGATTGTAAAATGGTGAAGTAAAATGGCAGGATTAGAATGATAATTTTGGTCTCCTTTTCACTTCACAGATTCCCTGCAAACATTTCTGGTTTTGTAAGACAGATGTGTTCTTCAGATCATGTCTGTAAATATTTCCTCTTCTATGGTTCAATTGAAAATAGGCAGTGATAAGTGGTTACTATTTAAAATTAAGATCTTCAGTTTAATGTGAGGACACACTTTATCTTTTTCTTGGGCGACATAAATATTCCGAGACTCAAAAATTAGCCTTGCAGATGCTGTCCATAATTTGCTTAGCCTCAGCAGAGTGAAAGTGATACAGAAGAGGTCTGTGCCATGACACACGCTGTGCTCGGTGCACTCTCTTGGGCCTCACAGGTTGCCAGCCCTGAAGTACTTCCAGTACAAATGAGAGATAAAACTTGTAATTAATGATGTGCAAAGTTTTCAGTTTAGACAAATATTTTTGAAAATGTTTTATTCATTTTCCCCTTAATATTTAGCAATGGATTCTGGGTTTGACTGTGTCTAACTTAAAATGAAAAAAAAAAAGGGAGGACTTTTCCTCTTTTGTTTTCCTTTGGCAGCACAGGTCTGGACAAAGCGAAGGTGGAGTTTCCCCACAGCTGGTGGGGCCGTGGCTGTCCTTGACTTCTCTCGTATGAATAGTTCACTCCCAGCTCGTAACTTGTTCGGTTATATCATACTCTCCAGATCTTGAAAAACAAGGATCTTCTGTATGCCTAACCTAACTATTCCCTTTTTTTCAGTCCTAAGATTCAGCACTTGCTTTTACTGCTGTCACATACTTTTTAAATCCCAGATATGCTGGCTGGAAAGGTAATAATTAGGAGTTTATTGTGGAAGGAAGATAAGATAATCTGCAGTAAAGATTTATTATTAGAGAATAAATAGCCTCATTTTCAAGATTTAAGAGACTTGTACAAATTACCATTGCTGGATGTTTTTTTCAGTTTCCAGTTCACATTAGTACTGAAAGAACTGTTTGGGGCCTATTACCCACCTTTTGGAAAGTATCCTTGTGGTGGAAAAATTTGTAAGGGGTTTGGAAATGAGGACTCATCTGGCTAGTAGATGTTCATAAAAATCTTAATGACTTCAGCAGCCTGAGGCTGTTGAGGCTGGGCTGGGCTTGGCTGGAAACTACGGGGCTTACTGGAGGATCCCCTCCCTACATGTGTGGTGGTGATAAGGGAAGAGCTGAAAAAAGGCTTTGAAATCTTTGAGTATATCTGTGGCTGGACTGACACCATCTCTTTTTAAAATGATTCCATATTATAAATCACATTAGAAAAGATAGTAGATCTAATGCATAGGGCAGTTTGGAAACTTGTGCATAAAACTATTCAGGTTTTCCTACAAAGGCACTTTGCAGTTTTATACGTGCCATTTTCTTGCTTTACTTTGCAGCTTTGTGTAAAGAGTATATTCCTCTGAATGGAAAGTGTTTTCAATTTAGTTTGTGTTGCTTTGGAGGGCTTTTTAAGCTAAAATCACAATGGATTTGTCTTAAATGGTGACACTGTTATATATGGAAAAGCTGCTTTCCAACAATTCCAGAGGCTTTTACATACTTCAGTAATTTCACTGTTAACTCAGACATCTGTGTGCTTTTACTCAAAGGCAATACTGTTGATCTTGGGGGTAACTTGACATTGGTGTTAATCTGCAAGGAAGAAATCTACTTTATGGTCACTTTGGCAGCTGTCTTGAAAAGCAGAATTATACAAACCCATTATTGGTTCATAAAAAAGAAAAAAAAAACAACACCTTCACATTCAGTTCTAGGCTAGTCTGTGTGTACTGAGCAAATTATACAGATGGACCAATTGATGCTATTGACAGTTGGGGATTATCTCTGAAATCCATGTTAAATTTTCACTGAACATATTTAAATCTGTTTCTCTGTAAGAAAATGTAAGGGATGTTGTCTTACTTCTCGGAGGGCTGAATAGGATGGCCCTCAAGGTGAGGAATACTGTGGTACTCCCGCTAAGAAAAAAAAAGATGTATCTTAGAAAAACTCAGCAGATGGTCATTCTCCCCAGGAAAAATCCTCCTGTCGCTCAGCCATGGGGCTGCAGTTCGCTGCAGCAGTCTGCAGCTCTGCCCGCCTCTGAGGCATTCCTCTGGCAGCAAGCTAAAATCCAGCTGAGTACCAGCACGAGGCTGTGAAGTGTCCTGGGAACTGCAAGGTGAGTTGCTGCAGCACGATGGCATCAATGAGGCCACCGAAGCAAGACACTCTTTGTTACCCCTACCTTCTGGGAGGTACAGGGCTGAGGAACACGCCACCAAATCAGGTATTTTTCTTTAACTGTTACCGGTTATGTATTAAATCTGTCTCTCTGTCTTTGCTAGGATTCCTCTCGACAGACAGGAAGATTTGCCTGTGATATTACTAATCTGCAGAGGAACAACAGATTTTTGCAACAACACAGTCCACTTACTACAGTGGTCACTACCATCCCTAAGACATTATTTCCTAAATTTCCCAAATATGTGTTGTCTGCAGGAGGCAACTGGGAATGTGAAGGCTGCTGTGGTCCTCATGGAGACCCCAGAGCATTTGCTGAAGTTCCAGCCCCACCAGACCAGGCAGTCACAGCTTTTAGAGGCAAATGCTTTTCAGCCCTGAGCCCTCAGTGCCCTTCTTTGAGGAGTACAAAGAAGAAAGAAATAAACCCGCTTGCTTTTGTGGTGCTGGTGCGGTTGGCAATAGCTTGAGGATGTTCACATGTGGGTATATAGAAACAAACTCTACCCTCCTCTTCTCTCTGTGATTCAGTCTCCTTCCTCTGCTCTGTGTTTGGAGCAGTTTTTCTGGTGTGGGACAGGTGCTGCAAGCATCCATCCATCCATCCATCCATCCATCCATCCATCCATCCATCCATCCATCCATCCATCCATCCATCCATCCATCCATCCATCCATCCACTCTCTCCCTGCTGCTCCTGCAGCTGCCCACACCACTGGCTTAGCTCCTCTGGAGCAGCAGCTCCTGTCAGGCAGCAGCACGAGTGCCGTCTGCACAAGATGAATTTTCTCACTCATGTTTTCTCTCCCCTTTCTTTTTCTCTTGGTCTTTCTGATGGATTTTTTTTCTTCTGAGAACACTCATTCCCTTTGGTCACTTCCCCATCTCTGCCTGCTTCCTTTCCCTTTCTTTCTTTCATTTTTCTCATTTCTTGTATTCTCCCTTCACTTATTTTGCTCTCTATTCTCTTTCCTGTCCTCCTCTGCATTCTTTCAATCCCAGCAGGGCTCGCGCATACAAATTGACCCCCTCCCAGCCAGTAATGCGATCGAAGCTCTTTGTGGCTCCTACTATCTCTATGGTAACTATCAGGAGGGTCTCAGGGTGGTGGTGGACCCAAAGCATCGGCCCACGTACTGTTGTACTGTCGTTCTTGACAGCATTATGTTCTGTCCACGTGGGCCTGACTGCTCTTTTACAACTACTTCTTATTTAAAAAAAAAATTATGCCCCACCCCCCACCAAGTGCTTAAATGGGGAAAACAGAATGCCCACCTGAGCACAAATTGTTCTTAGGTTCTCAGAGTCTTGGAATATGGTTTCTGGTTTCAGAGTTGTTTTACTTGCTGGATCTGTTGTTTTCTAGTCATTCTGGAGTGGCACATTGGCTGTTTCGTGGGCTCTGGAAACTGTGGATGTGCTGCAAAAATGAGTACCTGCATTGCCTGGCTGGCTAAAGGTGCTGCAGTGGTGGTGGTTGTAAATATTTTCTCAGTCTGCCAGTGCAGACTGAGAAAATATTTACAAGGGGGTTGCATGTTGTGAATGTTGTGAGCTCTGGCTGACCAGCTTACCACATACTCCCAGTTTCTGAAATTTGTGCAAGCATGGAGCAACCGTAGAACTTGATGGAAGGAATGACTGAAAAGCCTATGGTGTGACAGAAGAAATAGACGTGGCCCCTTTTGGTGCTAAGATTTTTCTCAAATGGCCAGGAATGCCAGTGGAGAACTAGGAAGACAATGAAACAAAAGGCTTTGATAATTATTATTTTTGCAGTATATACAATATTAAAAATACAATTCCTGTCATGACTGTACTCCAAATGTTGTTCTGCTAAATTCGTCAAAACCACTGTGATTTTTGTGCCCCCTCCAAATGCATAATATTTGTGCCCAAAAGATTTATTTCATTTGTCATATCTGTTAATTCTGTTAATTGCATCAGCTTCATAGGTAGCAATACATAAAATCAATGAATTCTTTAAAATATATTTTCCTGGCTTTTTAAAATAAATAATTTCATATCTTATATAGCTCTATAAAAATTCTGAAATTAAAGAAAAGTCAACTGGCCTTCTTATATCCTGACATTGCATACTACTGCATCACTTAGGATGTGCAAAGTCAATCAGTTAACTACACTTTATCAGCCCTTGAAAAGTCACTACATGAAAATTTACTACAAACCCAACACCATACTATTCGAAGCTCTTCAACCCTTGAACAATTAGCCAGCAGTCTTTACTCTGAAAGCAGTACCTTGCTCTACTCTTTGAAAGGAATAAACTTCAGAGGATGATTATTAGAATTTTCAAGTGGCTTCATAATCAATATTCATAACTTTCTTAATCGCTTAATTTAATTAACAGTGCATTGATGGAGAGTTTTACATCTACTTGCTTGTGTATAAATCAACATCTATAAATTGCCTTTTTGGGTGAAATGCAGCCAGCGGTGACAGGGTTAACACTGTGGGCATTTAAGTGGTCATAATTAACAGTCCATTAAGATGAATGGAGTAAGTCTGCACTTAGCAATGCTGTTGTTTAATTCTGCCTGTTTACAGACTCAAGAGGACATCAGCAAGGGGCTTGAGATTGCCCAGGGTTTGCAGTAGGAAAGCTAGGAATCACATTTTAAAATAAATTATAACAAGATTTAAAAAAAAAAAAAAATCCTTTGGGAAACCCATTTCTTGGTTTGGGGGATTTCTGTTGTCCCAGTTCACTTTCTTGAGTAAGTGGGTTGATACTAACTACAATTTTGCTTTCCACTGAACAAGTCCACCTAAACAAAGCCCTTACTATGCTTAATCCCCTCCCTGTTTCACAATCATTTATATAAGCAATGAATTTTGCAGCTGGTTATTAATAGGGATGCAAGAGGGACTCAGCTCTTCTAACCTGTAAATGTCCTTCTGGCTCTGATGGGTGGCTGCTCTTCTGCAGTGTTTAACATTTGATATAAAGCCCCACTATTAATGTCATCAATCTTGAGCATTAAAAATATGAAATAGAACATAAACCCAACATCCCAGCCTAGAAAATCTCTACTGTAGAAAACCCCTTTGGCTTTATTTGCCTTCCACATCCCCAAGTTTTACAAAAAGATTTTTCATCTTATTCTCCGGTGAGGTTGAAAATTAGTTTTGTTAAAAGGAAGCTAAATTTTTCGTGCAATCTGATAATTCCAAGATGGGAAACTTTAAAAAAAATTAAAATCACAAGACCATGCTACACTGAGATTTGCACTAGATTCCTGGGGGTTAGTAACTTTGCCGTTGAAGAACGCAGCTTTTGCTGCCAGTCTGGAGTCAGAGCTCCTCAGAGAGCTGGGACGGGCCCAGGTGGAGAATCCACTATTTAAACAAGAACGATTTTAGCCAAAAAGCTGGCAGTGAAACTGCTAGAGAAGCCTGTCATTTTGAAGCAATATGCAGTTCTTTTTATAAGGTCTCCACTTTATTGGTACAATTTTTTCCTTGTAAAGGATTGTGAGTGTAATTAATTATAGGCAATAAATTGTAAGTGCATTTCATAGCTCCTGTATGTCTGGCTATATGACAGCGCCCAGAAACGTGGTTGCTAAATGTAAGAGCAATAGGGTGAGCAGTCATTTTCTCTAGATTTTTTTTGGGGTTCTTTTGGGGTATCAGGGAGTCTGAAAACAGTACTGGCAAAAACTAGAAATTAACAATCCCATGAAAAGTTTTAACTACTAATGTCAACATAAATTGCTGATACATTTTTCCAGACATACTTTCAATCTTAAGGGCAGAGACACTGCTAAAAGATAACCTTAAAATATAATTATGTAATTATGTTACCCATTCTTGTTAGCAATAACATATTCATGAATGAATACAGTTTTGCTTTTGTCTACAGTTTGGATTTTTTGTGCTTTTAAATGTAACTTTGAAATTTAAAATTACAATGCTTTTTTAAAAATTAATTTTGACGTTTTGATGACAACTCTCAATGCTAATTTTAGCAAGCATGTGTTTTGTTAAATTAAAATTAGGCCATAGTACCTTAAACTTATTAAAGAGAAAAATGTACCTGAATGAGCTAGAGTGATCCCAGACAATCCTTTGGAGAAAATCTCCTTTTCTTAGGTTTTCCTGGAAAATCATGTTTATAGAAATGTAAATTGATTGTTTTAAAATAAATTATTTAAAATTATTTTAGCAACTTGAATTCTGCACATCTCTGATTGACAGAAATTGATAATATTTAAAAAACAATGAAACTGGAAAAAGTAGTCTCAATTAAAAAGAAACAGTACTTCATCCAGTATGCCACATAAAACTGTTAGCTATTTTTCAAAATTCAATGAGGTTTTCATTGATTAAAAATAAAATCCAAAATAAAGGAGAAAGACATGTTTGAAGAATAGTAGAATTCTTATTCATTAAGCAGGAATTAAAACAGGTTACAGTAATATATAATCCATTGTGCAGAAGAATCTTGGTCAGCTGCTTGAAGACAATATGAATACTTCTCTCTTTAAAAAAAAGGCACATTTTACTTCTTCTTTTACCTGATACTCCATTCTTTGGTGATTCTTGATCTGTGTCCCTCCTTTAATTCACATTCAATTGCAATCATTCATTTTCAGCAACAAACTTTATATGTTTTTTCCTTCTGATTTGTACAGTAACTAGCCCCAAATCCTTTGACTTCCCCAGAACATAAGCCATTGGTTTCCACAGATTAGGAGTAGGCTGCTTGCAGGATGTTCAGTAAATGTTCTTCCCAAGAAGTAAAACCATACTGTTTCTTTGTTCCATCTGTAAAGAAACTGCCAGGATAACAACAGCCTTTAAATGATGATGTCAAAATGTCAAAGAGGGAAGTGGCCTTGTGCGAGGTCAGGAGTCTCACTGATGCAGAAAGCGACTGGAGAAAAACTGGCATGTGTTCTGGTGAATTTTGGAATGGGTTCAAAAAGTGAATATTTATAAGAGTGGCATAATATATTTATTCTGGATATAGAATCTACAGGTTTTTTGGGTTTTTTTTGGTGGTTTTTTTTTTTTGTTTGTTTGTTTGTTTGTGTTTTTTTTTGTTAACTAAGGTTCGACATCCCTCTATATGCTCTATATGACTCCCTTACTTCTAACCCTGCACAATTCCTCAAATGAGAGGAAGAAGGAGAATTTTTGACCTTAATCCTTTTACAGAACTCAAATTTATTCAAACTGGAGTCTTGGATTTTGAGTTGTGGATCTTGATTTATATCAAGATTGTGGTGATGTTTTTAATTGATGTGGATTTCGCATGTCCTGCACATTTTACATAAGCTGCTCTATATGTGGTCAGACTTCACACACACACAGAGAATATTCTGAACTAGGATGGACCCACAAGGATCCTGGAGTCCAGGTGTTGAGGGAATGGCCCATACTTAGAGTGATGGGATGGTATTTGACTCATATTTCTGGTCTATTACAGTGTGGTGCAGGTTTGCTTAAAATACACAGGGTGTTCTTTGCAAAATAAAGACAACTCTCTAGAACTCAAATGGTTGTGAGGATATGCAACTTAAGAAAGAGAAGTGCTAGAATGCAGCAGTGCTTGCAGAGAGTAGGCATTGTCTCCAATGTGGGTTGTGACTGACAAGTGATCTCCGATCCCCAGTGCTTGGATGTGGTCTGGGAAATCTCGCCCTGCTCGTTGTTACAAGCAGGATTGCAGGGGTGGTGCTCTGGCCTTGAGTCAGACTCTCACTGGCATCTGTGCTCCCTCCCCGTGGTCTCCTGATGGTAAGTGGCACCAATGTCTTTGTTTTAAGGAACTGTACAATTTTTTTTTTGTTTTTTTTTTATTTTAAGAATTATAATAATATCTAATATAAATTTGAAGGTACCAGACATCACAGCGTTTGGGGTTTTTTTAATGTCAGAAATGAAATTTCCAACAGTTCACTTTACTGGCTGCTGCATAGGAAAGCTTTTCTGAAAATTTGTTTAAGGCTTTGAGATAATTCTAATGCACAAATGGGATTTGCTTGTAAGAATAAATAAATTACTTGCTTTCAGAACCAAGCAGAGAATTAATCTAGGTTCACATGATGGTTTTTGATTTTATTGGACTTCAGTTTACACCTTCCAGGCTGATATAGGAAGGATTTAAGCTCTCATTTTGAGTAAATCAGTCATTATTTTCCGCAAAGGACAGCCTATAGCTCCCATAGCACCTGTTCCCTGTCTCTGGGACATACCAGTATGTTAGGCACCTGGTTACTTCAGATTTTGTAAGATGAATTCCTTTGTCCAGGGCTAGGGCTAAGTATAGGTGCCCACAGCTCCCAAGGATGTCTGTGATTCCAGTTGCTCTTCAAGGCACAGGGGTGTTTCTGTGACCTAATTCAGTGAATATGGATCACTCATTTCTCAAAAATAAATTATAGCACTCATCAGAAATGAAGGCAAGACATGGGGGGTTTTTTGTTAATATTTACAATTCACTGCAGATGTTTTTAAATAGGTAATCTTTTTTCAAAGTTTTTAAAATACTTTAAAATCTTGTCAGTTTTATTCATTGAGTAAAGAGAGGAAGAAAATCAATGATTGGTCTCTGGTGAGCAGGAGCTTAATTTTAACTGGTATTTTCTCATTTACATACCCAAGGTAAGAGTCATAAGAGATTCTGCTTTGGAGCTAGAGAAAGGCACACTGCTGGGGAAACTGTCAGTTAGGAGAAGCCTGCCTTTAAACTCAAGCCAGACAATCTTTCTTACAACAGCTTACTTCTCTTTCTTTGTAGAAATACTCATTTTAAAAGCAAAATGTGAATAATTTTTTTTTTTCTTGTTGAGAAAAAGTAACTGATTTTGCGTCATACAATTTTCCTACATTTGTTCTGAGCAGAGGAGAGAGGAGATCTTCAAAATTTGTGGCATTTGTAGTTTGTAAGCTTTGGATCTGTAGACTGCAACCACATGTGAGAGAAAGACCTCTTGAAATACATGGCAACTGCAAAGGCTTTACCTACTCTGTGAGATTTACTGATGGAGTACTTGGATCTTTTCCTAAAACTCTTGCTATGGAAATTTTTGAGCAATTGGTGCCATACTATTTACTAGCTGTATGATTTGGCATGAGATTCTCTGCTGGCAGCACCATGGGACTGGTCCCACCTTGAAATGCTGTGATCCGTGTTAGGCCTGGATGTTTGAAAACTGTTTGTCTTTACTGGCAGATGCTGGAGGAAGATCAGAGCTGCAATTAACCTATTTACAGCAAAAGCTTGCACATGACTTAAAAAAAACCCTAAACTTTAAACCAAAAAAGATTTAAACGTTATAGAACAAATGACTGAATAGAGCAAATCTGGCTTTAATTAATTGTAAAATTGGTTGCAAATGTTTTCAAAAGCTTCTAGCACTATGGGCTGGGAAGCTGCTATTTTGGAAGCTCTCGGCAAGTGGCACAGCTCTCCAGGGAGTTTGGGGGTGGTGGAAACGCCACGCTGGGCTGGGTGATGGAGCCAGGTCCCCCAAGGAATGAGGAAGCCTCTCCCAGGAAGCAGCTGAGACAGGAGCTGTGCATGGTGCTTGCTTGCACAGAGGAGTCCAGCCTGATAGTGTGAGTGTGTTTTAGGTCCTATTGCTGTTTCTGCTGCTGAGGATACACAAATCATTTGGAATTTCCTTGCTTAGAAACTCTTCCTTGCACAGCTGCCTTGGGGCCCAGAACAGCATTACTGACCATGTGGACCATGCCTGACAAAGTGCAGCTGATCACCAGCCTATGGGGATTGTCCCAAAGGGTGAACGAGCTCCCTTCCTGGGGATGCCTAGTGCACGTGCAGGCCATGAGAAAGCAGGGAAGGGTGAGAGGTTTAAGGAAAGCTTGTGCTGTCACAAGTTGCAACTGCAAATGTTTGGCAAAACATTTTTCAAGGGGCTGGAACAAAGGAGCTAATTATAAGAATTGATCATTTTATTATTGTGACTGAAAGGGGTGATGTGGCAGAGGAAAAAGTATTTCCAGAGCAGTCAGTATTTCAGATTGTGTTTGTTTGTTGAGAGAAGCATCCAAAGCTCTCAACCAAACCTTAGTGCCTGAATAGCAGAGATTGGCATAGAATGAGTTAAAATAGTGTGTATTGGTTGATTTAGATTGCAAATCTAACATATGATCCTTTTCAAAGTATCACTGGCCATTATAAAAACTGGTTTTGTGGCAGAAGCCTTGCAATCTGAAGTGTTTCTTGGAGAGTGATAGGAGTTGAATGTCAAAAAAATTTTGTCTTTACTATCTGAGGAGCATTATTAAGAACCGTTTAATTTCTCTGAAAAATTCAGCCTTTATCTAGAAAAGAGTAAACTCTGAAAAAAACCCCAACAAATCCCCCCTCTCAAAAAAAAAATCAAACTTTGAAAAATGCCTTAAGCTCTTGCTGAGCAAATAATTTAAAACATAATTTATTCATTGTATGTAAATAATGTAATAGATCACCAAAGTAATATTTTTTCAAATTCTTTAAATAATATATCTCTATTTTAATTATTACCTGATGGATTAAAGTATTTGGTACTTGTCTGGAGTAGCTCTCTGTCAGCATTGTAGCAGCAACAAAAGGCTCTGTTCCACTTCTATGGTCAGACCAGCATACAGCCTTATCATGGGAGATTTTTACATGTGTGTATTTAAAATCTTTCTCACATATGGATGTTTATACACTAAATGGATGTTTATACACTGGTTGTGAAAGTAACTGTTGCATTTTGTTGTCTTCTTCTGGAGAGGCAGCAAAGCAATTTTGCTTTTACAAGTGATGGCAGAGGTACAGAGCCACTGCAACCCAAATCCTTAAGATATTTAAATAACTATTTTCTGTATAGGTGCTGGCCCTGAGTAGGCATCACCTGTCTAATGCAGGTTCTGCAGGTCCTTCCAGCAAGCTTGAGCTTCATTTTCTTTTATTTGTGAGAGGAGGAAAATATTTGTTTAGGGCCTAAGCCTTGAATCTTAGATGGGTGACAGCTACATGGGTGTTCTTAGGACCTGGTAATTTTACTGTTATGGAATAAAGGGGAATTTTCCTTGTAAGGCCAGTAGCTGTGGTTCAGAAAACTTTCACTGGCCTAACAAAGTAGAAACATTTACAGGCCTCATCAGGAGTAAGTAATAACTTTAATGGAGCAGTTAATTAGTTCTGCTCTTTTCAGACGGGATCATTAGAATTTAATGAGAATTAATAATTTCATAAAGCATGGAAATATATTGCCCCAAGCAAAATACGGTAACACACATTTCACAGATAGCTATTTTAAATGAATACGGTGACATTTTCTCATATTGTTGGATGATCTATAATATTTTTATGTAGCAACTCAAGATAAAGTATTTGGATCGCATTATAAAGTATGTTACTGTTTGAAGATACCAAGTCCCCATTGTTTGTGAATAGGAATATAAAACTAAATACCACAATGTAAATGCAATTCTTTATCACTGTTGGTTTTTTCTTGAAAATTTAAAGACAAAGACCACCTAGAAGCATCATCGAAGAGCAGCAGAATTCCTTTGCCATCTGCTGTAATCTCTTGTGTCTGCTTCGTCATACTACCTATTGATTAAAACAAACATATTAACAGTTTGAGAATAAGATGTTACAAAAACAAGAGAGAAAATATTCATGAAACATATATTTGAGGCTATTTTAGTTGTACATCATCTTGCAACATAATAAGCAATGTAACAAATAAGTATTCCATATAAGGGGATTTATTTTAGTCTATATTTATTTTAGTCTAGCGTTTAATGTAAATGATGATCTATAGTTTTTGTGCCTCAACTATTGTTCATGAAAAGAAGCCATTTCTCATTTCCAGATTCTGGGCTGGTTTAAATTGGCCTGTCTTCCACTTCCACACTCATGAGGTTGTACCAATGTTTGTGAGTCAAGGATGTGGCCCAAACACTTTAATGAAGACTTTGGAAGTCCTAGTAAAGAGGGAAGAAAATTCCTTTTGTATATGCTACAATTGCTGATGTGTCTTTTTCACAGCATTTTCCCTTTGCTGCTTGAACATATAGATGACATCCTTTATTACAAATTCACCGCAAATTGAAATAGTTGATCAATAAACCCAAATTTGATGGGTGTTATGAACTGTTCCTATGAACATGGCCTGAACTGGCAGGCTAAACGAATATAGCATAAAATGGAGGCAGCCAAAGAAAGTGTTGATCCTGTCCAGCCCCCAACCCCTCTGGTGTGATGTAACATATGTACGTCTAACACGGTAAAATCAGCATGAAGGTGGTGCCATGGGGCAGAGATGAGGACTTGCACAGTTTCTAATCTTATTCCTGAAAGAACTAAAACTTGGACTGAACATATCAGAGTGAGTAAGGGCCAAAGTAGAGCTCCCCTGCCTCTGGGGCTAAGCTGTGGTACCCTATCATTAGAGCACTGTTCGTGGGGAGATCTGAATTCCTCATGCTGTAGCAAAACCTAGCCAAAGCACAGACAGATCAAACTATTCAGCTTTTCATGATGGTCCAACCCATTTCATTTTTTAAAACTGCAGAGCAGTAAAATGAAGCATTCTTTCTTGCTAGCTCTTCTGAGGAAAAAAGAAGAAAAGAAAAAAAGCAAGAGAAAATGCTGGCTCAAACTTCAAATGCATAATACATCTCCCATCACAGATGTGAAAGAAAATTACCTACCACATCTTTTTTCAGTAGGAGTTTCTATTTAAAGCGAAACACGTGATCATTACAGTATTCCAACAGTTAGATGAAAAACTGCTGCAATATATACATACATAGAAATATATATATATATATATATAATTCTGCAAGAGATGAGTACTTGAAGTAAGCATTCCAAATATTGGTCATTCAAAGACCCAGCAAACTACATTCTGCTTCTCTCAATTTTTCTTATTAACTATTTTAGATTTAAGACTCTGATGCATGTTTTTTCTCAGCCTCTTTTTCATCTTCCAAGCATGATGTTTTCTGTTCCTGTAATGATTGCTGTGTACTGCAGCAGCACTGAGGCACCAGTGGCTGGAAATTGAGAGCTACTGTATAACAAAAGAGAGAACCTCCTCCAGAAAGCTGTCAAATACAAGAATACAGAGAGGGGATGTGTGGGCACAACAGAGTAGGGAAGACATCGCAATGCCACTGCTTGTTGTATGTGCAGATGTGAAGGGTGAGATTTGACCACAGCTCAGAAATTACTGGCTGGGGAGTTGAACAGGCACAGGACACTGAAAGCCCTGGGGTCTGATGCTGGCTGGTACCTGTGAGCAGCACTCACAGGAGGACCCTGCCCACTGTGCCCACTGCTTCCTCTCCTGCACTGGATCATGTGCTGGAGGTAGCCCAGGTTTGGCAGCAATGGTCTTTTCCCATTCCTGTCCTGCAAGAATTTTCCCTTGCTCTCCCTAAGCAAGTGGGAAGGTAAGGCAAGGAGAAGACATCATGTCTGGTACCTCAGTTACTCCTGAGTTACATTTTACCTTCTTTGGAGGCATTGGTGCTGTGAACTGACTATGCATTCCCTGTGGGAGGGCAAGCAGTGGAAAACTCCCCACTCTTGCTTGCAGGTAGCCAGCAACCTTACACTGCTCCTCCTGACTGGTCCTGCTAGAGATATTGTTGGACTTTTCCTTTTGAAGTCTGCCATACACCTGTCTCCATCTTCACAGCAGTCAGGGCCAGCCGTGAGAACGATTGCTTTTCACTGACATAATGGGTCTTTCCTCAAAATAACCAGCAAAGAAAATGAACGGCAATAACAGCTTTCCTAACCCAGATCTTCTATGTTGTTTGAATGTTGGTTTAGGCATTAATTAGAGAGCAATGAGCATCACCAGTTCTACACTTGATCTTATGATCTTATGATCTAAAAACTACTTAATTCCATCAGATGATTAGAATCTTATTGCTGTATTCTATTAAATATTGATGCCAAAGTTTTGTTTTCAGCATTTGCAAATCTTTTTAGTCAATTCACAGTAAAATGAAAAGCTTTCAGTTTGGTGAGAGCTATTGTAATTATATTTCCTATGCAGTTTATTACCATATGCTGAATATGTTTGTACTTTTGTATTGCACCTACAAACTCCATTAAAAGAACATTAAAGCTGCAAAGAGTAGTATTCTGAAATTGGGAAATGATGGTGTTTTCCTGTGCAAATTTAAAACTCTTCAGGGAAATCAGACCTGCAGTTAGCTGTCTGGACACTGTATACAGCGCATGTGGAGAGGCAGCCGCCTCTAAGTGGGATTTAAACAAATTCATGGTCTGTAAGCCACCTACACTCACTAATTGGGAGTGCAAGAGACAGGGATCCACCTGAAATCTGACCTCTCTCCAGAAGTGAAGCTGTGGTCAGGAAGGAGCTTCCTTGGTGTGTGCAGGACCTGCAACAAGCTGCTCTGCTCTCTGGGCTCCTTTCCCGAGGGAGAGAGGCATCAGGACAGTTTCTGGGACAAAGGCATGCTGCTGAGGAAAACTCCCATACTGCAGTGAAATTTCTGCTCACTTCAGGGAGAGTCTAACCACCTGACTGCCACAGGGATGCTTATGCATTCTAAGTATGACTGTAACTGGATAAATGTAGAAATGCTGCAGGAGTAGCTGAGGGACTTGAGGGCTCCCTGTCTAAGGCACCACCTCCACTGCTAGGCATGGCCATGTACTCTTGGCCACCCTCGGTGGCCCAGGGGATCTTCACTTCTTTGCTGAACTTCAGCACGACTTCAAAATGAAGGGGTTAAATGCAGCCCCGCAGATTTGCCCTGTCGATGTGACCTAGGAGTGTTTGAACTCCCTTCAGTCTGTGGAGAAGTAGTCTAAGCCTGCTGTTCCTGTGCAAGTCCTCAGTCAGGAAACAATTTTATAGAAGGGATTACTGCTGCTAACTGCAGGGGCATCATAAAACCAGTGATCCCTGCTCCACCTCTGGAAAGAGAGGCTGGAGGTAGAGAGAGAATTTCAGACAGTGCATACCAAAAGGGTACAGGTACTACAGCCCCAAGGGAAGAGAGGAGCTGCCACGAGCAGTGAGAGAGAACTGCCCATGTCCTCAGTGCACTTCTCTAGCAGAGGGCTAAGGACAGTTTGCTCTTTAATGAAAGTTGAAATTTTTAATGCATTTTAAGAAAGGCTGGGGAGGCAGGCAGAAAGCTCACAAACACAGCCCTGGTTTGACCTTGTCTGCTGTCCCGTTGCTCAGGAGGATCTTCAAATGTGCACATCCTGGAGATTTTGCACAGTTCTCATTCTGGATCTGAGTTTGAACTCTGGGCTACTCTTCATGTGAGCAAAGTAAAACTTCACAGTGAGCAAAATTCCTGCTGCTTCAACCCATGGAGCTACAGTGATAGCCTTTCCCTTGCAATAGGTTGATTGGAAGGCATTTGTCTGGTGCTGTGGCTGGAAACTATTGAACCTGACTAAAGGTTGTAGGACTGGGAGCCATGCCAACAATAGAGGATTCAGGCAGCACTTTAAAATGCTGTTTTCACAAGCACATAAATCCCATTTCACAGTATTTTTGTCAAACTGCTCCTTTATGTGATGTTTCCTATGTGATGGTATAGAAGCCAAGCCTAAAATTTATTCTTCAATGTGTTTCAACCTCAACTTCTGTCTGAGTTCTTTAGCCGGTGTAAATTCATGTAGCTCCTTTGGCTTTAGAGATGTGATGATTTACACCAGCTGAAGAGAGGTTCCCTCTTTCTAATGTCATTTCCTTGGGTCTTTTTCATGTGGTATTTTCCTGTCATTTAATTTTTCATTCTTTTCCAGGAATCTTAAATGTTTCACTGTAAACATTAAAAATCCACTTGTGTCTTTGGTATCAAATATAACAATAGAACTTGTTTTTACATCTCTCAGTGGTACAATATAGAGGCATTGCCAAAAGCTATCCACTATCATTACAAACATGGGAATGGAAGACATATATAAACATAGAAGTGTAACCCCTTTCTCGAATAAGAGTTTATAATAGCAACAGTGAACTTGACCCAGTGCATTTCCTGTAGGGATAAGGTGACCTGCAGGGGTTAATGGCCCGTGGCTTTGCCTTGGGCTATCATCTCACCCAGCCAGTGATTAATCCTGGAGAAATGCCCTTTGCTCCCATCATTATCCGTTAAATGAACCTTTAGAATTCAAAATGATTTTGGAATGGAATTTACCACTGCCCTGCACTCCATTCATTGCAAGGAACTTTACTGTAACTGCATGTCACACTTGCATAAATAACCTTCAGAGGGAAAAAAAAAAAAAAAAAAAGAAAGATGAAAGGACTGGCCCAGAAAAAGGAATAAAACTCCAGTGCAAGCTAGCACTGCTGGTAATATTCCAACAGCAGGGTGATTCTATGACAGGAGGCTAAAGCTGCTGCAGCAAGTGGAGGTAAAAAAGCCTGAAAGTATTTGATGTTTATAAGAATTTTCCTGTGCGAGCATTAACTGTAGTATATTTTCAGGCAGCAATGTGCTAGGTTTTTTGTTTTGTTTACTTAGCTGCTTCCCAGGCATATTCTTGACAAACTAGGATGGCAAGGTCCCTGCACTGGCAACTCATAGTCTGAAGAGCTGCTGGAGGTACTGGTTATTCCCTTGGACAAGCAAAGAGCAAGACTGAGTGTTGAGGAATTGTTCTGCTCCAAAGCCAGAAAGCTTCAGTTCATCTGCTGACCTCTCTTGCAGGTCTTTTGCTTGCAAATTGTATCTGCTAGCTAAGCAGCTCAGGTACAGTGTACTGCTTAAATTCTATTCCTGAGAATGGAGTAAAATCTGTGGTAGTAAAGCAATCAGTGACCTCAATCATGTCTATACTCCCCTCTTAATCCATCTGATGTAGGCTTCATGCCTGGATATATTAAGGTACACTTGCCTAGTACACAAGGATGTAGAAACAATTAAATCTACTTACTGTTTTGTATGTTTCTATAGATGCAAGTTTCCGCATACACTGTTTTAATCAAGGAATGTTTCAGACAGGAAGATATTCACATCAGAGTTGGACAACCAATTTAGCCTAACTCTACCATTAATAGACTGGTGACAAAAGTCTGCAATGCCATTCTTGCAGTCTCCTTTGTCATATGTACGGTCACACTCACACATCAGTAAGAAAAATTCTTAATTCATTTGGATTAATTTTACATGTGGAGCATTGTCACCTCTTGCATGAAGAGACTCTGGTGGTAGTGGTCACCCAGTGTATGGCTTTATTCTGATCTTAGTAAAGGCCATTTTTCATTCACCTGGCAGTGCCCAGAGAGGAGCTCAGTTCCCAGGTCTGGGACTAGGACTTTCAGGTTATTTGCTGTCAGAATTCCTGCTCTGCACTGTGCCAGTCAGATGTAATGTAAAAGCAGAAAATACAGATGTGATTCTTTGGCTTGCTGGCCTTCTTTCTTGATAACAATCTCATCAACCTCTCTTGTATCTCACCCCCCCTTCATGGTGTCTCAACTAAATTCTAAAGTGACTGGAGGATGTGTCACATTCTGGAAAGATGCAAGACCTCTTGGGATACAGCTGGAGAGCTGTATTAACCAGAGGATGCAAAAGAGACCCCGGAGCTACCTCTAGCTGACCAGCTCCCTCATGTTTTGAAATATTTTCCTCATGCTTTCCCTACATTTTGTTCGTATTCCAAAACCAAGAAAAACCTCTGACTATGTTTTGGTAAGCCGCCTATTAAGTGGGCACTAATTAGACATAAAGATTTAGCATTAATCATTTAAAGCAACATGGGAAAGGAACAGAAAGTGAGGAATAAGTTTGTTTGTGGGGTTTGTTTTTTTTTTTTTTCGTGATTCTGGGAAAAGGCATGAGATATTTTGGGGATATTTGATTTTTTAAAAATGAAATTAATCTTTCTTCTTTTTTTTTTTTTTTTTTTTTTTGTTTTGTTTTGTTTTGTTTTGTTTTTTAATCAGGACTGTAAACATAAAGTAATATTTTGTAATTATCAATACTTAAATAAATGCTTATGAGATTTTTTTGGGGAGGTCTTTGTTACTTTGTTAAGAGAAAGCTGCTGCTCAGCATCAGAGATTCCTAATACATTTTTTAGCACCACCAGGTATCAGAATATATGCCACACATATTCATATACATAAGTGAATTGAAAGAGGGGTGCAAGTCTTTACTTTTGGGAGTAGCTTTAGTTCTGGAAAATAGAAGAAGAAAAGCTTACAGTTAAATTTTTTAGCTGTTCCAGCTGTTAGGAAAAAAGGAATTTTTTTCTGAAAATGAGTGTTCTGATTCTAGTTTACTGGGAAAGAGAAACAGTAATAAATTGTATCATGTTTACAAGCACCTGTACAAAGTGTTGCCGTATGTGTAAAACCTCAGGGCATATGGGCCATACCACAGTTGGGACACCCATCCTTCCTTCTGTTGTGTTGGAGGGAGGAAGTGTCTTGTCCCTATCTTGGGACTGGGAGAGGAGGTCTGAGATGGGACCAGTGTTACCACTGTTATAATAGGGGATTATCTAAATCAGATTTATGTCATGGTTTTTTTACTTCTAAATCAGATTTATGTCATATTTTTTTTACTTAAAGACAATGAAATTCCTTGTTGGTTTCATGTCTTTTATTTTTTTTTCCCCTTGCAATACTACCAGCTAAGAGAAAACATTTAAAACAACCATGTGCCTGAAAATAATTAATTATGAATTCTGTTAAATTCTCCCAACTGTTTTCATTTTACCAGTCTTAGAGCTATGTTTCATTGTGTGTTTGGAAGGAATCAGGCACCACAGAACCTGAAACCTGAAAGAGACCTCTAGATTTTATTAGGGTATAAATAATGGTAATAATTTGATGGAGCTCCTCGAATAACACAACAACAGAATGGTGTATGGTTTACAGCATCATACCTTGCTTTGTCTGTAGAGCTTGTGCTGCAGATTGCCTTCCTGCAGATTGGCTCCTGCCAGTGAGAAGGTCATAAATGCCCACCTTAATCACTGGCTATGTCTAAACCCCCCAATTTAATCCCTATATAGGGCACCAGGTACCTTTTAAGATGCAACTTGAAGAACTTAAAAGTGTCGAAATGTGTTCTTATTAAGGTGTAGTTGAAGCTGCCTTGTGATAATGCAGGGGCTGGGACAGACAGCTGGTCCCTAGCACATTAATCTGTAAGGAGCAAACAACAACCCTGTAAAGGGTTCACTCTGCCCAGACACTGGACAGTCCAGGACTCGTCTAAAATTCCTTTTGTTTCATAAAATAATTTTCATCTATTTAAAACAAGGACAGGGGAGGGGGAGAAACAATAGAATTTCTTAAAACTAGAAACCAGAAATTTTGTAAACTGTAATTATTTTTTAAAGAAAGCGTTGATTCTAACCAGCTCCATAGGTGGGACTGTATGGCACATGGGTGGCTGTGGACTTCAAGCTCTGTCTCCTCCTGCCTCTGTTCACAAGGAATTCAAACACAAAATATCACTTGGGGAAAATAAAATGGAAAACTTCATTGGTTGACTAGTATTTTGCTCTTTCACTTCCAACACTGTATCTGATCATCATGACCTTTGGCTGAGGGGATGCATTAGAAGATGTGTTGCCTTTGCAATAGGCTGCTTCCTAAATCAGCTGGTAGACAGACTTTCTGCTGGCAGTGTAATGTCTCCGTGCTCATCCCCTGGTACAGAGGTCCCTAATCCCAATGGAAGGGGCCAGGGACAGGCAATGAAGCTGTGCACCAGAGATCACTTCAGTGTATCCCCATAGCTAGTGACCATGTGTATTCCCCAGACAACATTTTCAACAGGAGAAGGTCAAATGGCCTTCTGGAGTAATCCTTGCTTGCAGAGATTTGCGTGCAGCTGTCAAGGAAGGGCAGCAGAGCCAGTATTGTTCCACAGAGACTTGTGGCATCATGGCCACGTTGCAGCCATTTATCATCAGCCTCTGTCATTCCCAAACCCGGGCCTCTCACATGATAACACAGAGTGCCACTGCTCCTTTACTGACTTGGTCCCTGGTTAATCAGTTTGTTCAGGTTTTGAATGCTGTATTCAAGCATATTTTTAACAATGAAAAGCTCTCTGTGCTAAAAGAAAGGTCCTACGTATTTGAGTCACATTCTTTTCTCTCCAATCGTTTCAGGTTTTGTGTCATTTGATTTGTACTAGCTGTGGCTCATTATGAGAAGTATTTGTCAGTGTGGGCACTAAGGCACGCACAGCCCTACATGTGAAATTTAATTATGAGCATGGGAATTTCCTGTCCATTCCCTCGAAATATTGTTGCTTAAAACTTGATAGAGTGAAGGTTTTGCAAATTGAAAGAGAGAACCATGAAGGAAGATAGACAGAGGAATAGACAGAGGGGTCCAGAGCTGTCTGATGTCTGGGGATTGAAGAAAAAAGCCAGGTTCCCTTAGGAGCAGTGAATGACCCTGGAGTCATTGGAACAGAGAAAAAAGAAGACACCCTGAAGGCACTAAGGGATACAGGATGGAGCCTGCTGACAAACACTGAGGGATGGATCCTTGAATTGGATCACGAGAGAAAAAAGGGCTTGGAGGGGAGAAAGAAGGAAGGTTAGGGCTGGAGGGAGTCTTCTGTCCAGAGGACCCTTAAATCAGAGATAGAGAGCATGGGATGTACATACTGATATTACAGTGCAAGGTTCTTGGAAAAACTACGGGATAAATTGGTATGATTTTTATTTCATAGATCTGCTCTGCCTCTCCTATCTCACTAGAAAGATTTGAGCAAGAGCTGAGCCCTGGTCACTCATGCACAGCTGATCAGGACAGAAGGACTTTGCCCCCTGCAAATGAAGCCATTTGCAAATGAAGCCATTTGCTGGGAACCCTCCTGCTCATGCAGTGATGCTGTTTGTATCTTTGCTTGAGAGGAGTTTCATATAAGATGGAGAAATCTTTCTTTACAGGTGGGCAAGTGACATCTTCATTGTTACTTATGTCTTTCTTGAGGCAGGGACTGTATTAAGCACTTCCTAAGTATTCAGGGCCTCTAACTGCAGAATTCAATCATGCTGAAGAACTTTGCTTCATCTTTTGAAATCTCATTTAAGTAAAAGAAAACTCCGTAGTTTGTAGCTCCCTTTGCTCAGTTCACATTATTATACCACGACCACTGCTTCTGTCCTAACACCCTGTAACCTGCCCCTCCTCCCAGGGAGCACAGCTCTGACCCTCAGTTCCAGTGGAAGAGCACCAACCACATACAGGGCACTATCACATACAAGGACGTCGGGCAGAGATGGGTTTTTTCGGGAGAGAAAGATGGTAGCAGGTAGTTCGTTCCTGTTTCAGTGTTACAAACAGCTACAGCATTGTAACAGAGGCTCGCAAAGGCATTGAGACTCCCTTAATTATTACTCACTTCCTCCCTGCTCTAAATCCATCCCTGGTAGAACTTCAAGAAGGAGTTGAGGAGCTATAACCTGACAGATAACAGTGGTATCTTAATCAGCAGAGCCTGAGGCATGGCCACAAACTTCCCAGGTGTTTTTCTCTGCCTACCAGCGTGATGCCTGTCACAGTTGCTGACTGGCTGCTTTTCACTGATGAACATTCAACAGATTTCAACCAAGCTTTATGACAGTGCTGTTGTCACTCGTGGTGCAGCTACAGAGAGCTGGATGTTGTCTCCATGCTCTTGGGAGGGAAACCGTCAAAACACCAGCAGACAGCAGAGTTGCTGCGTTTTCTTCCTGAGTCCGCAGATGGTATGAAAACAGGGAGCTTTCATTTCAGCAGAATGATAAAATCTGAAACTTAATTGTGACAGCTGCATTTGCATTAACTGTTTCATTACCTGAGCATTTTTGTAACATGCTAAAAACATGAGCCTATCAGTTCTCTCTGTCATGAAAATAACCTCCAGTTCAGAAGTTAACTTTCAGCTTCCACCCTATTAACTTCTGATGCTGTTTTCAGTTGGCAGTATAGATCAGCATGTTGAAAACTGAAGATGTAGATGCATTTAATTTAATACTGAGAAAATACAATTCTTTCCTGTCTTGATTATATTGCTTATTTTCCTGATTAGGATGATAGAAATTGTTCCTCTGGCTAGGCTATGGAGATCTGCTAGATCAGGGAATTCCCTCAGAAGACATGCCTCAGCTCTTTCTGAAGACATTCCCTGGAGCACATCTGTTTTGTATGCAATTGCATGACCAGAGCTACAGATGAGGAGCTTTTAAGTACCACTTCCCTAGTCATGATAGTTGGATTATTGTATCAACCATTAATTAGTCCATATAAAGAATGCAAATAACTAATATTCATTGGACATGGGGTCAATTTTGCACCTTTAGAACTTGAGATGTAGCTGGGTTTCAGCTAAAACACAGAAACCTAAGACATGTTACTAAAATCAGAGATAACTTCCTTCAAATTTGATGATTTTTCCACTTCAACAATTACCGTGCTTTAAAATTTTATCTACAATCAAATTTAAGAACTTTCTATAAATCTAAGCATTACTTTTGGAGCAAGTAGAATGTGAAGTATTTGCAATAGGAGGTGTTAGTATATAGCTGAAGAACAGAAACAAATTCATATAAAAATATAAATCTAGACATATTTATATGTCTAGAAAGCTAGCAGTCTTATTTGCAACTTATTTTAACTTAACACTATCTCCATAGTCTCCATTATTTGGTGCTGGAGTCATATAGTCTACTGATGTGCAGATAATGTCACAGTCTCAGAGTAATAGCTTTTTATTTGGACGGTATTGAAAGAACAATTGTTAGGAAATGAAAACTTCAGAGAAGCCTGAGCCCTGAGATAAAATAATGTAAATACCTTATTTACCCGTTATCTTGTTAGAACCCAAAATGCAAAGGTATATTTCATATTGATAGCAAGTTATGAAAGCATCACTATCAACTTAGTTACAGTCTAACAATTCTCACCCTTTTAAGAAGAGCCAGAAGGGCACCCACAAGAGAGAGAAACTGAGAAAGAAGGCCCTATAGAACAGGACATCTACTAAGTAGAGAAAAGGAGGAAAAAGCAGCTCACTGTAGACTACAATAGCTAGTAGAGTAGGGAGGGGATCAGAGGAGAGAGAAAAGAAACTGTGGAGAATAAAATACTTAACCATTATTTGCCCAAGGATAATGCTGGGGCAAAATATGTAACTATCAGTGAGATTCTGTCAAATTTACAAGCATCAGATCAAGTAGACTCGCTATCAGCTGTAACTATATAAAATATGCTGCTCCAATTAAATTGGCAAAATTTAAAAATATAAAAAGAATGGTTTATTATTTAAAAATAAAAAAGAATGGTTTGCACATAAAGAGCTAAACTTCATGTTGATTCACCATATGTCACTTGCCACCTCAGAGAAATAAAGATCTGAAGAGCATAGATATGCAAAGAATGTTGGCCAGGTTTTGCATTTTTAGTGTTTTCTAGTTCTTCCATAAGTACAACACTCTTGCATCAGGTCTGACTGCACTGGTTGTAGAATTCTACCACAGACAGATAGAAAATACAGATCATTTACGGGTCCCTTTTTGTGGGAGCATGGGATTTACAGTGAAACCTATGTCAGCTTGTTGATATTCATCCAGTTGTAAGACTGTTTCCAGGGAACTTGCTTAACACGTAAACTTTTGGAGTAGGGACTGGCTTTTGTTCTGTGTTTGTGCCAGGTGGTCTTGGTCTCTAAACAGGAGTTCTGGTTGCACTAATAATAAATAATCTTTAAAGATTATAGTAATTCATGATTTGGAGGTGACAAAGAGGTGTAGAAAGCAAGCCAGTCATTTATAAAAATCCAGCCTAGGCTGGCTTAGCCTTTTCAGTGCTATGAGCCAAATGTCAGCTTTGGGGCACCTCTGTAAGCCATTCTGTGGAGCTCCATCAGAGCAGGGTTCTCCTCCAACACAGGTGGGCTGACAGTTTACAGAGCAAGTGTTTGGGCATGTGGAGGTTCTTAGGGAGGTAATATGCCAGCTGACATAGTCCTGGCAGCCAGCTCTGCCTCATGGGCTGCTGCTTTGATCTGGCCTTTTCATCACACTCATGAGAACTACTCCATTTTTTTCAAATATGTTGATAAATGTATCATTTTTTCTGGTATTTGAATAACTCATGTGATCACTATGAAGTGACTTGAGAGTTCTCTGTATGTATTCCATAAACCGTGCTTGGGAGTTGTGTCATCTTGATTAGGTGTGATCATGTAGAGTCTGGCAATGAAGGTTTTGTTCCTGGTCCGTGGCTGAAGGAGAAAAGGGATGCTTAGGGCAGAAGTGTGGATGCCAGCAGCACTGACTTTCTGCCCACTCTATCGTGGCAAACACCACATGTTCAGGTGAAATCTTCTAAAATTAATCACCAGCAGACAAGCGTTCAGTATAACGAGGCAGTGGGATATCAATTACGAGTCAGTATGAATGAAACAGGGGTCAGTAATATTCTGTAGGTAATCACTTACTAGAGAAAACACAAATATGTATCAGTCAACTGTTCTTTTGTAAGAATAAGACCATGTAAATAAGAATAAGACCATGACTGAGGTACAGTCTGCACATTAGCCCACAAAAGACATGCAATAGGATCAAGTAATACATGTATGCATAAAAATTATAGTATGTTGCAAAAATTGTGTTTCTATTTCTCTTCAAATCAAGTATTTAAAAAAATGTCCAGGAATTTGCAAGGAAATTCAATTGTATAGTGTGCAAGTTGTACACAGTTTGGAAATGTACAGCAAAATGTAACATTTTTTAATTACATAATTAATTACATGTAACATATTTTAATTACAAGGTGATGAAGGGCTAAAATCAGAGTGAGAGCGAGAGCCTTTTAAAGAGGTACACAAAATTCATGATACATTCTAAGGTGTGTGGGGAAAACTGAGGATTAGCCTGATTGACCAGTGGAAGCTGAACCACACACAAGGCTCAAAGACAGATAAATTGAGCTACCTTAACTCAGAATCTATGGAAAAAGAACACTAGCAATACCTTTACCTACTTGTGGAAACATTGTGCTAATTTGTGCCATTCTGCTTCACTTCTTAAACCATAAGTTTAGGTTAAAAGTTGCTGCATTCACTCCCAAAGCCTTTATCCTGCTGGTTTTCTTTTTCTTTGGAGCTCCAACCAGCATGAGACTTTAGAGAAATGCTGCCCGAGGTCACAGTATCTGTGCCTCAAGAAGTGTGTGAGGCAGTGAACCTCACAGCCATCAGAGGTAAAGGTATGACTTGCCTCCCCAGGCAACCCCTTCTGGGCTTGCCTTCATCTCATGAGAATGTGAAGAAATGTAGCCACTCCTGTCCCTGAAACGAGCTCAGTTGGTCAGAGCCTGGTGCTAATAATGCCAAGGTTGTGAGTTTGATCCATGCCTGGGCCATTCATTTGAGAGTTGGACTTGATGATCCTTGTAGGTCCCTTCCAACACAGAATATTTGGAGATTCTGTTTATCACCAAAGTAAGGAAACTGAAAAGCCCTTGCTTGTGGTCAAAGGGACTAATCAATAAGACATTTTGGCATTTAATAAGACAAGACCTAGAAAAAAAAGCTACTCATGTACTTGACCTGAGTGGGCAACAAAAAATCAGCTTCATAAGAATATTTTGTAATAAGAAATTGCTGGTGGAATAATGTATTTCTTTGATGCTGTTATAATTACGTTCAAAGACATTGCACAGACAGCCCTGATCCCTGAACACAACAGAAATATGACACAGCAAGGAGTGGTATATTTTTCTGTACCTCCAAGTCCTTTACCAGTTCTTTCTAGTCACTGTAAAAGGGGACTTCCTTTAACATAAAAGTCACTTTTACACAGTCACTAAGTCTGACGTACTGATCATTTTCCTACTGCATATGTTTGACATCTGTAAGAAATATTGTTGTACATGGTTTGAATATACAGCCCACCACTCAAGCCATTAAGAAAATCTGGTGGAGATGGCAGAAGCTCAAGACATCTGAACAGAACTTTTACTGTTAGAGAGGTTATGTGGGTTTTCAACCAGAATGATCTCGATTAGCTAAAAAGGAAAAAAGATAAAGCATTTCTGTCTCAAACATTTAATGGTGGGTTCATTCACTGTGTTTCAGAGCGAAAGCAGTGGGGCTGAACAGCAAATTTTTCAGCAAGGCAATTGCAGTGCCTCAAATGTTGAAGTCTGGGGAGATTTCTGATTTCTTCCTGTGCCCCGATTCCTCATCAACAGGAAATTATCAATTCTAATTTTTAATTTGTCAGTAACTCTTCTGTCTTCTACTTTAAAACAAATTAATTACCCTCTTTATTTTTCTAATATGCACCAGAAATTTGATCTATTAATTTGTAGTGATCTCTTAGGCAAATTATGTAGATTTACATTGTATTCTTTATTTGAAACAAAGCCTTTTTTTAATAATAAGAGAAAGAGAATATAAAGCAATTAAAAAAATATAAGAACAATATAAGACCAGGCAGGACTACCAAAGAGCTCTGCAGACATCAAATCCCTAAGCAGGATTCTCTCCTGGCCACAGAGAAGATTACAGCTGTGGTATTAAAGGCCAGTTCCCAAGGGCCTTTCCTCTCACATAAATTAACTGGAAAGCAGTGGCAGAGGGGTGAGCCCAGAGGTGGGCATTGACACTTGGGATTTTTGATCTGCTTCTATCTGGATGGATTAGTTAAAGAACTGCTACAGGATTTAAATTTAAGGACACAATCATGGGAAAGTACAGGTTCGTATCAAGATTTCTTTATTTCAATGTTTTGTGAAAGAACTGAGGATCTGGAAGAGCAATACCTGAAATACAGAGAGTTGCCCTGGCAGTTCACCTGTCACTGACATGGTGCCTGTGTCCTGGCTGGCAGTCCAGTGCCAGGGCAGAGACGCACCCAGGCACAAGCTGAATAGGACCCAGAGCAGAGATCAGTTTTCCCAGCCCAGCTCCATCTCCCCAGGCCTGGATCAGCCCAGCCATTCTGTGCTGGGCCCTGGGTACATTCACACTCTTTCTCAATAACCTACCCACCATCCCTGTCCTGCCCTCAGCATCTCACTGCTGTGAGCACCAGCTGGAGCATTACATGTCTTCTGTGGCTTTCCCTTCCTCTCTTCACCATTAATTGTCTCTGAGAACTGTGTTGGCTGTCCAGAAAGTGGGAATCTGGAGAGCAGAGGAGATGTAAGTCCCTGTCACTGTCTGGAAGTTTTTTATGGGATAAATGTTCTATGTAAACAAACCCATGATATCTCATTATCATGACAGGTCCTTAAAGGTTGTCTTCTCAGTGGAAATATAAAATAAGAACTATAAATTTGTCTCCTAAGTTGCTCAGGACTCAAAATTGTCCTCTTGTAGTGCAAGGTGTGTATTCCCTGTCCCAAGGATTTTGTGAAGATCAGATGTTAAGCTATATCCCACCTTCTGCTTGTTTCCTGTTTAAGAAGACACCTGGCAGAATCCTGCCTTTTCCAGCCAACCCAGAAGAGTTTCAGCAATGCTTTCAAAATGTTGTGAGTACCAGGGGCCGTACAAAAGTGCATTGACTGATAAGCCTACATTTGTTCCTGCCAAAATGTAGCAAGGTGCCAAGGATTAGGAATGGCAAGTACTCCCACTAAAAAGAAAATCAGGAGCTGCTCTCTCCCTGTGCCGGTGGGAGACAAAAGGCACAGGTAATGAATTGAGATGAGAACAATTTATTTGGAACAATGAGATAAGCAATGAGATAAGAAAGACACAGTAACAGCAACAATATTACTAACAAGAGTACAAAAAGAGATGGTGATTTACATGCAAAATGCTCGTCCTACAGCAACTACTAACAATAGCAGAAAGGTTTCCCACTCCCACCATGCTTTTCTTGGCCCAAAGCCATGCACTTCATCTTGGAAGCAAGAGTCCCTTGCACCCCTGGCAAAGATGTCAGTGGTGGAGAATCACAACCTAGACAAGACCACAATGCCAGGCTCCACCCCTCAAAGCTACTGCAAAAATTCACTCACATGAATACAACCAGAGAAAGCAAAGACAGCTCGAGATGACAGTCCTCAGGTACCTGATCTTTGTCATTTGGCTCAGCACACCCAAGCCCGAACACAGCTGCAGTGACTGAACACCATGGATGTAGGCTGGATGCCTGTACTAAGCAGAGATGGGTGGGATCACCATTATAAACTCTGCCAATGGCTTTTTTCCACTTTTCTGCACTAGTCCTGTCCATCCCAATTCTCTCCTGTGATGTGGGGAAGAGAAGGAACAGACACAGCAGACGGCATAGATGTCTCACATTCTTTAGCTCCCATGCCAGCACTCTAATTTTTTCACAAGGTGCCTGTTGTTACAGGTGAAATGGATTGACTCCTTTGCTTTGGGAAAGCTTCTAAATAGCTAACAAAGAAGGCTCTTAATTACCAAGAGGCGGTTCTGGAGGGGGTACTTTGCAGGTTGTAGGTGAGAACTGTCTTTTCTTAAGCAATTTCTAGTTCCATTGATTACAAAGCTGTAATCTAATAGGATCCTGTGGAGTGTCAGTCACAGATGGAGGTGGAGAAATCCTCCCCAGATCATGAAGAGGTGGCTCTGATTAGCGTGTGACCCCATAGCAGAGCCTGTGGAGCTCGACCTGGGAGGTGAGCAAGACAGGGAGGTGAGTTTGACTAGCAAGTCGTCTTTTCTTTAGCACACAGAAGAAAAGAGTAAAAAGGGGGAGAGAAGGAAAAAAAAGGTAAAGGTGTCAAGGAAGCACTGATCTGTGCTCCTGCATTGGACTGGGCTCTCTGGCACCAGTTTACCAGTGTCCATTACATCTTTTGCTTAATTTTAAAAGTAATTTCTAGTAATTTATCAAGTATTTGATGGAGCAGAAAGTAGCTATGGTGCTAGAAAAACTCTGGAAAGAGTAAGCAAAATAAAATGACACAGCTGTTCCAGACTTTCCCAGCCTCCCAAGAAGACAGCTCCGACTGCAGCGCGACACACACCACATTTCATTGGCGTAGGTCCACTGTTTGTGTCACAGCCAGACAGCTTGCAATAGAGTTTGGCCTGAATGTGAAAAGCCTTCTTATTTGAATTTGAGAAATATGGAGTCATATTCTGATTTTAAAGCTTTTTAATCATTAAAAGTTTAGGGCAGAAAATTCACAGCTGTCACTCTGAATCCAGACAGGGCTTGAAAGGTGGACTTTCAGCAGGGGGATGCCTCCAGCAACCCTCATCCTTCAAGGGAGATGAGCACCCTCCAGCCCTGCTGGCTTCCCTGAGAGCAAGTGTGCAGTCTCTCCTAGAGCTAACCTCAAGTGAGAGGTTGCACTTACAACTCAGGAGGGTAGATGCCCGCTTGTGACCCAGGACTGTCTTACAGCTGTTGACAAAGCATTGCTCAGAGGTCTGACGCCAGATGAAATCTGGAACAACTCTGTTTCCCACCAGTAGAGTTACATCAGTGTAAAGCCACCATAGGAAAAATCAGAATAAAGCCCAATGTGGAGAAACTTATTAGAAAGCATAAAGAAATCATAAATCTTACTCCAGTTGCATTTCAGATGTGGTGGTTTTATTCTGGACCTGGTTTACAGCTGCTTTGGGTGCTGAAGCCATCTTAAAAATTACCTAAGTGTTCCCTCGTGTGAGCATCCCTCAGCAGCCCTCTACCTGCTGCACCTTGATTTAATACTTGAAACAGAGTGCTCAGCCTTTTGCTGCAGCATAATACAAAGCAGTTTAGGAAGTGGTATCTTGGTGTTACACTAGAGTTGCACTACTACTTGTTGTTTTGGCCTTTACCCAGACCAGGACTGAAGGGGAGGGTGGGGGAATAAATATGTTTAGTACTAATATTGGGATTTAGGAATTTCAGTTATTTACTTGGCCACCAAAAGACATTGGAGGACAACCAAAGTTATTTGCAAATGTGAGCTGAAATAGGCAAATAGCTTTGGATTAAAAAAAAATAAAAATTGATCAGTTTGGCATTTTCTGAACTTATTCTTGAATCCTTTTCAGACTAAACTCCCAGGCATACCTGAGTACAGCTCACATAACTGAGGAAGATGAGTCTGTTGCAGGGTGACAAACTACTTGCAGATTGAAGACTGTGTCTAGTACAGTTCTCTGAAATGGGAGATCGAATGAAATTCCTCACTGGGTCAAGTGAGAAGGACTGGAGGGAAGTTCTCCTTACTGTTGGAGATATAAGAGAGGTCAGAGGAAAACAATACATTTTGTTAGAATTGTTTTTAATTGATTAAAAAATAGGTTTATGTTAACTCAGGACAGGTTTTTTTTCCCAAAGTCAGACAAAAACGGTTTCCATGTCTCTGCTTCGAGCTGCATTTCTGCACAACTCTCCTTGGCTGAGCGAAGCACAAGCACAGCCTGTGTAAAACAGTGTGTCCCTAGGCAAGAGGGACCATGAGCATGGATGAAGGAATTACTATATAGCCTTGTTCTTGATTTGGAATTATGGTAAATATTTATCTACTAATGCAAATCAGCTTCAGTCTACAAAGATTGATTTTCATATAATTTGACCTTGTCTAATAAGTCTTCTTGACCAGACGAATTGCAGGGACTTTGCACTGATTTATTTTTGCTTATGCATAAAGTACTGCATGCTTGTTCATTTATTATGCTTAGCACTTCAGACTTGGGAAGATTATATTATTTGAAAATTAAATTTCATACATTCATATTTTAACTTAGACCTCTCTTCAGTTGTTTGACTTCCTATAGCTCTGTCCTCCAACATGAAGAAAATGTACAGAAAAAAATTACTTATTTTTTTTAAGTTTGAATGTTAAGTAATAATCCCAGAACTGTCACTGCATGTACTCATGCTATGAGGGAAGAAGAAAACTACATAATGTAAGGTTACCTGAAGCATTTTACCCTAACCTGTGTCCTCAAATACTGATGTAACTTAATTATCATTGTAGTGTTATTGTGGCAGTACAGGGAGATTATCCATTGTTTGATCACCTTATCTTTAACCGTATTCCTTAACATGCTTTGGTTTCTATTACTGTTTATATTAACTCCATCCTAAATCTAGAAGTTTTTATAAGGCTGGATCCAAAGTTCCTGATGTCAAGGGAAAGGCTCCCGTTCATTTTAACAGCCTGTATATCAGGCTCCTGAAGCCAGCAGTGCCTTAAGTTCTTAAGAATCTATTTTAAACAATAACTATATAGGAAGATAATTGTGTGAGGAGAAGATAATCATGATTGTAATTAATTTTTCTCACATTATTATCTTACATTTCAGCTGAAGTAACCTCAAGCTGCTACGTTCTTTCAATTACTGTGGTTCTTTCCCCCCATCTTCGCTTACATTGAAATTTAAAGATATATCATTTACTCATTTAATCAACTGCCCCTTTTAGAACATTTATGCTTGTCAGTGTTGAAACAAATTTACTATGTTTTCAGTATCTCCCAGATACCTCTTTGCATCTATTTCAACAAATTGCAGCCTATTTATCATTATTAATTGTTTACAGTCCTTCAAGCAGTCCATGATTTATCTCAAATTATTTAATATAGACCCCTCATTTTTTTAACTATGAAGCTGAATTATTCCATTTAGCCAATTACCCAAGTAAATAGGGAGTGTGGTTATACTGATCATTAAAAATAGTTGTGTTTTGGCCACTGTATGGTTGGACAGTAGAGCCTCTATAAAACTCAGCTAGTCATGTGTGCATTTATATGTCCTTCCAAACAAGTAACAATGAAAGTTGATTTGTCATATGACCTTTATATATATATATATCTGTACACAGGCACACACGTACATATATCTGGAATCACAGTCACTTCTTTTTTTAAAATCAAATTTTAGCTACGTTAGAGTCAAGATTCTTTGGGATTCTTCACCTATAGGATCACGCTTGTAGGGCCATGATTCTGCAAAGCATTAAAATATGTTACAGCATGGACTTACACTATGTGGAATGTGCCTGAAGAAATGTATTTAAGGCCTGTGAGAGAATTTAGGTAGCTGAACTTGGAGACAAAAAAGTTCTAAAGTAATTTTGTATGATTCTTCTCTTAATGAAAGTGTAAACATTTAAATGGTGAATACCTGTTACTGTCTTGCCAGTGATAGAAGAAAGCACTGAGTTCTATAAGAAAATTATATCTACTTCTGTCTATAATGACAGAGAACTAACTTTCAGCCGTTCAGCTCCTCATGTTTTGAGATTGAATAGTGTACTTCAGAAGTGCATAATTTTTGCAGAAAGATATCCACATGTGAGAGGCAAAAGTAATTCCCTAGAAGACTGAAGAAAATTAAATATCAGGTGTTTGAAACTGCTCAGGTGTTTAGAAATTCAGAATTTGCTGAAGGGAAAGGAGTTTGTACCCAAAGATCAGGCAATGCATTAAAAATGCATGGGAAAATATGAAAAAACCCCCCATAGGATGCATTGTGGAACCATGTGATAAAATCAATTTCACAGTGAATCATGCAGCTCTGCAGTTCCATGTTGATAACTCACAATTCAGTTGAGAGTCAGAAAATATTTAGTAATTTTTTTTTACAGCTCCGACTCTTAAATTCATATGATTACAGCAGAATTCCAACTTTAATTAAATTTGAAGTAAGTCTCTGCCTGCAGAATAATGCTACAAGCCCTGTTCATGTATGCTCCAAAGACTTGGAAATCAAAAGACAAATAAAAGCAACCTGTATTTTTTTGTTGTTGTTGTTTGTGTAGGCTTTTATTGCTGATAGATTGTAAATAAGCTTTATTTGTTTCATCTGGAAATTACTTTATTCAAAACGAGTAACAAGCTACACTAGTGAGCTAAAGAGAGGAATACAGTGAAATTAGACAACCTACAATGCATCCTAGTTAATCTAACACATGATTGGAGAGTAACAAACTTTATCCTGGTAAACTAAAGCACTAGCAATAAAGGTTAATGAGTTAAGAGCAGAAATGCAACCTATCTTAATGGCAGTGAAAAGATCCACCCAACTGCTGTGTTTCCAACTAATAAAATAAATTTAAGGTGTATTACCAGCTGTGTGTAAGGGACCCAATAAATGAGAGATCAAAAAAAACATCTCCTTCCCTCTTTCATTTTGCATAATATACTGAATGACTTTATCAAAGGAAAAGAAGGGTCTTTTTCAAGAACTATCCCAAATGTACTTCTCTGAAATGTTGGGGTATCCTCTAAGCATTTGCACTGGTCTGTTCTGAGGATCAAGAATTACAAGTATATAACACACATACAAATAATAACTTTAATGAGGCTGAAAAATTAAGCTCCCTAAAATTAGGAAGTTTCACAAATGGGGGTTTGTGTAACTCCAGTCTTTTATGATCTTGTATCTGTTTTGACTTTCATGACCTGAAGAAGTGTCCGTCTGTCCAGCCCCTTATTCTCCAAATCATCATAATTTGATTCAATGAAATATACTACTTGTGACTGCAAATCTCATTTCATGAGTATTTCTGATAATCCTTAATTAGGGATACCACTGAAAAGCCACGTTACATTTAGTCACTCCTTCTCATGTAGCTCTTCATCAAATACCAGTATGTTCCCCACAAGCTAAAGCCAACTAGCCTCTAAATCCAGTCTCTCCTGCCTCCCATTCTCCATTTTGTCTTGACTTTCTGCCCTCAGGTTTCTTGTCTGGCTGGTTCCAGCCCCTGTCTCTCTCTGTCCTCAGTCAAGTGGCTCCTTCCTCTTGCACCAATCGCTGTTGGACACACAGATAGGATGTGCTGCTTTTTCTTGCTACCTCTTCAGAGAAGTTAATGTTGAGAAAATACAACTTCCCCTGCATATATTTGTTGGAAAATACATGCCTAGATGCTCCAGTGACAGCCACATAGGATTCTGGAAAGAAAGGAGAATACTTTGTGGCATGGAGGGAAGGCACATCTGTGCTGTAGTCACACTTGGAGCTACAAGCAGATGCAGCATACTCAGTTTGCAAAGGATATTACAGGATAGTTATATTAGCAGTTGATGAGGTTTAGTGTTTTAAAGTTAATGCTTCTTGCTGCTCTTGGGTCAGTCAATATAAACGACAAATAACTTTATATTTGATTTGTTTGGTTTGTACCTTGTTGTGCTTAGGATTCATATCAGTGTTCTAAAATGTCTGCTTCTGATCATCGTGATTTTTTAATATCATCTGTTCTTTCTGATTTAGTCTTCCTGGCCCTTTTTAACCACTTTCCTGACTGCTTGACCCAGTGTCAGAGAGGTGGCAAGAGCAGGCACAGAGGACACAAGGAGGAGCAGAAAGGCAAATGCTGATCTCTTTGGTGACAAGACCTGAGGGAACAGCACGAAGTTGTGTCAGGGGAGGGTTAGATTGGCTATTAGGAAATGGTTCTTCACCCAGTGTCTGGGCACTGGCACAGGCTCCCCAGGGCAGAGGTCACAGCACCAGCCTGACAGAGTTCCAGAAGTGTTTGGACAATGCTCTCAGGCACATGGTGTGACTCTTGAGGTGTCCTGTGCAGGGCCAGGAGTTGATCCTTTTGGGTTGCTTCCAACTCAGGGCATTCTATGATTCTGCTCTCTCTGTGGAAGAGCATGGGTACCTTTTCATACCTTCTTATCTCTTCCAGAATCATCTCCTGACTCAAACTGTCTTTGTTCTAGTTCTAAACTGAGGGAATCTCAGAAGTTATCACTGTATGGTTAACTGTGTGATGAAGATAGAAAACACTGAAAATTAGGTCTGAACATGTTTATGGGAAGGAGAGAGAAAACATCACAGGGCTTGGTGGAGCTGCTCCTACTTACATGAGAAATTAATCTGGGAAAAAAGAAAAGGAAGTTTAGTTTTGAAGTTCTTTGCATTCTTTAGTATTTACAGTTTCTCAGCATCACAGGACCTTTCTCTGGATTTCAAGTGCAGCTCATGAGACTGTATCCCTGCAATCCCATCGGGCTCTTGTCAATAGGATTGTTGTGCTTTCTCCAATAAGATTATAAACGCTCATTTGCTTTCAGCAGAAGTTCTACCAAGCATCTATTCATATCTTAATGGATTATTGACATAACACAGCAGACTGTTATGAAGTATTCCACTATGTGTAATTAGAGAGTATTTAATCTGCATAATAAAAATCCATATGAACAGTTGTTGTCATTCATGCCCAAAAGCTGCTCATCTAAATGAAGTATCTAGTTTGCCCTATAAATTTAGGGACAAAAAACAACATTTGAAAAAATCTAAATTCAAGAATGCCAAAAATTTGCTTTTACTCAGCAACCCAGATGGGGGCAATTTGATTTCTTTCCACCCTCCCCTAAAAAAAAAGAAAAAAAAAAAAGAAAAAAAAAAGAAAAAAAGAAAAAAAAATGGCATATTGCAACTTTCATCTTGGGTCATGTTTTTACAGCCATTTGTTGAATATTTACTGCCCCTTTCCTTGTGCCTTTAGCAGGATGCACAGAGAGCATACAAGGAGCTTGCTCAGGGTCCTCCTGCCTGGGCAGGAAGGGTGGGTCAGGTTCTCTGCACTGGAGGGCCTTGTGATTTTTTTTTTTCACAATCCACCCACCCAATGCTCCTACATGTACAGAATGGGCAGAAGGTCAAGCTGGCATCTGGGTGTCATTTAAGACATGCTAAAGCATGTGAAGCAGAGCTTAATTGGGAATATGAGTGGTTCATAGAACATCACTGGGAGCTCTGTAATGGGAAAATTTTAGGACTGAAAAACAGCAGGGGAAGAGAAGCTGTAAGTGATAATGCAGCCTGATAGTGCTGAGAGAGTAACCAGTAAGTAGGGGAAATATTTTATCCCTATAGCCTGCTAGGGCTTCCTTTATGAAAGGCTTTTCCTAGATCAAATTTTGCAAAGAAAGCAGGAAAAAGGAGCTCAAAATATTTAATAAAATGTTTATAATACTTTTTAACTCAAATAAAAAATTGTTGTGATTTTTATTCTGCTAAGGAACTTAATTGAGTTCAAAATTAGCTAAAACTGAAGGTTATAAACTTTCATTGTAAAGAAATGTTCTGTTCAGCCACTGTCACTGTTTATGTCATGGTGAAAATCCATCTCAGACTAGCTCGAAAACAGAAATGAGAAGAAAAAAACCCCAACCAAGGTAAAACCTCAATTATAATTTTCACATCAGCTTTTTACAGCCAGAGCACAATACAGCCATTTTGTGGTACCATAAAGAGTTGTTATTTGCTCTTCTGGTGATTTAAAGCCCTAAAATTGTCCACATAGTCTAGAATATTATTGTGTACAAAAGGAAACTCCACTGCATAAATTCCATAAGTCTGTTCATTTTGGCATGAAAATAATAAATTCAATTATTTGAGAAAAGGCATTTATAGGACATACAGTGGGGTTGTCATGGCATTAATGCGTGTGTGTGTGTGTGTGTTAAATTAAGCAGAAGTGTTCACAAGGAATTGAAAAATCTGTGCTGATACATGAAGGTACCATAACATTCAGATGAGCAAGCCCTGGAAAGCAACTTCTAAATGACCAGTGCAAAACTCCTGCTTTTGTACCTAGATGTTAATGTTAAGTCAACAGGAAAGTAAGTTATTCTGGAATTGGTTCTAATTCTGATATTTAACTTTCAAATATTTGCTTTCACAACATTAACAATGTTTCTTACATACAGCTTCTAGCAAATGTGAATTTAGATTCATAAATTGCAGGCCACTCCAGATTATCTGCAGAAATACATTTGTGGTTCTCAGCTGGGGGAGGGTAGTATTTGGGGTTGTATTGTAATTTAAGCCTAAGAATGTTAATTATAGTGTATACATAAAATACTTGGAACTGTTCTAGAGGAGTCTCAAGATGCTTTATCAACCCAGATATTATACAGAGCTTTCAAGAACCAGTTCCTGAATGTCTGAGTTTAAGAAAAAAAGGCCAATGCAATAAGAAATATGCTGAAAATCTTTTAAATCCCTTTATCAGAGGGAGAGAGAAAAATAACACTCAATTGCTAAAAAGTACAATCTGTGGAAATCTTAATGAAGCCGAATGAATCACGTGAGCTGTATTGTTAAATTTACTATCTCTATTTTACAATTAAGAAAAAAGAAATATGAAAGTGAACACTGACACTTTCATCTATTGGGCGTATTAAATTTTGCAACTTAATCCATAATCTTACGTGTAATGAAAGGGAGAAGAATTTAGTTCTTATTGAAAGTTAAGCAATCACAGAGAGGGGGGAGAAATCTGCAAGGGCAGGAAAAATACCCCTATTCTGTCAGGCATCTAATGACAAGTGACCCTAACTTATGGCTTGAAAGCAGGAGGCTGAAAGCTTTAAAATGACAGCCATCCAAACATCTTTCCCCTGTAAAAGAAGGAAGGGTGGGTGTTTCAGCGGTGCTCAGTCAGTGCCAGTTCGGTCTCCATCTTATGGAGCCTGCACTTGAATGCTCGTAGAGTGAACACCCACAGGGTTTCACTTTGTGTGTTGTTCTGTGCACAGTCTTCTCCTCATATGAGCTGATCATCCTCTGGCTTCTTGATAGTCTCTTCTGCTTTGGAATTTGTAAATTTAGGATCTTACTAATTTTCCTCCTTCTTTTCCATCAGAAACTGTGGCTGTCTCTCACCCTCTGCAGACCGTGTGGGACAAGCTCTATCTCTATGCCTTTTGAACCTCAGTTTGCTGTTGTATACATATAAAATACTGTCTCATGGTTGCTTAAATATACTTATTGATATTTATAAAGAACTAACAATTTTGATACAATTTTCTAATCAGTGAGGATTACATGTGAAAAGGCTACCTTCAGCATTTTGGTCTCCAGCATTAGGTTCTGGTTTTCTTTTTCTTGGGCATATTTTACCAGCATTTTTATGATCCTATTGCATCCATGTTTTTGTCAATTTGCTGTGAACTTAATTTTCTCTTTTGACTACCTATCTACATATGTCTCTACATTGTCATGTACTGATAAGGAAGCAAAATGATCCTGGCAGGAGATGCACAAAAGCAGGCAGCTCTGTCCTCATTCCAGGCATTCGGTGCCAAAGAATTTGGTTGCCCCATCTTAGTACCCATCTGATTTGGATCAAGGCTCCAACTTCCTGTTAAAATTCTCTTCAAATAGAATTATTTATAAAAATATCTTCTCCATAGAATATGTATACACACACACACACACACATATATATATATATAGTCAGAATCCATACGTAAATAATATGAAGTATGGATTTTTAAAATTCTTTATCAATATAAATACATGTAGATATAAACTTTGGGCAATTTTCAGATTCTTTTTGGCCAGAATTTCACCAGCTGTTACCTCGTTCATTTTTGCGGCTTAAATTGCTGGACTTTTCCCTGGGGAACCTGTTTTTCCAATTCTGATGGCTGCTGTTGTCTTAAATGCTGTAGGGAAGTGAACATCCCTGACAAGGTGTTCAAAGTTGGATTCAGACCATGTGAGGATCACTGGTGTTATCTCTGAGAACACTTAATGAGGAAATCCAAAGATTCTACAAAGTCAAACAGCCTGGAGAATGAACTGGCTGACAGCTCTTGCTTCATGTTTCTACAACCAGAAAGAAGAAACAAGTTTTTGACAAAGAGATTGCTGATTCTTAAGATGTGGTTGGGTCAGATGCAGATCTGTAAAGTTTGTCTCTTCACCTTTGGCTCAGGCCATGTCTTCTAAGACCCCCTGGTTTGGAACAGCAACTCAGTAGACTCTCCAGAACAGACGTTCCTCTCACGTTTTTGAGATCCACAATGGCACTCTGCTCCTTCCAGAGTAATTCGTGGATAGGTCCTGGACACTGACTCCCTCTTCAAATAGCTTCTCTTTGCATCCTGAGGTTTTCCTTTATATTTTTATGAGACTTGGTCATTGATTCAACAGCATTTACCTTTACCTTATAACTTCCTTTACACTGCAGAAGAGAAACCAGAAGACTCAATCAGACTTGTAATCTGTTCTTATCTTCCCTGGAAGACAAGAAGGCTTTCCAATGTTTTGTTAGATGATTCTGCAGAAACTCCTCACTCCATAAGCAAAAGCACAAAGCAAAGATCACAGGCTTCTTAAACACTGACCTGTCCTTTTGAAACAGTTTTGCTTCCTCGGTGTTCTTTGAGACACAAGAGCACACTGAGAATTCTCTCATTTTAATGATGAGGGAGCTTTGTTATCATATTACTCCTCCACTCTAACATGGCTGGAGAGATTTTGTAGAGACTTAAAATTGACTTGTTCCTTGTACAGACCATGTGCCCTCAGCCTATCATTAACTTATAAGTCTTTCTTTGATACATAATGATAAATTACATCTTTTAAAGATGCCTGCCAAACCAACTTGGTATTCTCTACCACCTGCCAGAGGTTGTCTCCTATGCCTTCAAAGTCCACTGCAAGAATCAGTCTTTCTGCCCTGGAGCTTGTTCATCTCTACAGATCTTGTTAGACAGTTTCTTGATTAGTCAGTTAGAGGAGTATTTGTTCACAAAAGTTTCTTTCATGACTGTAGTCATTCAGTGTATCACTGTGGTGATACTTCCATGGCCTAAGGCAGTTTTTTCTCTACTTACACCTAAGTTTTGGTACAGTTCCCTAAAAGACTGATTTCAGTGCCAGGGCCTCCTAGTGCATTTAGTCAGCAGTTGGCAATGGCTCTCTGGATAACAGTTTACCTATTTATTCTGGTTGGTGATACCCTGATAAACAACAATGGAGATTTCAGCAGACACATGCAGCAAGTGTGCTGATGTGTGCTGATGATTCATAGGACAGGAGGTTTTGATAAGCTTGTTTGAAATGGGCCTAATAGTCATACCCACGTTGTGTCAACAAGTGAAGGATTTTCAATTTGGATTTGCTGAATGCTCTTGAAACTCCACAAAGTTTCTTCCTGGCAGGATCTTGGTCCTCCTTGCCAAGTGAGATAGGGTTTTTTTTTATCTTTGGTAGTACACTTTCCAAATCTTTCTCCATTCTTTGTTTCTTAGTGAAATCAACCTCACAGTTATTTCAGTCAGGAGGGTAAAAATAGATGGTAGCCTTTATTAACAGACAGGCATGTACATCTTTTAGAGTTTATGCTTTACACTCATCCTAAATATCTTCCCAAGGAGTGTCAGCATTATCTTTTGGATGGGAAAATGATTTCTATCAGCTGTTCCAAGCTACATGCTCCCAGGAGGGAGCTGTCTGGCATACCTTTGATACTGTGTTTCTTGCACCAACACATAAATTATCTGGCTAACTCTGCTTGGGTATAGTTACACTGACAGTATGAGTGACATTCAACCACATCTCAAAGAAAAGGATGCAGATAAGCTACTTCTTCTACGTTACTTCTCTATTCCATTTCATTATGTTCTGCTTGCACTTTATGTTTTTACTTTCTGGACTTGTGTTTTTCTTCATAATTTGCATTATCATCTAGTATCTGACATTTTATGTCCTACGAAAGATACAGAGCTTCATTTTTGAAACCACTGAAAATATTAGATTTTCTAAATTTTGTCTTGTCTAGGCCTGCAGTTCACATTCCCCATAGCACAACTCCTGTGAGATGAGCTTTGCTTGGTTATACTCAATAAAATTAGAATTTAATTTCAAAAGTATTTCTGGGACTTCAAATATAGTATAACTTGTGTATGTTGTCCAAATATAAATCATATGAAGTCTTTTCATATCCAAAGTGATATTCCAGTCTTTGCACTTGCAAAATTTCTGCTGCAATTGATCCTTTCTAGCTTTTCTTTGCCTCTCTTCAGCTGTTGTCCACAGACTTTTGCAGAATTGTTTTACTTCTTACAATGGATTTTCCCAGAGTCTGCTTAGGTCTATATTTTATTTCAAGCCTTTGTGCAAGTCTTCTTGCAAATCTACCCTGACTGTATTTTGTGGATTTCTCTATAGAGCCTTCAGTTTTGTTTCTCAATTGTATCTCTTTACGGATTTGCAGTTTAATACATATAAAGCATTACACATCTCCTTTTTGATTTCTTCGAGGAAAACAATCCCTTTGCAGCTTTACCCCTCTGTAACTGAAGAATACTTTTCATTTATTTAGTGCAGTGTAACAGCTGTCTTGCTCTTTCTCACCTGCACATAGGCTATTGGTCTAATCTGGTGCAACTGAGCCTTGGCATGTTGTAGGCCACTTTTTAATCTTTTTAGGAATAGAAAACAAAATTGTCCTGCTTTTCTTAGTTCTCTAGGGTTTTTCTGAAAAGTTAGGTGCTTAATGCAGTTTTTCCTGGTTTCTCTAAAATATCCTTTGCTCACTGTTTTTTTTTTCCTACTTGTGTGTCTGTTTTATTGCTGGTAGTGCATTGTCTTCTGAGGTGGCAGTGAAACAGAGCTCCAAGTCAGACTCAGAGGTACAATAAATTATCATCATAACTAAAGAGAAACTAATGCTGGGGAAAGATCCATATGTTTTACTCCATCAGGTGCTCAGCACCGACTGAGTGCAGCAAAAGCTAATTCAGACCAAAATTCTTCTTAAAGTGCCTTTTACTGTGAGTGTTATTTAATGTTCAGAGGTGTTATGCACTCAAGACTGTCTCTGAAGTTAAACGAGGAAGGAATGAAATGGTATATTTATGCACCAAATTTAGAAGACCAAGATTAAAATTTGGCTTGTAATGCCTTACTATTTAGAAGTTCTTACATCCAGTTAAGTTATTCAATGCTGGTTTTTTATGGAGATATTCCAGAAAACTGCTTTCAGTTCTGGAATGACTGATCTCTTTCTAATTGAATGAATCTTGGCAAGCCTCAGTTATACAAGAAACACAAAGAGTGCAGGTACGATACTTTGCTATAAGAAGATTTAATTAAATACTGTATTTCTAAAATCATAATAGCTGAAAAAACACCATTTTGTTTTACTTACTGTGAAAAGGCAAAATGTAACCAGAAAACAGTAAGATCCAATTTGCTTATTCCTCAGTTACAGAATCTGCTTTCCAAAGTAAATCTTTCTGCTGCTTCTTTCTCCTTCTAACAAATGTTTTGGTCTCTTACTGGCAAAAATGAAAACAGAAAGAAAGACAATAGTTTGTGAAGAGTCTTTTCACTTGGGAAATACTACTTTATAGTAACTGTAGTATAATCTGTCATAACTCCAAATGCAACAGACTAGTACAAACAGAAAGCAACAATGGTAAGTGCCTCCCTGGGTGTTCACAGTAACTACAGCCCTCTGGCTGAGAGAGCTGATGGCTAAAGGCAATTTAGACATTTAAACTGACCAGTCTGATTCCTTTGCCCTTAGGTTGAGATCACTCTATCAACAGGCATGTAGATTGATGGCATATCCAAGATTTTCTGGAGTGGGGTGCAGTTTCAAGAGACAGCCTTCAAAAATATGGGTAAAAGAGTGAAAGAATCAACCACACAATAACTGAGGCATAATTAAACAGGAGCCAGGAGGGCATCATGACCACCAATTTACAGTTTACTTTGACTGCCATTGCTGTTTTGTACAGTCCTTAATATGGAGGATATGGTGTGTCTGTACTTGGGGTTGTCCTGTATATACTGCTGTTAATGTTCACTGAATATTGTTTTCCATAAGACAAATATGTTTTTTAATGTAAATTAACAGGCTATTATCTTCAATAGTGAGCCATGAAACAACAGCAGTAGGTTACTGATTACAACAGTATTTGACATTTTCTATAAAGCCACACAGAAATTCCAGCTCAGGAGGGACCTATTGCTGCACTTGTGTCTCATTCCAGATTGGTTTTGTTTTCAATATTCCTGTACTTTTAAATGACTGCAGAGATGATGGGATTTTGGCACAGCAGGAAGTACTGTAGTTATAGAGGTACTGTCATTTTGGTGAATTTTAGTCCTGTGCCCAGTGGGAACAGGAAAAGCAGCATGGAGAGTGGGGCCAGAGTTTGCTACTGGGCCTGAACACGGCATACAGCTGTGGCAAGTTCACTTGCTTGTAATTACAGCAAGGCCTAGGTTACATTTTTTAACACTCCTGGGAAACCAGACAATACTAACAATCACATATGCACCCAAAGGGGTAAGTAAAAATTATTCAAAATCAAAACAGAGATGAAAAACCCCCACAGTTAATCTTTTTAAACAGAAAATCTAATTAATTTTTACCTTTTGTGTTTCAATGTATTCCATTCTTCAATGTCAAATTTCAGAAAAATACAAGGACAGGTTTCTTCCTTTTCCTGCCAGGAGCTACAGCATCCAGAGGGTTCTTAGTTGCCTCTGTCAGGTCTTCAGAGGGCAGATGGTCACAGATGCATCTCCTGCTCCACTGACCTGTTTTGAGTTGTTTTTCATGACCAGAGTACTTGATCCATTCTCAGCTGGATCTGCTGACAGAACAGGCTGTTTGCCCCAAAGTCCTTTAAAGGAAAAGGTAGCTTGTTAAGGGAAAGTTGAGAAAGTCAGAATGTATGACTTTTGGCTAGAACTCGTCCATTATGACTAGCCTTTGGAAAGTTACCTAATACTTGTTCCCAAGCTGCGTGGTTTAAATCAGTTTTTTTCTCCTGGAAAAGTCAGCAGGAGAGGCTGTTGGGACATAACAGGAGTGAGTGAGAGGGGCCCCAGCTCTGGGTGTGGCTTTGCAGGTGTATGTGCACACAGAGGACAGGTATGCTCAGGTCCTTTCTCCATAGCCAAGGCTGAGGCTGGCACGGATGCAGGAGCAGAGGCTGGAGCAGCGGCAGGGGAATGCAGAGAGTCTGGGGTGGATGGGAGTGGGAGGGAGAAGGCTGTACAAAGCAGCAGGAAGGGGCTGCGTGGCTGCAGGGAGCTGCTGGTGGTTCCTAAGGCTAAAGGACAGGCAGAATGGCAGTTCCTGCGCTCTCAAGAGCTCCTTGCAGACAAACCTCACACCACACAGTGCAGGAAAGGGCAGGTGCCATGCCTTTCCTTAGCCAGGACTGACAGACCTCTCTTGGAACAGGGAACATCCAGCATAAAAGTTCTGCATCTTGTATGACGGTCATGCACAGTCACCCCAGCACAGCAGCTCAGTTCATGGCTTCACCTGCCCTGTGTTTGATTGCTGTGCCTGCGCTGTGCACATGCACTGCTGTCAGCTGGGGCCCTCCTGGCTTTGCACTGACCATCTCCAGCCCTGGGTTCCATAGGACTGCAGTCACGGATGCCTGGCAGCGTAAATGATTAAATGATCTGTCACTGACATGTGACGCAAGTTGTGGGAGGGAAGCCTGTGACCGGCAGGAGGTACTGCGGGGAGAATCCCTTCTGCCCTTTCCTCTAACGCGCTGCAAGAATAAATCACCGACTCAGCTTAAACGGTGCTTAAGTGATATAATGGAGCCTTTGGCTGGCCTGTAGACAGAGGTAACTGCACCTGGATCTAGCACTGATTAAAATTCTGCTAGCCTAGTGTTTGTTTATTGTCTTAAAAATATTTTGCAAGAAAAGTAAAGATGAAAAATATAATTTGACTGTAAAAGCAAATCAGGGATAAGTGGAATAAGGACAAATGGGCTGTTCTTTGACATTAATATTTATATTCAAGGATATCCTAAAGACATGCAAGGGACATAAAGTTCTTTTTTATTTGTGGGATATAAGAGAGTTTTGAAACTTGCATTATGGATCAAGAAAGAAGAGGATATTTATTTGGCCTCTGCAACACAAGGGAAACAAAGCTAGAGAACCTGTAATTTAACCAACCGCTCCCATTAGCACAGCTATTCAGGATGGTTGCTCTTCCCAGTTATCATAATAGTGTTGATGTTGGGAGGATTGCCGTACTACTGGCAAGCTGCTAAATAAGTTGGGTTTTTTCTTGTGACTTTTTGATACTCTGTGCTGAAGGTATGACTCATTAGTACTACTTAGATAAAAGTGGATCCAGATAATGCCATTTTGTATGTTCCTACTCTGGGCTCCACAAGCCACCTCCTCAGCCTACCAGTGATCAAGAATATGTACCAAGAGCATGCACTAAGTGATTTCTTCTTGTACATGCCACATGGAGAAGTCAATATTTATACCTCTCACTTGATAGAATTCATTAAATATATTTTGCTAAGTAACACTCTATATTACATGTTCCCTGTCTAATATTTGCCCATAGAAGAAGTGTTTGTTATGTGAGTTGAATGCCTAGTTAAGACCTACATGAGTACAACATATTTAATATTTATTTGATAGCAAAATACAGTAGATACAGGGGAGATGAGAGAGAATGCAAATAGAGGAGGAAGAAAAAGTGATTGAAGGGCACAGACAGAACATGAAATATTTCTACATGACTGCAGTGATTCTGAAAAAAGTAAACAGCAAGAGAAGTTCAGTTATTGAGGTTTTAGAACTTAAAAGTAAAAAAATTTAAGAAAAAAATAATGTTTAAGGAGATTGTAAACGGCTATTAACAGCGGTCATGCTTTATCTAAAAATGTGTTGCTTCAACAGAACTCCAGAAATGAGCCTCTTCTCATCATATCTGGACTATTTGGGTTCTCCACGTTTAGGGAGAACCATGTTTTATCTTCAATGACAGGTTCTTAGTATGAGAAATCTTTATTTTTACTTTTCTATTGTTTTAGTCTGTGATGGAGTGAGTAAAAGTCATACCACAGCAAAATCTAGTCACAACAATAACAACAAAATCCCCATGTGGTTGAGAGCTGTTAAAGACTACTTACTAGAGAGATGCTATTGGCTAATGGGATTTTGTGAGAAATTACCTTGAAGAATTTTGGCAAAGGAAGTGTTTTGGACAGTAATTTGTTTTTCTGAAAATAATGTTTTGCAATAGGAGTAACATGCCCTGCTTTATTTTCTGAAATGTATTTCTTGAGAGCAAATGGAAATCACAACTGTGCAGGCAGAGGAAGGATTTTGGCCATTTATGTGATCTGAAGAAATCACTAATATCATCTACCACCAGCAAGATCTTGTGACATGTTTAACACTGAAATTTTAATTTAGTAAAAGCAAGCAAATCATGAAGTAAATACAACTTTACTTGACATGATACAAATGTAAAAAAAGCTATATCAGACATTATAATGCTTATTTTGGCAGATATGTGTTTGCATTTGCAGCTGTGGGCAGGATTTCAAAGGTGCCCTTTGGTGAATATAACGATGGAATAATCAAACCTCATTTCTTTATATTGGTTTCTACTAATATGTTTTTTTTTTTTGCTGTGTAGTAGTTCTGATTACTCAATCCAGACTGGTCTTCCTAGGAATTTTCTTTTCCTTATCTGTATATACTGGAATTTTGTGAATGAGAATTCAATAGACTTCTTTTCCAGTCACAATTAAGTGCAGTGTTATGTTTAAAGGGGAATTTGAAGAATTTTAATAGGCTTTTTCTTAGAAAGACACATATGCACATACATCACATTAATGGTCTTCCTATACTTAGTTCTGCTGGGTTTGCACTGTGTAATCAGAGTATGACTACTTTGTTAATGCAATCCTGAAGCATGAAAACTATTTAAACCTGAAATTTATCTTTATTCTATGAAGAAAATATTTTGAACATCCTGAGCAAATTTCAAAGTATTATCCTCAATTTTGAACAGAACAGCAATTTACCACCTAAAAAATCCTATGTTACAGAAACAGCAGTTTTGAGTAAATAGTGTATTCTGTGTTCATCCATCACAGCTTTCAGTTTCCTCTCCAAATGGACTCAATCATTTTATCGAAAAGATATCCCACAAACCAAATGCTGTCTATGATTAATTCCTACACGTGTTTGCTGTAACAGGCTCTTCTGTTACACTGTTGGCATGCTGTGCTGCTGGTTGCATGGTCTCTCTATGCATGGTCATACTAGTTTATTTTATGGTGATGTGTTTTTGGTTTTGGTTTTACCTGATTCTTTTTCTTTTCTCCAGTATTTTATGGTGCTAGTTCCTTTCTTGGGAGGGTGCCTGAGCAAATGTCACTAACATACATACCTGCCACATTAATAAATGGGAAATGAGTGTTGTGTACTGACAAATGGAATTGTACGATCTTCATAGAAAATTCCCAGGTGATATTTAACATGTTTTTTTTTTTTTTCATTTGTAAAATCAAATTCTATTTTTAATTATTCCTAACGTCAGCTCATCTCTGGCAAAGCAATAAATAGGAGGGACCAAGCAGAAACAAAACAGCACTGACAGCTTTGAGCAAGGAATTAAAATCAGCTGAAATTCTATGATTCTTTGATAAGTGTTATGACCTTACAACACTGAGTTACTTTGTTACCTGGTTTAATGCCTAGACGGTTGTCATTTCTTTCTGCACAAGACACAGCGCCGTTCCTGTCAGAGGCACAGAACAGCCACGTACACAGAAGACCAAAGCAACGCTCAAGCCACAGCCATCTTCTACCACCTTTTCTGGTCCACCAGCTTGCTCTCTCTCCCAACAATTGCCTTAACCTTGGAGTAGTCAAAGTTGGCAAAAATGATAAAGATGTCCCTCCGATATATTTTTAGGTCTGCATACTTTTTGGTTTTAATCACATCTGCAATTACTGTGAAGTAGAAAAGGACCTTGAAAGGGTCACACATCTATGAAACCAATATAAAAACATTCCCTCTGGAGAAATAGTTCTTTGCCCCCTGGTGGTGAATTAATTTTGAAAAATATTACAAAACACTTTTAGGAAAATTTGAAATGAAAAATAAATGCTAATTGTTTAATTGAATACAAGTAACAATAAACTGCTAAGCAACACAATGTGTCAAACATAATTAGGAAAAATCCTGTTATGAACAAGTTCCATCAGTTTTGATAGTCACTGCAGAATAGATTAAAAATAGTTTGAAAACTGCATGAAACATTCAATACTTCAAAATCATGTCTCTTACTTTGCTTTTTTGGAGAGAGTTAACACAAATGTCTTGAGAATATAATGTAGTCTTGAGTATCCCTAATTTCCAGCATTCTTACTGGAAATGAATTGTGGAAATTATCTTAATCCAAACAGCATCTTTATATCTGCTCCTCTCTGTATGTTGTACGTACATTGAGAGCTCCCTATCTGTGCCACTAGAATAACATTCCCTGGATGAAACTTTTAAAATTGCTGTGCATATTTCTAAGAGCTGTCTGGAGGTTTTCAGCTTGCATATGCTGCACATATCTGTGTGTGGATAGACTACCAGGATGTCATTCTTGGAATAGTAATAACAAAATTAACACTGGTAGTCACCCACTTGCAATTTTAGCCATAGATCATTTTGAAAGGTGTCAAGAATACATTACTTTAAAAGATGCCATTAGCCTTCTAATCACTGATTTTGTTCTATCTTTTAATTATTGTGCCTCCAAAACTTTTGCCTGAGAGTGCTTCTCTATGCTGATATTCTTCTTCAGAAAAATATATATTAAAATTTAATGACAGACTATTGTCATGTCATGCAGCAAAACATTATCCATTTATGCTGGAAAAAGGCCATTTGTAACGATCAGGGCTTTCGTACATTGGCTTTACACTATTAGGATATGGCTGGTACTCTGAAGATGATCTTGCCTTTTCCTATTGCACACTCCCGAGTATATTACTGAGTATATTATTTGTACGTATCTTGTACAAAGGTAATGTGGCTTCAGGTAGTTTTTGTATTTGGAAAACAGCATCAAAGGTATGGCATGCTCAGCAGGCACTATTGGGTTTTGGCACTAATGATGTAACATGAAGAAAAAGGGGGGGAAAAAAGAGTAATGTAGATAAAAAAGACGACTGAGCTGCCCAGACCAGGCACAAATGAGCTATTTCCTAAATAATATTCTTTTATGTCTGATGGACTGCAATAGCTTTCTGTTTTTAGCTCTGTTGCTTTTGCTTCTCTTCCCATTCCCACATTTCTTTCTCATTACTTTGACTTATGTCTGGCCTAAGGTAACAGCTGGTGTACACAAATGGCATATTCCTCACAAATCTTTCAGTGGGCAGGGTTGGTATAAAGTGGTCCTGTCCCCACTGTCCTTCTTTTCCCGCTGCCACACTGGATGTCATCTTCTCTCGGTCTCCATTCCATTCGTCTGTTCGCGTGGCTAAACGCTAAACTGCATCTGCAAAATAATCTGACTTTAGAAAAAATCCCTTAAAAAGGCAATAAGCAGGCCACTCGCCGATGGGGACCGAGCACCGCGGCGCTGCTCAGAGCGGGGCCGCCGCCGCCGGGGCAGAGCCTTCTCTTCCGGTGCGAGCGCTCCCGCGTTCCTGCCCGCGGGGACAATCCCTGCCTGCGCGCTGCCCAGCCCTGCTGCCGCGGAGCAGCTCGCCTTCGGCTCTCCGCCACTGGTCGTACGGCGGGGGTTTTTTCCAGAGGAAAAGCCATTTTAAGTCGGGCCGTTGCCTGCCTGCTCTGCTCTCTTGTTCTTGCTCCCTCATCGGGGCTCGCTGTCCCCGTGATTATGCGAGTGCAGCTGTTCGTGGGCTGAGTTGTAAACTGGATCAGTGAAACATCTGAGTTTTTCTGTGCGTACGTATGTGTGCGCGAGTAGTCCTGCCGTTTTATTTTTGTTTGGTTTTTTTTGTTTGTTTGTTTTTGGGGTTTTTTGTGTTTGTTTTTGTTTTTTGTTTGTTTTGTGGTTTTTTTTTCTTTTAAAGCTGGATCATCTCAGTCATTTGATTTATAATGTGGCCCACAAAGAGCTGAATTAGCACAGCTGAGGAGGCAGCAAACAGCGGCGCAGAGGTGGGAACCAGCGCCTGGGCTGGGGGGAGGGCGCAGGAAACTCTGAAGCCAGCTTTGTGAGCAGAGGACTACACTGGCTGTACAGCACCATGCCGAGCACCTACACTAACCAGCCAGAAGAGAGAACGGGAATAGACCGCAGAGCAGTCAGGCTCTTCAACTGCTGGAGATAGGGCTCTACGTTTAGGAAGAAAAGGGGTGGTCCCTTAATAAGCTCTTTCCCCTAGACGTCTGCTATTCATTTGAGACACCGAAATCGCAGGCTGTTTAGCTATTCAGAATATGATCGTGTGAATCCTACTGGGCTTATGAAGCATGTTGGTCTTTCAGTGCTGTTAAAAACGCTAATAATAACTGCTTCATGCCTCGGGCCTTGGGTGCTACTGTCAATTAGTGTCAGAACAGAGATTTATTTAAGCAAATTATTTCTGTATATGCTTCTGTCCCTTACACTTTGTAAAGTAGAGCTTCATGATCCAGTGGACCTGTTTCAGTGACACCTGTCTGCGTGTGCAAGCAAACTTGGGGTACAGAAAGAAAATGCTACCCTTACCTTCATAGCTCTCTGTATTCTTAAGTTAAAGGAGCTGCCCAGCTGCAGAGACTACATACAGGATTAAAACCTGTTCTGTGATCCTCCAGCAATTTAAATGTCATGGCTGAGTCACAGGAAAAAATATTAATACTTCCCAGCAGGAGTAATTTTAGACAATGATGAAAAAGCCATGGGTAATCTTCTACCTTCCCCTCTACCTTTGTGTCAGAGTTTGCAATGGTGAGATTTAAATCATCATTGCCAGTCTCCCAAGTCACCAGCCTGTGATGTCTCGCATGTAGTTGGCCTCATAGAGAGGCCAAGCACTGCTGAATTTGACTATGTTTGTTTTATATTTTAAGTCTTTCTCTGAAGGCATGAGAGAGAACTGACCTGTAATTTAACTGAGTTTTTTTTTTTTGTACTGGGGCAGCCTAATGTGACTTGGATTAATTGAAGTGCTGGAGAAGGGGGAAGTACTCTTGATGACTCACTCTCATGACTTTAAAGAAGAAAACTGAAGAATGAGATGTCATTATTACGGAGGCATTTACAGCATTTTAATAGTATTTTCAGCATTTTCTTCCCAAAATTTCAGTATTTATGCTTGGAGTACAGAACAATTTTAATGGAAACATTTAAACTAATCTCATACTGTAGAATTTTTAAAAAATCCCTTTTGGAAATGTTCCATGCAGTATTAGGCCTTCTCTTCCAACAGTTTAAGGAGCAGAATAAAAATGAGTTTCAAATTTCTCACATTGATAAAACCAATTCAAATTATTTAACTGTGCTGACTTAAATTAAGAGATCTCTTAAATATGTATTTTAGATAATTATAATCCCATTAACATTAGCACATTTTTTTCTCCTATTATTCTTTCCAAATTCACATTCTTTTTTACTTAAAGAAACCATAATTTATTTGAAGAATTCTGAGGTATCTCTTTCAAAATAGCCATTATCTGCCGTGTTCTCAGAAGCTTTGGTGCCACAAGCCACCTGCAATCTGTGATCAGTGTTAGGACAGGTTTCCCTGGTCTCAGTAGAATGGAATAAGTGACCTGTTTTTATCAGTTATTTTGAAGGCTTTTTTAACAGTTTCAGCAATAGCAGCCAGAGGTGGGTTTTGAAAGGAGTAATTTTTCGTAACAATTTCCAAATACTGAAAAATAAGATCAAAATAACAAATGTTTCTCTTCAAGGTTTATCCTTGCACTAGATCAAGTTAACTAAGGAGGCTTAGAAGCTAATGAGGCAAGAGGAAGTAGATATGAAAAATACAGAATGAGTCAGAAGGAAAGGAGAATTTAGAAGTATTTATTAAGGGGAATGAAATATCACTAATCTCACATTTCAAAAAATCTTCCACATGGAAGATTTAAATTTATTTATTGGTTTAAAAATAATGCTACCTTGTTGAACTCTTTATTTACCCCTGTTTTCTGAGGATACTTTGCATCTTTAAACTTTGTTCTACAACCTTGCAAGTAGGTAATGTTTTGAATCCAGACCTGGTATTTTTGTGCAATAAAGCTTGAGACTTGAAAGGAAGGATAATGTAAATATACAGGGCAACAAATTTGTACTGTGGATACTGGCATGCAAAACAGAACAGATTAACAAAGTAAGGACATGGGAAGAAACTGATCTATACCAGGTTCAGTTGCTCCAGCCAAACAAAGCAGCTAATAAATTAATCAGGCCATGACTTTCTCTTTACTTTGTCATTCTCTAGAAAAGGATTTTTTTTTGGCTTTGTGATCAAGTGGGAGGAACCTTTTTTAAGATGATAAGAATGAACAGTTAAGTGCACCTTTTTGTGAAGGGTAAGTTAAAAGGGTCTACATAAGACACTGTTGGCTAAATTATAATTTCCTGGCAAATGGGTTTAGGACTCTTTTCAGAAAGCAGAGCCGGAGGCAGAATTGTGATCCTAAAAGCCCAGTGGGCATGCACATGGGATATGGAAACATGAGTTTAAATATCAATCTAATTAATATTTAAATAGTTTATACAAAAGGGAACAGTTTCAATAGTAGAGAATACATAAGACTACTCTATACTTTATGAGTTGGAAAATTGATAATGGTTATGTTGGTTCAAGTCCTTACTCAGAATTGAGCAGAGTGTATTTTAAAGCCACATCTTGATATTCCCATGGAGTATCCAAGGAAGATCTCTACTGTACAGTGATTTTGTAAATGGTAGCGAGCTCCTCTTAGGTGAATTCGGGTGCAGATAAGATTGGCATTTGGGATTTTTTTTCTTAAATTGCAAACCCTATTTTAAAAAATGTAGTTCATGGATATTTTTCAGATGAGTGAATCTCTCTTTTCTTAAAAAGATTCCCATAGTGAGTTATTAACCAGGCCTAGTTTCGAGAGAGATGAAACAGATGGGGTGTGCCAAGGAGTCTGCCCGTGCCAGAGAAAAGTGATTTAATGCTGATAATTCGTATTGTTCGGCCATTAAGTTTCCATCTAATTTCTCATCCACTGTCCAGGTGAAATATTTCATATTAATTTACACAAGAAAAGGACAAAAGGTTCGGGGACGACACCTTAAAAATCGGGTTCATGCAAGAGGGTGGAGCGATTTTAGAGTAAAATAGGCTACAGGAATCAAACACGCCCTTAAGGAGTTAATGAAGACAGAAAATCGAAAGACGATTTAGAGCGCAGGAGCCCCGCGGGCACCGGGGTTCCACGGCAGCCGCGAGGGACCGGAGCCCTCCCTCCCGTGTCCCCCCCCCCCCTACCCCGCATCCCTCTCCCGGTATCCCCGCACCTCCTCTCCCGCTCTCCCGCTGTCCCGCACCCTCCCCGTGCCCGCACCATCCCGGTGCCCGCACCCTCCCGTGTCCCCCACCCTCCGTGTCCCGCACTCTCCCGGTCTCCACCCTCCCGGTGTCCCCGCACTCTCCCCGTGTCCCCGCACCCTCCCGGTGTCCCCGCACCCTCCCCGCACTCTCCCGGTGTCCCCGCACCCCCCGGTGTCCCCGCACCCTCCCGGTGTCCCCGCACTCTCCCGGTGTCTCCGCACCCTCCCGGTGTCTCCGAACCCTCCCGGTGTCCCCGCACTCTCCCCGTGTCCCCGCACCCTCCCGGTGTCCCCGCACCCTCCCGCACTCTCCCGGTGTCCCCGCACCCTCCCGGTGTCCCCGCACCCTCCCGGTGTCCCCAGCGCTCCCGCGGAAGGGCGCGGGGCGGGGGAAGGGCGGGGCGAGGCCTCCGCGCGCACACAGCTCGTGCCAGGGGCCGCTCGTGCCCTTCCCCCTCCGCGCTCTTCACTGCGCCAGCGCCGGCGGTTGCCGGGGCGCGTGACGTCACGAGTGGCGGAGGCGGCGATTGGCCGGGCGGGGAGCGCCCCCCCCCGCCGTGGCACCGCCGCTGCCGGGGCCGGGCCGGGCCTGGCGCGTCCCCTCAGTGCGGAGCGGCCGCCGCGGTGAGCGCGGTGTCTGCGGAGCCTCCCGGGATCGACCCCGCTCCGCCACCGCTCTGGTGCCGCTACCGCAGGCGGGGGTCATGGCCCACCTGCGGCCCGCGCCGCGCCCTCGGCTGCTGCCGCTCCTGGCGCTGCTGGCGCTGTTCGCTGCCCGCGCCCGCGCCTGGGACAGCGGCGACCTGGAGCTCTTCGACCTGGTGGAGGAGGTGCCGCGGAACTTCTACGACTTCCTGGGGTGCAGCAGGTGAGCGAGGGACCGAGCCCACCGCCGCCGTCCCCTGCCCTAGCCCGTTCCCCCGGGCGCCGCCGGCCCTGACCCCCAGCACAGCTGGCTGGCTCGCCCCGCCGGCCCCTCGCCCGCTCGCCTGGCGCTGTCACCCTCCTCCTGTCCTGGCCCCCGGGCCCCGGCTCCCGCGGATCGGGGCGACGTGTCTGTCCCTTTCCAGCCTCTCCCCTCCCACCGCGGAGGCTCTGCTCTGCTTCAGGTACTGCTCTGTCGCTTCTCCTTCCTGCCCCACCGTAAATCAGCCCTTCCTCTCCCACTGTACCTTTGTGTGTCCCTACTGCCTGTAGCTTTTTTGAACATATCGCATTTTCTTCAAATGCATCTACTGCCAGACAAAAGTAGCTTCTGGGGTTTTCACACTTCCCATTCATATCGTCGGTGTGGCAGTTTCTCACCTTTCCCTCGTTCTGCATAGTTGGTAGTTCCTTAAGATTGTGCATCACCATGTGTTGCGGCTCCTATTTTCTCTCACTCGTGCCGTGTGGTAAACTGTGACCCTTTGCTGTGTTAATGGCTTGTAGATTGTTATATTTGTTCACTTCCCATGTATCTTGGTTATTGTGGGTCCACGTATCTTTGTTATTGTGGGTGGTTTTCACTTCTCTTTGATAAGTAACACCTAAGATTATCTTAAAGAATTTATTATGCATCTTCAGTTAATTTTTCATGCCGGTGTGGTCAAGATGGGAACTCCTGTTAGGAACACTTTTATTCCATGGTTCTTGTGTACATTTTAGATGTGGTTGCTGGTTTCAGTGCCACTTGGCATCTTCAACTTGTATCACTTGTTTGGGCTCCCGTGTGATGCCCTTTCTTCTCTCTAGATGCTCTGCTCTGTGTGTGACCTTGCTCAGTGTCTCTGTGTGCATCTTAACCATTTTTTTTTTTTTTTTTACTTTCTTCCAGTCAGTGTTCTTCTCCTCATTAATGAAATACACAACTCTTTATATGCTGTTACTTCACCCAGAGTCCTCAAAAGACATTCTGCTCTTTCTCTGTCTCCTAGTACATTCTGTACCCCTAGTACCTTCTCTCTCCAGTGTTATATTCTGGTGAGTGATCCTATTTAAGTAGCTTCCCTGCTAACCTTGAAGTTTATTCTGGTGTGGTTCTTGTAGATTTTGAGAATAATGACTATTTTCAGGTGCATTTCATTAAGGCCATGTCTAAAAAGAGAGGGAAGATGTCTGCAATATATAAGGGTCCAGTTTTGGGAACTACTGGCTGTGGTTGTTCTGGCTCTGTTTCATCTCTTTCTTTCCTTCAGTCCTTAAACATCCAGCGTTAAATACTATGGAATAGCGTCATCTATACAACACAGCAAGCACTGCTATTCGTGTTTCGTTTTCAAGACCCTAAAAATCTAGGTGTTAATTCTCAAAGACAATTTTAGCGTGAGATAATGTAGGAATGCTAAACTTTGTTTCTGTTAGTGATGTTCAGGTCTTCTATGCAACTCTTTGTTAACATCTTCCACAGTGTTTTCTTCTAGGGCCTAGTCTGTACCTTACCTTGTATGTTTAGCAAAATGTAAATTTTAACAAGCAAATATTCTTCTAGTTCACATTTCTACTCCTAGTCATAATGGAAAACTTGTAAAACTTTTATCACTTGCAGTGTGGGAGGAAGGAAAAAGTTGGTGGAAGTGCAACACAAATGAAACCAAGGTTTTTGGGTTTTGTTGGTTTTGTTTGTTTGTTTGTTTTGTTTTTGTTTAAAGTGTACTTTTGTTTAAAGCGGTCACTCGTTGTGTCATTATAGCCATGACTGGAAGTGTACATAGTGTTGATACTGTACACATGCAGCAGAATAGACCTGTGAGTGGAATAACGGAGTATGTAGTGTTGGAAGTTGAGCTTCAGTAGGAATTTGTAAGATTGGGAAATGCTGTGTGGATTTACAGGTTCTTTCCTTTGCTCCTGCTGCTTGCTTCTCTGGCTCTGACCTATAGCTGAAACTTTCTACAAGATCCTTGTGTCATCCTGAGGGATGCTCTCTTGCAGTGACTGGCTGGGAGCTGTCACTGTTTAAGTTACACCATGAGAAGAGTACTTGGTCTTGTGACAGGATCAAGGGAAGTGCAAAAATCTCAGTTTTGCTGTATCCTACCTTGGATGTCTTGTTGTCCCTGAAAATAAGCCTTCTGATTTGTTTTAGTATAGTGGAGTCAGTTCTCATGAGTTGTAAGATAAACAAGAATCATGTTTGCATTTCTTTGTGAAAAGATATCACCTGATGGACTTCTCAAGTGAGCAGTGAAGATGGAGAGATGGTAACTTCTCTGTCCAATCTCTGATCACTGTCCAGAAACTTAAATATAGGAGGTCAACAATAAACTAAAGACTTCCTTTCTTCTTCTCTGCCTGAACACCTGTTGTGTGTGTTACTGCGTGTTTCTGTCTGCATCACAGTAACAATGTCTCAACACAAAGCTCTTTTACCAAAATGTCTCAGTGTGATGGTTGCATGTTTCTTCAGGTCTTCCGCTATTTTTTAATACTATGGTTTAATGGATCTTATTAATTTTGTATGTCATTATTGTTTTAGTTGGGATGCTTTTGACTACAGTGCTGTAATTTCACTTTTTGTAGCTTCCGTACAAAAGATATCCTTCCCTGAGTTCAGGTGGTTTTCTTGTCAACAAGAGTTGACTCTGTATGTGACAATAGCCTTTATGGACTCACCTTTGAACTGTTTAATTATCTTCCATTCATCAAAACTTGCTTTTCCTTCCATCCATTCCTATTTCATTGCTTTGTATCATGTCCTGATAATCCCTTCTTCCTTCATGTACTTCTGAGAGAGGGAGTACTTCTCCATTATGCAGGGTGTTACTTCTACATCTGAGATATGGATACTCAACTGGGTTTGTTAACAGTAGTGTATCAGGGCTGCCAGATTTCTTCTAAACATGTCATCTTGTGTTTTGAAAAAATATAGGGAATGTCTCCAATGCTTCCTTAAGGCATTAAAGCAGCTTAGGTTTTGATGGCAGAATTGCGGCACTGATTGTTGAACTCATACACGATGTCAGGAGCTGATGTTGACATCAACTGACAAGATGCAGAAGGCATTGTGAGAAGTACTGTAGCTCTCAAACATACTTTGGTGAAGCTTTTGGAGTGTGGATTTTTTCACTCAAATTGGAGAGAAATGGTTTGGGTTTTGTTTCATTGCTACTCTATGCTTGCAGGAATATGGATTTTGTGTTTTGTCATTTTGAGGGCCTTGTGGAAGCCTCCTGGCATTGTCAGGTAACTCATCCAGGTCTGGTAAGGTGTTAGGTTTGAGCTGCTGCATTGTTTTCTGGTATCAATGGCAGAGACAGGATGATCTAAGCCAAGCAATTTTTGTTGTGGTTCTGAATGTGGAATGACAAAGTAAGATTGTGACTGTCTTGGCTGTTAAATAACAGACCTTTGTACCTGATTTCAAAGAGGGATTGGCTGAGCAATCTACAAATGCTTATGGAATGGTTGAGGTTGGAAGGTCCCTTCGTGTTCAACCCCCAAGTGTCAGGCTGAGCACCTAGATTAAGAAGTATCTGATTTTTTTTTCTTTTTTTTTTTTTACAAGGACACAATCTATCTATTTGGCATTTTTTAATAGTAACATAGCATAAGGAAGTTTTGCATTGTTATGTTGTTACTATTGCTGTTCTGACCAAAGTGGGAATTGCTCTACCTTCCCTTTGGTGGTTCTTAAATTGATGATGTGATTATCTTAAATGACTCATTTAAAACATTGCTGTTTTCAAGAAATTTCACCTAGCAGAATGGGAATGTAACTTTTGGCTTGAGAAAAGGTTGCATTTCCCTGTCCCCTAAGTAGTTACTGAAGAGAATAGTACCATAATCTCTTGACAGATCTGATGTAATTACTTCAATAATTTCAGTGATCACTTCAATATAGCCAGTTGCAAATGAACAAAGGAATCAGGACCAAATAGTATTCCTCTAAAAACTCAGATGAGGCAGCAGAATTAAACCAGAGGCTATGCATACTCTGGTATGCATATGATGACCTGTTACCTGAGAATGAGAACATAGAAATGTGATGTCAACTTCTTTGAAAAATTCCAGGAAGATCTGAGGAGCTGCAAGCTTCTGTGTTGGACAAATGAATGGGTCAAGTTAATGTTATCATCTCTTACAGATTTAATAGTTGATTCCTTCATGAATATAATATGCTTTGGTTAAATCAACTTTGCATTGGTTGAACCTGTGCATATCAAAATATGCTTTTGATTATAACTTGTTAATATGGTTTCAGTTTGTCCTCCATTTTCTTTGATTTGCAGATGGGAAGGAACTACAAGCCTCTGAATGTCTTTTGAAACTTTATGACACAGTTCTTGTATACAAAGGATCTAATCAAGAAATGTTTAAGTTATGTTGTTTGTGAAGTATTGAAGTATATTGTGAAGTTTGTGATGTATTAGAATGCCTGAGCTGTATTGCTGGAATTTTCTGTGTGTTGTGGTGGGTCCAAGAAAGGTCTGCATAAAGCTTTGGCTTCCGCTGGTAATCATATAAAGGAAGGGGTTGTGTTGAAAGCTCTGCTAGGCCTGTGCAGTGTAGGGAGACAAACACAGAAAGGTTCTCTGAGGGCTGTTGGAGGTAGTGGAAGAGGCCCTGGGAGCTCAGGTTCTTGAGGGAGAGTTAACAAGTAGGACTTGCTGGCCAGCAGGGTGGATAAATATATAACTTGAAAAAAGTGGAGAGGGGTATTTTCTTCAGCATTGGCTTATGCCTTTCTTATGGAACACGAGCTTTATATTGAACCAGGCTCTAATGTGTTCATGTGGCTTTACTGTAGAGAACTAAGAACATTTTATCCACTGTGAGATGATAGGTTTGCTGGATGATGCTGCAGCACAAAGTCAGAACTGCATGTACAGAACCCGATTTTGGTCTCACAGCCTGTGAGACATTGGTATGTTAGCAACTCAAAGAAATTGCATGATGTGAAAACCAAGGAGTTGGATTTCTATGGCTGCGGGAAGCAACGACTTCTCCAGATGAGCTGGATGTGTTGGGCTAATAGGCTTCTTTCAGGAACACTGGAACAGATGAGCTGTTGTGTACTGTGTCAAGTAGCAGGATTTGACAGGGCTATGTCTGTAGAATGCAACGTTTGGTGCTGCAGAATTGATGTCCATACTGTTTGCATTTCAGGGATTTTTTTCCCCTTGTTTTTGAACTAATTCCAGGCTGGCTGCATGGACTCAATGCCTGTTTGTGTTGAAACATGCTGTTTGCTCTCTTGGTTTCACATCTTGTGGTTCAGTTCTCTCTGACAGGAATCCTGTTCATCCATTCCAGGACTGCTTCATGATAGGCAGTCAGTAGGTACAATAAAGAAGTTTGCTTTATGTATGCACTCCTGAGCTGCACTGAAAATATGAGGTAGCTGCACATTTAAGACTGTAGTTTCGAGTAAATGGCTGACACTGAATTTTACCTCTTGGCATTACTCTGTAAGAAGAGGAATGAACACCACAACGAACTGTGTGGCTTTTATGGTATTATCAAGTGTTACTGGAGATGGAAGAAAATTCTCAGTAAAATGTTTCTACATGGTCTGTTTCATGCAAGTGCATTGACTGATGGCATGCAGTGCATATATCACCACAGTTCAAAAGTTGTGAATTTGTATGTTATATAAGTAAAGTTCTTGGATGTAGATTTAAAAACTTATTTTTCAGAAATAATGGCAATCTCGGGAGTTGTCCATTTTGTTTTGTCTGGCCCTGCCATAGTTATGGCTTTGAATGGATTACTGTCCAGAAAAAAATTTACATGAAACTATTTTTCCTATAGAACTTCCGGAGAACTTTGAGTACATAGATTGATCCCCTCAAGTGGGAAGAAACAGCTCTCCCTCATGTCTCTCTGTCCAAGGAATACTCTTAAGTCCTCATCAAGAACAGCCTACCTGTACCCATGCAGTTCTGTCTGTCCTGGCAGGCAAGATGCACATAACTAGGACAAGGAAGGAGGGAAATAAAGAGGGGTAGTCCAGAAACTCAACAGTTTGTTTGTTCTTTCCAATGACAAGCTGGATCACTTTCTATAGACATATTTTGGTTGCTTTTCTAACACTTCAGACTGTTCTTCTCCCTGCTGCTTTTTAAGGTTAATGTACGTGGGTGCAGTGTTGCTAAAATCATGGAGTGTGCATCATCTGCAAAAGTTTTAGCAAAAATCTAGGTTTGTGATAGTGGTTCAGTCTTCCAAGCTTTGGAAGTGTTTGATCAAGTGAGACAAAACTTCACTTGCACGTGATTATAACATCACTTTTTCGAATGATTTTGTCAAAACTATGAGCTCTAAGTTATTCTTGCTTTGTTTTGTAAAATTATTTTGTCTTGCATGACAGGCAGGATATTCACTGTGACCTTCAAAAGTGTTGTGCTGTGAAATGACATGGAGCCATGTAGAACCTTGGTGTCTCATTTCTGACATAGTGATTAAACATCATATCTAATGGTCTCAGCCTGTTTTGATATTGCTTTCTGCTTCTTGTGCAAAGTATATGTTGAGGAGATCTAAATTGGAAGGCATTAGATTTTAATGCACTGTCAATTGCAACATCAGAATTCTCTGTTAGAAAGATGAAATGTTTCCGTTTTCCTGCTCCAAGCTTTCAAAAATAATAAACTTCCATAATACACATCTGGGTGATAGTAGTAGCAGACCTTTATATGGACACTGAGGGATTTTAGTATGCTGTCAGCATTGAGGCAGTAATAATCCATTGCACCAGTTTAAACCAAACTTGGAAAATCCCGTTCTGTTTCTGGTGGCTTTAGTTATGTCAGTTCATTTTCTAAAAGTAATTGTATGTTTTTTCTCAGTATGTTACTGGGACACAATTCTCTATCCCTTTATGATTCAAAACCTCCTTTCTGAATCCATTACTTTTAAATTATACATGGAACTGAGATTTTCAGTAGTTCTGGAAACTGCGCTTGTCCTGAAAGATGTAAATTATTAAGGTTGTGTGAAGTCATCATTGAGATCTTGGCTCCTACAAAACAAAGTTGTTTCAATTTTGTGTAGTTTAATGGCTTGTAAGAGTCACCATAGAGAAGTGCTAATAATAACTGCAGCATTTGTAACTAGGGATGATGCAGGGTACTGGTTTCTATGTGTTTTGGGATTTAAAAAAACTTGCTGAACTTACAGGTAAATTGCTGATGGATAATGTGTTCTATCATGTAAGTGCCCTGCCATTATCTTTTTGTTCACTGTTGTTGCATATAAAAATGATTGAGACATCTAGACATCTAAAGCTTGTATTTTCTGTAAAAATGGGTTTTCTGCATTCTTGCCTATTAAATTTCTGCTTGGATGTTGTCCAAGGTTTTTTCTTTCATTGTTGTCTTTTTTTCAAGACACAAAAGTGCTTTGGAATCTACCAATTTAAGTAGTTTTAAAGACACTTACTCTTAACTTTCTCTGACAATTTATTCATGTAGTACTTTCCTGATTTCTTTCAGGTTACCTTTTTCTTCTGTCTTTCTGTTTAGAAGGACATATAGCAATAGGAAATTACTGTGTGGGAACCCAAGGGAGCTGACAGTATGCAAACTGCAGTAAAAAGGACAAAACAAGCAGTCTTGAATTGGTTTGATTTTGGTTTTTTTCTGTCTGCAGCAGCAATAATGTTTCAGCTCTTTCTCTCTATACTCGCTTCACTAATCCTTTAAGGATGTATCCATAATAGTTTGATCTACAAATTGCAGAAATAAAAAATGGGCTGGTTTTTTTTTTTTTTTTTTTTTTTTTCCAAGTAGTTCTGTGTTTGATCTGTAGTTCATTGAAGGGATTGACCAATTTCTTAGTGTAGAAAGGTAGGTAACCGGTGCTGGTGGCCTTTGATGCTTAAAAAAGTCTCTACATTTTATGCTTGTTCAAAATTCATCTCCTTTGCTGAAGTTCTAAGTATGTGCCCATGTTGGTATCTGAAGCAGCAATGTAATTGATCTAACATGGAATTTTGTAAACGGCTTCCCAGTGGACCTTTTACTACTTGACTGCTATGGATTGTAGTCATCATATTTGTCTGTAAAGATATGTAAAAAAAAAATCTTAGAGGCGGATTTCATTCTGTTGAGTGATAAAGCTTTTATGCTCCATCTAGAGTCATTTTACAATTAAGATTAAGATGGTTTTCTAATCAGATCTAGAGAAAACTGTAGCTTTAAGGGAGATATTTGGAGGTATTTATGGTGCTATTTTGACTTTAAGTATGTGGTAAAATTTAAAAAATAAAATGAGAATTCAGCATATAAGATGTTCCTTAATTGGTTTGGTGCTTCTTATGCTCTCAGCAGAGCCGGTAACAAAGAGTCTGTGGTGCTGTTGCACAGCTGAGCCAGTAAGAATGAGAGTCTAAGTGATAACAAAGGGGTTTTTTTGTCTCTAAGAATGGGACTGATATGCATTAATTTCCTCCTTTTATTCATTTTAATATCTGAAATGTTTTGGTTTCCTGCAGAATCCTAGTGGGCTAACAAAATTCATACAGCATATGAAAATCTGCACTTTTGCTTTTGATTTGCTTTTTAGTCTTTGTGCTTTTGCTTAGCTAGATGTTGTGCAGGTTAGAAGTTTGCTTCTCTTTTGTTCTTTTCCCTTGCAGTGTAAAATTGTTTGGTTTCCCTAAATCATGAGGAGACTTGGTGTTTCTGGGTTTCTTTTGCTTATTGTTTGTATATCAGTCTTGTTTGGATGTTACTAACTCTGTATGAAAGTTATTTGTATACAGTGTCACGTATTTGGCAATGTGATGTACGTGTGCTACAACATGCAAACAGTAACAGTTTAAAGCAGGGTTGTGCATTCCTGGGCCCTCATCTGAGGGTTTGCTTCAGTGCAGATTTCTTAAATGACCTGGTTGCAGGCCTTGCAAACTGTTCTTACTGATGTCAAATGAGCAGTGGGATGGGAAATGAAGAAAGTTCATGTGCAGTCTCTGATAGATCTGAAATTCATCCTTATCTGTGTTAATCTGTGTTTGTGGAGGAAACCAAATGACGCATAGGAGTTGTTGAAATAAGGTCACTTGGCAATCCTTTTATGACTGAAGAGAGAAGGAAGAACTAGAGGAGTCTTGCCACATGGGCTGTAATTATGAAATGCTGCTGTCTCCAGTACCATAACATACTTTCACTTGTTGAAGGAGGCATTCAGTGCTGATGAGAATGAGGAAGCTGTGAAATAGCCTTATTGCACTGATTTGGATTGAAGAATTTCTCCTTTAAGGGACAATGATTGTTTTTACCTACCTCTAAAACTATTGCAAATGTTTTTTTACTGTGATTAATCAATGCTTTGTTAAATTTCATTTATTTATTTAGCTTAAATTGGTTTTATCAAATTGATCAGTTTTAATTCACTTTTATCAAACTAATTTAGGCTAGCTTTTATATTCAGTAATCATAATTTCAAACTCAGTGGTTTCTCTAGTGTTCTTCTATGGGATATAAATGCTGTGATGTGAGAGTAAAAGAGTTTGTATGCCACTTAACTTTGTGACAGACTAAGTCATTATGAATTGCTTTACTAGATGTTGTGTCTAATAGTGGCTGCTAAAATGTTATAGTATAAAAACGTCTGTAAAATTTAATCCTATATGGAAACCTCTTCCCATTTCCTATTAAGATTTATTAAAATCTTATTGAATTCATACTTCTTTTCAATTCATTAAAAACTTGAAATAAATGTGTTTTCCAGTCTGAATCTACCTATATATTAGATAGAAGTATTTCTTCTATCATAACTCATATAGTTTCTTTCTACTTCAGAATTTTCTATTTCCACTTTAATAGCCTTTCCACACTTCCAAGGTAAGCCAGCAACATTCAAAACAAAGCAATAAATTCAAATGTTGGCTTGTGTCTGTTGAGAATGGAGTTTCCAGAGTTGAAATACAGATTGAGGGGATCAGCCAATCAGTTGTTTTTTGCAGCTTATGATGGTGAAAGAACAAACTTCTTCTGTACATATGTTGTGTAAAGTATTTGAAAATTAATTGTAGTTGACTTACATTCATTCTCACTCACATAGTACAGAGTTCCCATGCTGGAGTGCATATTTAGTCCAGCTAGTAAGTATTTTTGATCTTTGTGTTTTCTGGTTGAGTAATACTAGGTGCTTAATTAGAAAGCAGTTGTGTGAGTTTTTGCTTTTGTTTTAAAGGAAATAAAAATGAAACTGATTGTTGTAGAGATAGAGACTTAACCTATCAAAGAGTTCCTGACTTAAGAATTTCATCAATCATGATGAGTTTGGCCTTTCTTCACTCATACTTGCCTTTCTTACCTACAGATATGATCTGTAGATGCCTTAACTTTGTGGAGGAGGTACAGACCTCTGTTTAGTGAACTTAGATTAAAGGACAATAGCTGTTCTATCAGTTAAAAAATAATGTGATTTCTAATGCACTTGAGAATACTAAACACACTTGCCTTGTCTGGGTTGCAGATGTTTAATAATAGTCTGGAATTGTCTTGAGCAATGCATCCTGATGTCTGTGAGGGTCTGTTTCCATTCCATAGTGGTCTTGGCTCCAGTTAGGGCACCCCTCCATGTCACCATAAGCTCCTTGGATACCTTCGAGGAATGCTGAATGCCTCAAATGTGCTGCCTGGTTTCTACTCTTGTTTCTTATTATTTGTGCACTTCTGTATTATCCTTGCTCTTCTTTCTTTAATAAAAGCAATTAAGCCAGTGGCAATAGATGGTGTCACTGGGGAGCACATGTGAACCTTACCATATTTTGCAGTCCCTTTGCTCCCTGTACCTTTCAGCTGCCACAGATTTCGATTAACAATGTTCAAGGGTGCATTCCTGGTGGTACCTTTGAGTATGGTGTTGTAGAGTGGATTTGTAGAACTGTCAGCAATGTGTCTTGGATCATGTAGTGATTTATAATTGCCAGCTGCAAGCTCTGCTCTGTGTAAAGAAAAAGGTGTAGTTTAAGGCAACAGCCTTACCTACACTAAATCTTCTCATACTTTTTTGCTAGATCACTTGGTTTGGTATTCCCTTGCTTGTGTCTCGTACCTACCCAAAACATTTAGTGTCACTGTGTGCTTGGCTCTTCACATTGTCTTTGAAAATGCTGAATGAAGCAAGTCCCAGCACCAGTCCCCCATCAGGAGACCTTTCAGTTACCTCTTCTCTGCCCTGAAGACTGGCCATTAGACCTTGCTTTTTGTATCCTGTTCATTAATTTTCTATTTGTAAGACTTTTTCCTCCCATCTTGTGTTAAGTTTAATAGCCTTTGGTATGGAACCTTGTCAAAAGCTTTTTCAAAATTGCCGGGTCTCTGGTGGTATTTTCTTTGCAGCACTGGCTTATCTTCCTTACCTGCAGGTGTGCAGTTTTTTTATATAAATTTCTTTCAGCAGTCTCAGGTGATAGCTATGGTTCTGACTTATTAGCATCTAGTTTGTCTGTTTGGGGAAATATGTCTAATATTTATTTCAGGTTGAATTAGATTCTTGTGACCTGCAAAAAATGCATTGGTGTGGGAATCTTTTGAACATCTCCAACAGGGAAGGTTCATTAAGTGAATTATTAAATTACTTGGCTGAATTAAACTTTTCATAGTTTTGTCATCAAGCAGTGTCTAACACCCTGGTTTTTATTACATCTGAAGTAATAAAAGGGTTTTGAAAATCAGATAAATTGCCACTCTAGTTTACATGGACAAATGCAAAAGTCCTCAGTAAAATGCTGGAAAGAAGTAGGCAATGAATTTTTTTAGCTATGCATTCCATGAATTCTAATGGAACTGTCACAGAAATCCACCATGTTGTTGTTGTGGTTATTTATCCTTAGAAGGAAGAATAGCTACTGTTATACCATTTTTCCTGTTTGATTGACTGCTACACATGAATGATTGAGCACATTTTCATAGGAACCCAGGCTTTTAACTGAGATATCTGTAGGGAGTTCAGGAACATATCATCTACTTCTGGTCACTTTGCTTTGGTTACTGGTCTCAACTCTGTAACGGCTCAGTCATGGACAGTAGTTCTCTTTCCAGGCAGTAAGAGGGAGGGCTTGGGCTCATATTACTCCTCTAGTTAAGACTTAAGCAGAGTTGGTTTGTGTCCTGTCATCCCTCCCCGTCCCTTCTTTTTTGACTTAGGGTTCCTTTATACCATAGTAAATCTGTGGATTCATTAATTCTGCAGCAAAGTTCTTACTGTGATGTATTTAAGTATATTGTTTTGGAAACAATAAGATTATTTTAATCCAGTTATTGTAATTTTGATGTTACCATTTACTTGCTATGTCTTTGCTTAGTCCTACTGGTTTAGGCAAGATTTTGGTATTGCATTGTCTGTTGTATAAATCACAGTGAAAACTTCAATTTTGTGTTTTCTGTCGGATGTTGGTGTTGGGAGGAGAAACATGACAGGGTTTTATTAAATACCCTCACTTCTAGAAGTTTTTAAAAGGTAGAGACTTGCTGGAATAACTTTTGCAGCAGGGAACTTGCTTGAAATAGAGGAGCTTTAGTTGAACATACTAAAGCTAAAAGTTGTATCACGTAAAGGGTATTGAATTTCAAGGTTTTAGTACAGTTCTTTATTGTATAATCAATTTTCTTTTTCTTCTAAATAGAGTTAGTTGATCTGTTAATTGTTTAGGGATATAATAAAGTCGTAGTTCTAGGTCCTATTTAGAGGAGTTAAACCCTGTCTCTAATCCTATGCATTGCTTCCATGCTGTGCCTGCACCTTGACGATCATCAAGAAATGAGAATTCAGGGTAGACTGTGCTGTTTGCTAGCCATCTGCATGTCTGATGTGGTACACTGAGAAGTCAAATTTGAAAACACAAAGAAACAGTATCTAGAAAAAAGTGTGCGGTAATGAAAGAAGAAATCAGACTGTTTTCTGGGAACAGCAGTTTTGTAGGTACGATGTACTGGGCACAGAGTTCAGATGGAGAGTTTTGTAGCAAAGGTGTTGGTGGTAAATACTTTCTGTTTTAAGTTCCATTTGGGATTGTCACTTCAAGGCTGCAGTTTGTCTTAGTGTGACAGCAAATTGCAATATATAGTTAGTTTTATCTTGATTTTTAGGTAAAACTGTAATATTTAATTCTCAGTCTCTGAAGATGTATGTTTGAGTGGACTGTATTTGCATCCAAAATATTTAGGTAATACTACATTCTCCAATAAAAAGGAATATAGTTGGAGAGAAATGCATTTTAATTAAAAGTCATGCCTTAACAATAAAGAACTTTAATCTTGGTCTTATACTTCCTATTTTTAATCATGCTGTTTTAAAGTTTTCAGTTCAAAGTATTTGTTGGCATTCATTTCATAATATCTGAAGTCTAAAAAGTACTCTTGCACAGTTTGCCATTTTGCCTTGCAGAATGTTGACTTTCATTGTAAATGTATTTGTGAAAATAAACGCTTATCACTGAATATGGATATCCATGTTTTCTTTCTAAGAAACATCCATTCATTTATCTTCTGTATGTTTGACTTCCTCAAAGTTCATATTTTTAACAAAATATTTTTTTTGTAAAAGAAAATTACTGGTATTTAGACAACTGTTAACATATGTTTAGACATATGTTAAGGAGCTTATCTTCCTAAATTTCTGACCTAAAAGAAGCAGAAGGCTGTAAAATGTGAGTGTCTTCACTTCTAGAATATGTAAGATGCATTCCTGCAGCTCCTAGGGTCTTTTCTAACAGATTAACTCAAAGACACTGTCATTGAATTAATGGTATCCCGTTATTATCAGGGTATTGGTTATCCTGTCTGCTGTCATGAGGTATGAGAGCGTTACATGACAGCTGGTTAGATGTGATTGGATTGATACTATAGCTGGGAAAGACAGTACTGGACTAGGTTGCTTTCTGAAATTGATTTCTCAGTCAAGATACAATTCTATCTTGATCAAGTATTCAATATTTGGCAATTCAGCTAAGACAAGTATACAAACTATTTCCCATTCTAGCTGGAAGTGTAGAACTTGCTGTTGTCATACAACCAAAACACCCGTCTCGCCCCCAGCTTACATCAGGGTTGCTTGTGTAGTCTCAGAGTGTTTGGCTGCAAGCCTGAAAGGAGTATGTGTGTTGTAGTCATTGCCATGCTTCACCTGAGTATGAGATTCACAGAATAATTTAATAATATTATTGTTTTGACTGTTCTTAAGGGTATCTTGCTCAACTAGTGGTTCCTCTTGGATTCTCCACTGGCAAGGGGTGGATGGATAAAAAGACTCACACACAAAAAAACTATCAGTGTTCCCTCCGCCCCCCCCATCCCAATCTCTTAATGAATTTAGGCATGAAGGTAAGAATGCCTAAAAAGATGGAATTTTGAATGAGTTGGCAAAGCTGAAAAATAGCAAACTGTCGTGATAAAAATCCAGTCTTTTGTTCACTTATATAGTGAAACCAGTACTGCCAGTTAAAGATGAGATGGTATGAATCCTGAAGTGGCAGTAAAAGAAAAGTTAAGACTCCATGAAGGACGTTGATCTGCCAGATGCTCTAAAAAGATGGAAAAATCCAGTGAAATGTGTGAATTAACAGATCTTTTCCCCTCCCTCCCTGCTTAACTGTTGGTGGGGGGTTTTTTTGTGTGTGACTGAATTAATACAAAAGGTATTAACTTCTGTGCTAGGCTATGGTAAGTGTATTTGAGTTAATTTTTTGGTGTAGAAGATGCTGTTCTGACTCTCGGCCCAAGGCTTGTGCTCTGGGATTTTGGTATTAACAGATTCATATACTGGCAGTAGGCACCTTGAAAGCAGGATTCATTTTCACAAGGATTCTGTTTTGCAATGACTTGGTTAAGGAAAAACATCATTGCAGGAGGTGTAATAATACTCTAGATGAGCTATGCTAATGTAAAATCTATGAGTTAAGCTGATGTACAGTGCAGGGTAACATTTTGCTGAGGGCCAACACTGGCAAGAGGAAGGAAGCAGAAGAATAGCATGAGCCAGCATACACTTGAAATAGCAAGTTACTCTGAGGAAGTTTCTTCTTGCCTAACAGGCTTGAGATCTTCTGTATTAAATTCTTAAGATAAATATCTAATTGGTGATTTTAGCAAGAATTATTGCATGTGCTCTGGTATAACTGTTCTAAAATTGTGTTTCTTTCCAAGCGTCAGGAAAAATGCTGCAGTTCCTAATATAGCCCAAGGAAAGGAGCTAATCTTCAGGAGATTCATTGCTGATCTTTTGATGACATTTTGAACTTGCATCTTTATTATTATGCGGTCCTTTGGTTTCCGTTTCAGTTGGACCTTGGTGGTTTTATTTGGATAAAGTATGAATGTCTACCCCATTTTCTGACAAAGGCTGGTTCAGATGATAATTTGGATGAGTAGATCTTCAATTTCTAGGCCACAGCCTTTCTTCTAGAGTCCCAGTGATAGTCCCATCTTGACAGAGAAGAGCAAAGGCAGGTTTTCTTCTGGTTACCACTAGGATAATACCTGTGACCCCAAAAAGGTTTTTTCCTTTTTTGCATCCTTTTTCCCCAGATGAAATCCCTTTCTTCAAACTGTTAATCCTAGAGTAATGATGAAGTACGAGACAGTTAAGTAAATGCTTCTTGTTCTTGGTGTGCCTGAAGCTTTGTTTTTCACCCAGCCAGTACTGAGCGTTTCTTTAATGAGGGCGGTGTCCGAGGTCCCTTGTGGCCGCAGCTGAGAACTGCTGTGCTGGTTGTGATGCTCGTAGTGTTACAGCTTTGTAAGTGCATCCTAGGAACCTTCTGCAATGCAATTCTGGAGCTAATAATTATTCTCTATTCTTTGATGGCATTTTCCGTGGCTTCTGTGCTAGTTGGGTTTTTTTTGTTTCTTTCTGCTCTAATTTTTAGAGGCTGCAAGAACCAGAGTTATCAATCAGGGATACTTTACAAGGCTCTCTGTAACTTTTAAAGTACCCTTTCTCTGGTTGATTTTCTTATCAATGTATTTGATTCTTCTGAGATATCTGCAATCAACTCAAACTACACATAATCATGTTTGGAAGGAAAAACTAAGGGGTTTTAAATTTCTTTTTAATCTCCAATGTCTTCTGTTTGTCATTCCTAATCTTTGAGGTCATCTTTTCTCTTTATTGTGTGGTTGGTTGGTTTGTTTTTAAATGTATTCCTGCTGCCATCAAATTTTACTGTGGCTTTCACTGCTCATCATAAATTCAGTCTGCCCTTTCAGCTTGGAAGCTAAAGTGGTTGCATGCACCCTGGTTAACTTACATTTCAATTATGTCAGGAACACCCTCTTTGTCTAATCCCTATGCTTTCTGTAACTAAAATAACTGTGTAAAATTGGTTTTGGCTTTTCAGTTGGACCTGGAGATGAATTGCCAAGCAACAGGCACTTAGTGTTGCCTTGATATTAAAGCTACATGTGGCTTTAGGCTGCATGTTACACTTACCCTGTATATTCCCATTTTTATAATCCTGCTTTTTTTTTTTTTAAATCCTCACATAGTTCAGCATTGTTGGTGGTGCTTTTTTATTTATTTGTTTTCTGCCTTTCCCAGTTCACTGATTTCTGTTCAGTCTTTAGTTTCTTCTTATTCATGTAATTCCTGAAGATCTGTTTTTACTTCTGCCTTCCAATATCAGTTCTATCCCTCCTTTCCCAATGTTGTAGAATTGTCCTAAGCTTCCCAATATATACTTTTATTATTTGTAGCTTTTAAAAGTAATTCTTAAATAAGTACTTGATGTGTTCTAAATTTCAATATGTAGGTGTTGTATCAATTATTATTTTGAAGGAGGATTTTTTACAACTGCATTTGAAAATTGCTGGTCTAGAAACTGTGTCTTTGGATGACCAGGCTGGGTTCCAGGGACGAGCAAACATAGAAGTCAGATCTTTCAGACTGACCTCTTCTAGCTGGAAAGTTTGTCTGGAGGTTGCTTTTTAAATGGCAAAGTTTTAGCAGACTTCTTTGTGTGAGCCTTCTTTTCAGCAGAGATTGCTCTGCTCAGTTAGAAGTACGTAAGTGGCCACCCAGTACTTACACAGCTCAGGTTGAATCTATGGACTGGTGAACAGAGGATTTGATAGAAGTAGATCAGTAGTTCTTTCTTTACCAATGAAGTAATGATAAGGCATAGAATATCTGTGCTAGCAAAACTGTTGATTTTTTTCCTGTTCATTTTAATTTGATAGCAATTCCTGTTTATATTTTAAATTTCTGTAACAGAAGTTGAATTCCTAAGCTCCATTGCATGTGCTGGTCACTATTCTGACTGATAGGACAACACCAAGAAGTCTTTGCACTTTATCTTCTGCTGTGGGCAAAATACCCAATTGGAATAACTGCTGAAAAGAAAACGTAGTGTGCATGCAGGAGCATATAGAAGCTCTTAGTGCAGTGACATTGGATGTGTGCTAGGAGGTTTGTTTCAGTGGTATTCCTGGTCCTGGTGGAGACCTTTGGGGCTTTCTGTAGCTCAAAACACTTTATGTGGAAGTGATGGGCAACTATGGGAATAGTTGTACCATACGTCACCGAGGGGTTGAAATTGAAATAATCAAGGTCTTGTCGCCTGGCTCTGTTCTGCTGTTACTTTGTTGTCTTTTTCCTATTTATTATCTAGACAAACCCTCCCAGTTTTTTTGGTGTGTTATGTGCTTGTTTCCCAGTAGGTAACTTGTGATTGTAGAGCGTTAAAACTTCTCCTGACATAACAAATGTCCACAGTTGATTACAGCTGTGGAGCACAAAGAGACTGACATAGCTGCATACTTGCTGCATTAGACACTGCTGGAGAGATGAGCTGCTGTTTCGCTCTTTCTTTTGAGATGCTGCCAATAGGCAACACAAGGTCTGAGGAGACGTTTGTGCTGTTCCTTCTAATTATGTTATGAAATTCTTCCTAATTGCCAAATTAAATATTTTTAAAGTGCTAAGCATTATGTATATTATTCCTTTTAAATAAATAAGTAAATAAATTCTTTTATTGTGATGCCTTTCTTTTTCTAAATCTAGTGTTGGAGAATATGGATGTAGATTTTTGATTCTGTGCAATTCGAAATAAAAATAAAGCTCGCAAAAAGAGATTTGAAACCATCGTTGAATTTACTGTGTGAGGCACTGTAGTGCTCTGGAGTAGATATACCAGAACTTCAATGAAAAGAACCATAAAGATATTCAGTATTCAGTAATTATAGTTACCTCTCTACTGATCATTTAATCTCATGATTGAGATTTTACATTTTTAAGTTCAGTTTGGGTTTCTTACCACTTGATGGCAGTGAAGGAGCTAGTGTTGCTGGGCAAAGGTTCAGGGCAAGAACCCATTATGAATAACAAAAGAGGAGGTACAAAGGAAGCCTCTGACATTTAATATTGTTCGCATTTCTAGGTGATATTACATATACCACAAATGACAGTAGATGGAGAAAAGCCTCTAGATGGAGCTTCAGTACTTTCAATGGGGGAGAGATTTTTATACTCAAGTGGTTTCCTCCTATTTATAATAATTATTTCTAACAATAACTTTCCCATTTAGACCTGGAATGATACCAGACATTATCAATAAGTAATGTCAGAGCTTCTGCTATTATAAGCATACTACTAGAAGAACATGCAATTCTGGCATTTTTCTCAAACCTTCTGTTCAAATCCTACAACCTCTCAAGATTCTTAGGAATTCTCAGGTATTGTTAGAAATGTGTGTTGTGGATTAAGGATCAACATAATTATTCAAAATTTTGTAAAAAGAAGATAGTTGGATTTCACTGGTGAACAAAAAGAGAAACTTGAAAAATATTCTTCACTGGAAACTGCCCTGCGATATTTACTGTTGTGCGTGGTCTAGTCCCATTGAAGAAGTGTTTGTTGTAACATTGAATATTACAATGCATGGATGTGTGTTTGAGGCGCTTTATTAGTGAAGGTTCTTTTGCACTTCCTACACCCATGTACACCTCTTGCCAAGCTGGTATGGGGAAATGAACCATATAATGGCCCTGCTGTAGTAATTGGCTCCACATGGGTGGACTCTAGTGCACAGACAAAACCTTATTTGAAGTAATTGGTGCTTTGTGTAGGTACAAGGGTCTGTACATGCAGATTTATTTTGGATCCTGGGTCAAACCTTGGCATTAGTAAGGGTTTCAATTTCATGCAGTGTCTTTGACGTGTAAGTGATTTTGAATGAGTATCAAAGACATCCATGCAGATGCAACTTGATTGAACTTTTTTTGTTAAAATTCACATAGCTGATATTTTGCAGTTATGTTTTTGATTGGATGCTAAGTAAAGAACTTGGTTTGCTAAGTTTCCCTGTGTGCAGCCTGTTACTAACTTAAGAGAATGTCAAAAAGCAAACTCTAAATTTGCATAATTATTGAATGTTTTAATCATTATCAGCATTATTCTAGTTCTATAATAGTACTGTATAAACTCACAGTTGAAAATAAGTTAAAATTGCCAGCGCTATCAAATATTTATTTTCATTTCAGATGTCATTCTTATTTTTAAAAAGCATTAAAGTGCATTATTCCTCATATTAGTGTTAGCAATTTGAATTGATGTATTGCTGTGCTGGTTTAATGTAATGGCAGCCAAAGCATACTTACTGGGAAAAGATTCAAGTTTATCTTATCAATTAAGTATCAAATACAAATTCTGTCTAGTGGTGGAAAGAAAAGGTTAGAAGATGGAGTCAAAGATAGTGCAGTATTTAGAATGATGGTTTTAGTCAGGGGAGACTCATTTGCTGGAAATGCCCTTGTGAGACCGTAGCCTTTCATCTATGGCATTAGTTCGTTGTGTGGCATAAAAACGGTACTGGAATGGAATGGGGTTCTTGTCAATGTGTTTTCAGTAAGATTTGTTAGAAAACAATGTAATTTTACTTCATTACATGGTATGGCTGCATTTATTTAATGTCATTGGAAATCTTAGCTACTGTGGTGCAATACAATTTTATGATAAGGTGGTGCAGTCTTTTCTAGATGGTACTGTTCAGTTTAGGGGAATCCAAAATTTGAAAGACACAAGAAAATTATGTCAGCAAAATTATTGAAACACGAAATCTGTTTTAACATATTAATGTTAATCTTACTGTGTTTTGCTTGCCAGGATGAATGGCATAAATGCCAAAAATCAGATATGGCAAGAATACATATATTTGAACAAAATAAATTTGATTTTTCTAGTTGATTGTTAAGCATTTTAGCAAATGTAACTTTAAAAAAAAATCTGATTTGTTTGTTCGGGGTTTTTTTTTTTGTCCTAGAGGTAAACTTATCTAGCTGACAAGCAACTTATTCAGGGGTGCATGTTATATGACTATTGTGTGGAAGAAATCAGATTTTATAAAAGGGGAAAGAAGGCTCTGAGTATAGTGCAACTCTCATGCTTCCTAGAGGGTAACTAGTTTATGCTAAATAGTTTCTATATTAATCGGTGCACTAGTAGCAATTCCCCAGAAGCAATGTGTTACTTTTATTTCTCCTTATCTGGTAAAGAGTTGCAGATAATAGTAAAGGTCTCAATTTCAAGGTTTTATCTCTGTGGAAGTCAGCAAATTCATATTGATCTTTTGAAAATGCTCTGGCCTTTTTCTTTTACTGTGCTAATGCTTGGTATAATTTTTGCCCTGAAACTGTCTCTTAGTTATATCTTTATATTAACTTTATCATTAAAACATTGAGGTTTGTTGATGGCATTTTTATTTATCCTTGACTGCAGAGCAAATCCCAAATGGTCACTTCCTGTGTGGGCAGAAGGAACAAGTCAGTTCTAGGAAAAGGCAGAAAATTGAACAAATTACAAACTGACACATGGAGTTAATATCCTTCAATACTCCTGCATTTACTCTGATGTGCATTTTGAACAAAGAATTAATTCCCTTTTTGTAGGCAGTGCTTTACTTTGTAATTTATAAATAAAAATGCCTTACCAGAACTGAAGACTATTGTGGAGTTCATTTTCACCTTTACTTGCTTTTTAATAGTGATAGAGGAGATTCACTATTCAAAGCTACTGAATTACTGAAAATAATCAGAAATTGCCCTTCAGTGAAGAGACTTTCTAAACAATTCGATTTTACTTCGTTATGATTGTAGAATAATAGAAAAAACTGATAAAACTGGTTTTAGGAATCTGTAACGATTAGCTTTTCTTGTTGAAGTGTTTACTGAGAACAGAATAAATATGAAGAATTTAAAATTACTCACATAATTAACTCTTCATGTTTTGTTTTATTTTGCCATGAGAGCCTTTCAGAATTTGAATTTCTGTTGCCTTATTTATGCAGTGAACAGCAAGATTTTTGTTTGTGTGCCCTTATTCAATACTCACTTATATTTCAGAGTCAGCTAAAGATTTCTGTAAAGTCATTTTGTAAAGAAAGCAAAATTTTTCAGTTTATAGATATAAGTCTGACTGGAGATCTGTAAAGATTATCAAATTAAAGCTTAGCATGCCTGTCAGTTTGAGAGCATAATTCCATCAGTATTTAGGCAGCAGTCACATCTGACTCCCATGTAAGTACATGCATGAATCCTAGGATTTCTGAAAACTTGTGTAGTTGGAATTTCAGTATTTACAAGAATGTTGATTTCATTGCATGCAAATTTTGATTGCCCCGTGTGGGAATAGTATGGTTCTATATTTTAAGTTATTCCTTTATATAGTGCAGGAAAACTACATCAAATATACATGAAATTGTTTCAAAAATATTACTACAATACTTAAAGTCTTGGGGATTTTTTAAGGAAAGGCTTGGATTAGTCATGTTTATTCAGCTTAATGGAATTTGTCTTCTAGGGTATATAAAGCTTTTCAACTCATAGTCAAATGTTTTACATTTAATGTGATAAATTGAGATAGAAGGGATATCAAATATTGCAAGTATGTCTTGTATTGACAAATGCTAGCAATGCCATTCATGTAAGTAAAATGGTTCTGGATTATTTATAACTTCTGAAAATGTGCCTCACAAATTATATTTCAGTAAGATTCCAAATAATTTGATTAAAATTTTGTTGCAATTATTTGTGATCTAAAAGTAGACATCTCCATTCGTTTTTCTGGAGTAGCCTCTTGTGTAGGGAACTTCTGTTGAAGTATTAAGGAAGAACTTTGTCGTACCATAACAGAATTAGCAATTAAAACACTTTACCACTTTTTCATGTGGCTGCCATTATTTTTAGAATCTCATTACTTTCATTATACTTGAGAGATTTTGCAAGGTGCTGCTGGATCTTGGGCTGCTTTGTCATAGGTGATAAAAATACGTAAGCCTTTCAGAAAGTTCCTGGTAAATACTTCTGGGTCTTTTGAGATAAAAAGTACATTTTCCTGTAAGAGAATGACCAGTTGCATGGACACTGTTTCAGGCATGTCCGTCTACGCCCACGTTTATCTGCTTCAAATACATGCAGTCTCCTTTCCTAATTGATGCACTTGCTTTACTGATTTCTCCAAGCCCTTCTGCAATGATATTCTGGTTTTTAGTTCTGTGCAGACACCAGTACTACTGCACATCTCACAGAAACGTTACACTTTTAAGGAAAAATCCATTCTATGTTCTATTTGTGTTAAGATCTGTAATTTGAAATAGGCAAGTTGTTAACTAGCCAGATTGTTCTGCAATTTAGTGGAGCCTGTTAGAATCAAAATGATGCTTCAGAGAGCTGGGGTTTGTTTAAAAGGGAGGGGTAAAGCACTGCTTGTGAGTTAGTGTTATAAAGCACGTCTGCATTGGTTATGCAAATTTTTTTCCTTTCCGAATCTGCTTGTTTCTCTGCTGCTTTTTGTACTGCAGCCATGTACCTTAATATCACTTTTAAAAGACTAGGAACAAATTTCTGGTGCTGCATACTCTAAAATTAGGGAATGTCAGTTTTCAGAATGTCTCAAATCTTAATTTGGTTTCTTTGTGCTTGTTCATTGTGATGATTTTTAATTCACTACATTATATTCTACAGGGTCTTTACTTATTCAGGCTCAGGGAGAGATCTGGCCCCAGTGCAGCTTCAGGCTTATGTATTGAAAGAGACTGTTGTCTGTAAAAACTGTTTAACCTGTAGATGTTGAGGGTATGTAGAGAGTGGGGGAGAAGATTGCGGGGGGTGGGGGAAATGGTTTCATGGGTAAGCTAGTCAGACGAAAAGTGCCCTTGAGGATTGAATTCTGTTCCTCTTTCTGCCACAGAATTCCTATGTGATGCTCGGCAAGTCGTTTAAACGAAACTTTTCCCAAGTGGTGACTAATTGATTTGAGTGCTCTGCAATTCTGGCTGCATAATTTGAGGTGCTAGGGCCTTATATGCAGAAATGCTGAGGGTTTGCAGCTGCAGCTGAAGTCGATTAAAATCTGTGCCCTGAATATATGAAATGTTGTTTGATACCGAGCACTTGGAAAAATCATAGCTGAGATAAAATTAGCACCTGAGATTACTGAGGATTTTACCTTAATCTGTGCCTCCTTTTATGATATATTAGAAAAGGCAATGTCCTCTTGTCTCTTAAGATACTACAATGATGAATAATATTGATGAACTCTGATGCCATCGAGATGAGCTTCAAAACAAATAACCACAGCTTCCAAACATGTTTGAACAGCATGCAGCTACGAGCAGATGAGGCCACACATGAATAAATGTGTGGAGAAAAATCCTGAATAGCTGCTTGCTGGGTAAGCAGTCATCTTCTGTGTGTCGCCTAAAGACAGAGTGGCAGGAGTAACGGCGACAGATTGTAGTTCCTTTTCAGGGAATTACTGAGTTCTTTCCAAATCCCCTTTACTTGTTTGGAATATTCATTATTGTTTGCAGCATGTATTATCTTTACCATATTTCTGTTATCTCCTAATTTTTAAATGGTAAATTTATATTTTAGATAGAATGAAATTCAAATTAATATCTTATCTTTTGCAATATTATTATTTTTTAACCATACCTTCTCTTGCTACTTAAAAAGTTTGACTCTTTCTCTTGATTCAAAGAACAAAAATAGAACTTGACCAAATATTTTTATCCTTTAGGTCTGTTTGCTCTTTGTTGACATTGCCACAGGGTATTCAGCTTCCACTGCTGGCATCTGCTTAAAGTTGGCTCAGGGTTTGTGTGGTACTAATTGGAAGAGGGGAGCTAGACAAGGAAACAGATTAATTTTTGTCCTTTCTTCCTACTTCCTGGTTTCTTCACTCTGAAATAAATACTTCTGTTATGTTGTCCAGTGGTATTTACTGGGACAGATTTTTTCAGAACTAGTTTTGCGGTATTTCTGCCACCGCTGTTTTGTTTTTTTCTTCCTTACAGAAAAGACAAGTTATGAGAAGAAGAAATTTCATTTGATGGAAAAAAACTCTCCATGGATTCGATTCTATGGCTGGGATTATGACACTGAGGGAAATGCAGTTTTGACATATTATTGTTACTTGCAGGATTGTCAGTAACAGAATGCTTATTTCCATGTGGTAGCTGTGTATTTGCAGTCCTTTCTCCTCCCCGTGTGAAAAGTTACCTACTAATTATATTTTTACTTGTATGTTGATTTTTCTTTAAGTCTTGGCTTCTTAATTTGAAAACTTGGATGAAAACCCATGTTAGGATTTATCCTTGCTTCATTTGAATCTTATCTTATGCATTTGAAATATTTTACCTTTGTTAGTGTTTCTACTTGAGGCAGCAGGACCACAGTTTTCTCTCCCAACTTTCACTGTTATCTTTGATGCTGATAATCCTGTAATCCCATGTTGAGAGGCAAGTAATGAATTGGTAGTAGCCACTATCTTCTGCAGTCAGTTGACTGAAACAGATTTCTGGTAGCACAGTTAATGGGATGTAACCTGTGCCAAGTTTTTATTGCTGCTCACTCAACTGCTGATTCTTCTTTTCCACTGGCATAGAAAAAGGCATACTTTTCCTCTTTATTTTATTTTTTTTTTTCCTTTTGCGGTGTTTGTCTTGCTACCAGCTCTGCTCACTTAACTTTGTAGGTCCTGCAGTTGGCTATTGCTCTCTTTTCTTCTTTGTTATTCTTCCAGACTGAGGATGTATCTTTAAATACAGGTATCAGAAGAAAATTCCTCTTATCTGTTACTTCTGCTTATGTTCAGGAAATGGAAATGGTGGAAGCAAGAGATTTCTTTAGTAGTTCAGTTCCAACTCTGATTTTATGACTTGAGGTCTCCATGGGTGGACAACACATGATGGGAGGCAAATACAATCCATACAGCTGCTACCTGTGAATATCAGTGGCTGAAAAACTGACCTTACATTAGCTTCTTGTTTTTCTCTCAGGAGCAGGGAGCATTTCCCAATCTGTTTCAGTCATGACTGAAGGACGAGTACTGAGTTAGGGCTATTACTGTGCCTTTCTCAGTGCTCTGAGGGTGGTGATGAACTATCTAGCTTACCAGCACAAAAGGCTTGTTTTTGCTGAGTTATTTTTATGTATAAGGAGAGAAGCAGGCACATGTGTGGTTGATACCCACTGCTTTTTGTAGTGGTGAGGCTGTTGGGTGTTGCAGTCAGCTGACTGAAGAACACTTGAAGTAGATCAGAAGTGTTTCTTTCACGTTCATCCTCTCTGCTTCTCTTCCTTGTGCAGTCCTGTACTCTGTCTCTTGTCTTGTCTGTGTTTCAGTGTCTGGTTCAGCTCTTGCAGGCCAAGAGAGGAGGCAGTTTATGAATCAGCATGCATTACCCCCCTACTTCCCTTATGGAAAAGAGGTCTCCAAAGTACTGAAAGACTTGAACAATAACTGCTTGCAGGAAGTGGCTTTATGAAAAGCAGGGAAGGGTTCTTTCTGCCCCTTGCTTGGACCTGTGTGGTTCAGTTAAAACATTTTGACTTGAAAAACACAGAGAGCAATTCAGGGAACAGCGCACCGCTGTGTGTAACAGTATCTGCCCACAGCTGCCATAAATCTTGAGAGGTAATTATCTTCCGTAAGGATTATTTGGCTCATTCTCACTAGAAATAATGTCAGATAAGCATTTTTAGAGACTGTAATACCAGTTTTCCATACAAAATTGCTACTGAATGGGAAAGGCTGTCTTCAAGTCAGTCCCATCATAAGTCATTGCATATGTGTGGCTTTTAATATATATGTCCACAATTTTTAAATTTTAACATTATTTAGGCTTTGGTTGCTTATAAATTAATTTTCTGTGTGTGAATTTTAATTGATGGTTTCTAATGCTAAACTTGATTTCTTTATCTGTGTACCTCTGGACATCAGCTGCCTAATTTACGACTCCTACAGATTCTGGCAGATTTTGCCAATAGCCTTTTGCAACAATAGTGTCCCCTGCCTCCTACCCTGGCCCTTGATCAGATTTGCAATATTTTATGCAGTCAAACTGTGAGCTGAAGTGATCAGACAATGCTTATGATTTCAGCTCATTTTGTTAGGAGCGTGCAAACATTTAGCAACGTGGTGGGCTATAGTTACAGTGATCTGTTAAGCTTATTGGAGTTTAACTGTGATGTGTTTTAAGTTTTAGGCTGGGGTGTGTCTTACATGCAGAAATTTTGCTGATGCTGGCATTTGAACTAAAGAGAATGATGGAGGGCATTCCTATATTCTTTCAAGGAGGTTATGTACTAACTCAGCAGTGAATTACTATATAGGTAGTGGCATGTTACAACCTCCCTGAGGTCTTCTGAGTCCCGAGGTAGTAATAGCTCATTAAAATGGTAGTTAATGAGTATAAAGGGATCATTATATGACTCTCCTACATGACGGGTAGGGCTAAATCCTAACTAGTTCAGTAGAAAATATTCTGAATAAAGAAGGAAAGAATTTGTCAGATGCTGCTGGTAGTTCTTTATAAACCTAGCTATTTAAAGCAATGTTTTTGAGAAGAATACTCATAGAAATAAATTTTGAATAAATTAATACAGTATTTAAAATGTATTTTAGGCCTTTCAGAAGTATTATTATCCTGTATAATCTCTAAGTTACCTTAACATAGTGTCATGAAGCATCTTTGATTAAAAATATGCAGCATTTTGCCACTTCTAATCAGTCATATTTAAAGTTAAAAAAGGGAGAAAAATTATTTTACTCATAACTGCTTACATTTTATGTTTTTTTAAGATTACAGGATATTCTGAGTTGGAAGGGAACCTCAAGGGTTAAGTCCAACTCTTAAATGAGTGGCCCATAGCTTAGGATTTGTAGATATTTTCTGTTTTATATATGAAAAATAAATAGTAAAATAATTATGCCTTGTGGTAGGATAGTGGCATTTCTCTAATATGGTTTTGTTCATGGAAAATATAACCACCTCACACACGAGGTGTGTTTGGGTTTGTTTGTTTTGGTTTGTTTTTTTTTGTTTGTTTGTTTGTTTGTTTGTTTTTTGTTTTTTTTTCACTTAACTACGGTTATTTTCTCAAAAAAGAATTTATCCAAACTGAACAATGTGGGTTTTGCAGCAGCAAGATGAAAATCTTCTTGATCTCAGTAAATGCTTCATGTCTTCTTTCAGACTGGGAGGATAAACAAACAGATGACAAGTTCAGTGGACAGAGCTATTTCTAAGTGTCCTTAAACTAAGAAAAATAACATTGCTTCTACAAAATGAGCCCTTCGGTAATATTATAGGAAAAGGAGGATGGAAGCAAACATGAAATGAAATTTCATGCATTAAATGAAAAATATATAAATATATTGAAAACATGTATAATATGTGTAAGATTTGGAGAGCGGTATTCCTGCTTTCTGTCTTAAATGAAGAAATTATGCCTACTGTGCATGGATGAGGTTTACTACAGGAGCTCTCCCCTATCCTAATTTATGCATTTTTGTTGCAGCATTTAAGGATGTATTTATAATAAACCAAATACAGAACATTTTTAAAGGAATAGTTTAATTTTTAAAACAAGTTTTACCTGTAGAAATTTCTGCTTGTTTTTCTTGTTCAGCTTAGTCTGTATTTTCATCTGACATTATCAAGGAACCTTGCTCATTGTGTCTGTTCTGTATTACCATCTTTCAAGGTTAAAGCTGGTTATGGATGGAAAAGTATTCTATACTCAAATTATATGGATGCCTTGCTCGTGATCATCTACTACAGGATGACTTTCTTAGTTTGGAGCAGCTGCTGTGTAATAGGAAAAATAAGCCTAGTGCCTAGTGGTGCAAGTCATGGAGTGGAGTCCCATGGGTTTTCATAGCAAAGAAGTGTTTCCTGCTACCCCTTTTTATTTACCACTCCTTTCGAAGCCCTTTTAGATTTTGTGAAAATCTCGTGGACTCTTCTGGCATGAACATCTGTCATCTTTAGTGTGAAAGAATACTGTCTTTCAGCTAGGACCTTTTAAACTAGGTAAACAGATGCGGTAAATCCAGTTGGAATATTTTCAGAGTAATTATTAAATTGATCATCAAAAGGGTATTTAAATTCTAAAATATAAGACTGTTAGTGATCTACTGTACCCTGCTGTGACAGAGCTGGTTAAATCTAAGTCATGCCTGATAAATGTATGCAAGACTTTCTTGTAAAGGAGACTTCAGCAGTCTGTTCCAGTGATATGCTAGTGTTGCTTATGGGATGTTTTCCTGATACCTAACTTGAATGTTCCTGTGCTGCCAGCTGACTGATAGTGCTTAGCCCCAGGTAGATCAGACAAAGCAATAATTAAAGTTTTCCTTTAAAGCTACCTCTTGCATATTTAAAAGTGTTATTTCCTTGAGTCAGCTGCCTTTTCTGTAAGCTTAAGTCACCCTTGTTCTTTTGGTTTCTCTGAACAAGTCACTGTTCCATTCTTCTAGACCTCTTATTAGTAAAATTTTTTTGTTTATCATCTGAACATGTCCCTGGCTGTCTTTAATTGTGTTGTTTGAACTGGATGCAGCAATCTGCTGAGGTCTTAAAATTGCTGCGTGACATGGCACGGCTGCTTGTTGCCATCCTGCTCGTGTCACAGTGCTGTGGCGGCACAGAAAGGCAGCATCACGCCTCTGACTCAAGCTCAGCTTGTGATTTACTGATCATTTCTGCCTAGCTGCTTTTTTCTATCCTATGTTTTTGTAGTTGATGAATTCTGTCCAGATGTAGACCATTAGTCTTTCACTTAGGAAATAATGTCTTTTTTTTTTTTTTTTTTACAGCAATTCTCCATTTTGTCCAGATCTTTTAAAATTCTAGTTCTCTTTGACTGCATCATGTAGGTTTTTCAGGTTAGTGTTAACTACCTGATTAATCATGATTCTGTAATTCACCTGCCAGTTAAAATACTGAGTGTGGACTTGGGACGGGCTTCATAAAATCCTATTTGATGCACCTTTTCATTTTTGATTGTCAGAGCATTTAAGTATTCAAGGTATGATTTATTTTCTTTCCATTTTGTTTCGTGATTGCAAGAGAAGCTTTATGATACCCATGTTTTTGTATTTGTTTCAAAAAAGGTTGTACATTAAGAGCGTTACTGAAGTAAGCGTACAAAAATGGTCACACTAGTCTTTCCAAGCTTATTTGACTGTGTTCTTAAAATGTTTCATGAAGTTGAGCAACAATTACAAGTATAAATTGTATAAACATTAAGGACTGCTGGGGACATAGGTTGTTTAGACCTGTTTTTAAAATAGTGTGTGTGTGTGTGTATGTGAAAATATACATGATGGATGTGTCTGGGTGCATGAGCATATAAACTGGCATCCTTCACTGCTGATAGACTGAAGAAATTACTAATAAATATAGAATGTTTATTCTAGAAATTAATGCCTGTGGGGATTATTCACCTTGTAGATCTTGTTGATGCCTAAGATAATGGGTAGATTTTTGAAAACTTCTGTTGAAGGTAATTGTGCTCCGTTTGCTTCACATATGGCTTTATAATGCTTTGAGTCATACCACCTATATCCTGTCCCTCAAGTGCTCTTTCCTCATTTTTTGGCCATTAGAAAGAGGGTAATAAACACCTTGCAAAGATACGAAAAGTTTTAGCAATTGAAGTTGTAGCCACAGAAGTGACAATAACTGTTTAGGTAACACAGGAATTCAGTAATTAGAAGCTCAAACAATTTTATGATTTTTTTTTTTTTTAAATGTGGTATTTAGTTTTTGTTAAAAGCTAAGTCTCTAGTTGTTACAAATCTCCCTACAAAAAAAATTACCCTTGAAGTGAAATCAGGGAAGTGTTTTTTGAAAAGATGTTTAGGTGTGTCAGAGTGTATGGGTCAGTTCTGGTGGAAGGGTGTAATGAGGACAGGAAGAGCAAAAGGAGGAAGAGATAAAGATGTGGTATGGATGTAGCCTTGCTGATTTTTTAATTCCTTACCCTAAGAAATGAAGTTTGAAACATTCTGAAGCAGAAATGTAGTAAGAAAACTATATAAACAATCAAATAGAAGCATATTTTTGGCATTACATCATGGGAAGTGTTGGAAATTGTCAGATGCAACACCCCAAAATCTTTGCTCATGCTCCACAGTTGTGAATGTAGACTGCATGCAGCTGTCCTTGGGTACAGTGTCACCTCTTGTCAATCAAGGGGCAATGCTATCTGAGAGCAAAGGCATTGAGCATGAAATTCACAGCAGGAGACAACGCCTTTTGCTTTCCCCGCCAACCTGGGCTGTAGTAGCAAGTAGAAAGTGGTCTTTCTTTGTAGCAACTTAGTTCCTCTGAAAATGTTGCAGGATCAGGAATTTTGTAGGCAATGTTTTTATTTGGGAGCCAAAGGCTGGAAATCTCAAATGTAGTAGGCAGATTTTTAGGAGAACTCACTAGAAACAACCTTCTTTAGCCTGTAAGGTATGTGCACACATGCATATATAAATATATACAACTATCTATATTATAAAAATATGTAACACATGTAACTATGTAAACAATAAATGTAATATATCAAATAGAATAAAAATAAATGTGAAATAGTGTTCCTGAAAAAGCATATGAAATAAGTTAAGAATATCTACCAATTCCTTCCTTTTGAACTATTAGAATAGAAAACTAAATGGAAATAAAATACAGCAGTAGGAAGAATTTTTAATTAGTCAATTTTGGCTTGAGTTGTCCTCAGTTGTTGTTTGGTAGCCTCTATCCATTGTGAATTTGAAGAGTAATTCTTAATCTCTTTAGAGTTTTAAAACTCGATGAGTGTTCTCAGCATCTCAAAGACAAAGTTTGTGTTAAAATATAAACTTATGGTTGTACATGACAATGTTGTCTTGGACAATCTAATTTTTCCTAAGTAATCGGTTTCTGAAAAAAATGCAAAGGTAAAATAGTTAAAAGGAAGAAAAAAATTTATATATAAATACTGTTGTTTAAGTTGGTAGAGAAAACCTAAGCCCATATAATTGTGCACATATGCTGTGGAGAACACTTTTTTGGTTTCTCAAGCATGAGACAGCAGAATTTTCATTCATTTGGCATGCTAGGCTGAAAGCAGAGTCTTCTTTCATTTGACACACTCCCCTGGAAACAAACATGCAGGTGAAGGGATTGTGCAAGTTATCAGAAGCTTACAGGAATACATTGTGCTGGTTTGTATTCATTTTCATTTCATGAATTGCTTTAAAACTTAGCAGTATAACAAAGCATTAAAACACCTTTTAGCATTATTTTTAGTTCCTATGTATTTCCCTGCTGTGCTGTCATTCAGTTTAAATCAACGGAATGTTGTGAGACACATGGCTGGGTTTGCAGCAGAGCACATCTCTCCTCCTGCTTGTGTATGATTTGAATATTCATCTGTAGACAAGCAGCAAATTTGAGTTTAACTCATTTTACATCCTTGGAAAAGATGAGTCTCTTAGAAAGAAGTCCAGTAAAAATAAAGGGTAATTGAACAAAGGTTATGCAGCAAGAAATTTAAGCCAAAACTCAGCTGGTATCTATTAACTATGGAAGTTCACAGATAATGGTTGGTCTTCTGGGAGACACTTGTTTTCCTTTCCTACAGTTATATTCTTCAGGATTGCCAGCAGGTCCTTCCCACCTCTGGAATTTTCTACAAGATTCTATTTCCCTCATAAATGTTTTTCCACATGCAGACTTGGCAAATTGAGGTGTACTTCTTGGAACTAATCTGGTCATGGGAGCTTAAATTAGGAGCAGGTTGCAGTGAGTATGTGTGAAGTAAATCTGGGAGTGGTATTGAGGGTCTGTGTCAGCCTGTGCTAAACCAAAGAGGGGGTAAAGAATAGGGAAGAAGGGTCATAGCTCTATGGTTTCCATCCTAAGAGAGGGATTCACAGCCATCGCTGTTCTGTTCCCATATTATAATGAGACACTAAGGAGGCAATCACCCTGAATTCCTTGATGCTGCTTAAGGAATGAGGACAGTGGATCGCTGACCTACAATCACATTTGTTTGTTCTTTGACACTTTAGTTTTCTGTGGACTTCTAATGAAGACAAACAAACAGATAGTATCAGTGTTGACACAACGTTTAATAGATGGTGGTAGTTTCTGTCCAGTTCTCTGCTCCTGTTTGTTTGTGAGTTTTGTGGGACAGGCTGTACATCCTGCAGTCTGAAATCATGGTAAAACAGAAACCTTACTCTGTTCCTTTTCTGTACCATTCTGCTTCAGCTTGTATGGCTGATGCTCACCAGAAGGAAAGTAGTGACTTACACCCTCTCTTCTGCATAGAAATACTGAATGAAATGTTTTTATCTAAGAAGCCCAATACATTTGAATTGCTCTAGAATAAAAAAAAAAAAAAAAAAAAAAAAAAAAGACAATTAGAAAATCAAAATGCGAAAGTTTCATGCTTGATTTATAGTTTGGGAAGGCTAAAAAAGCGCTCATGGAAGCTTGCCTGCACTGATGTTACTTACAAGTTCAGACTTGAAATACAGTCAGCTGGTGCTCTATACAATTGTCACTTTTTGCCATATAGCTCCAGTAACATGGCTGTGGAAAATTCTACACAGTCATTTAGCAGCACTGCAATGAAATACATATACTGATGTCATTTTCCTTTCAGCCATTAACTAGCAATTGGACAAACTGCAAGTGAATAGAAACTTAATTTCTATCTGCATATTTGGTTCCGGGACCCTGTGCCTTCCCATTGCTAATAAAGATACTGCCACCTATTTGAAGACATTGGCAGGCATATTTAAAACCCAAGATGAATTGAGCACATTTACTGTGTTAGAAGCAGTTGCTAAATTGTGAGTAACTAAGTCTTGTTGTATAACTGCATTGCACTCAAGGGAACAATTTAGGTTTTGAATTGTGTATGTTGGTAAGTGAAAACTATGTAGACATTGATTATTTTTTCCCCTTGACCTAATCACTGTTTGCCTATGGCAATATCTGATATGTTATGTGTTCACCAAGAATTGTCTTGGGAGCACAATGAAGCTTTTTTTTTAGCTTCATTAGTAATCATAGTTACATTAGGAATAGAAGGCAATGGAGTAATATGCTTGTACTGTGTACTACACTAGTTGTCTGATACATTGTAAAGGTGGACATGAACTCTGTGGGACTCTGAATTTGTATAGGCAGAGGAGGAGACCAGAGCTAAAACTTTGTGCATCTTGAGCAGGAATTTAATTTTAAAAGAACGGAAGGCAAATGTGCATTTGTATGTTATTTAGTTTTTGTTGTGAAAAATTCCTTTCTGTGTTCCTACTCACACATTTGTAGTATGAGAGAACTTTCCTTGGTAATACTAGAGTATGAGTAAAATAAAATTTAGTAATGTGTTTTTCATCGTCAGAATTCAACAAGCTGCCAAAAGTACATCATAAATAGGGAGAAGAATGTTTCCTCTTCTGTCCCACTCTTTGAATCTGACACGTATTGCCCTTTAGACAAAAATGTGAAAGTCCAAAAGAGAACCTTAAGAAATGTGTTTAATTTTTGGCATTCTGTTGATTCCTTCAGATGTTAATTCTGTTTCTATGCTAAAACACTTGTTTGACATATAAGGGATTATTAAAAAAATGTACAGGATTGAACTTTTAACTTCTGCCTAGAGGTCATGTAACTGGACACATGGACACTCTTGTTTGATGAAGTGTTGGGCATTAAAAAATGAATACTTGCATATTTCCATGCATAAGAAACCAGACTGTGGTCTACCTAAGTGCAGACTTGTGGGTTTGTTTATCTGAGAACTAATTCTAGCACAAACAAAGAGATGTTCAACTTTGGAAGTATGATGGGACAGTATTGCTTTGGAAGGATAGTTATCAGGAAATAAGGTGATACCATAATGTTTGTATCCACATGAGGGTGGCAGTGTGACAGGCTTATTTCCCATAACTGGTGGCAAAACCTGCCAACCTGAAGCAGCATTGAAGAAATCAGTGAATGCTCTTGGTGTCTGTAACATTACCAGCTCCTTCTGCCGTTAACTGAGATGTTACAGGTTTTACTTTTCCCTCCTTAGATGTTAATGAGATTGAGAGTTCTCTTGTAAACAAAGCAATCTAACATGTTGTTTCCTTAAAACAAGCAAAGCCTTAGTGTGGCTTTCTCTGGTCTCCAGACTCCTGCTGTAATATGTAAAATAATGTCTTAGTCTGCAAAAAACGCCAACTCTTAACTTAGTGTTTAAAAGCCTGAGCTTTTATGGAAATGTTGCTGAAGATGGCCAGCAGAGTCAGCTCTCTTAGAACAGCTGACATCAATGGGGGAAGGGTTTCTTTATTGGTTGGAAAATAATCATTCTTGATAGCTTATTTCAAGTCATACACTGGTAGGAAGTTCTGTCAAGATGAGTCTTTTCTCAAAAACCAACGGCTTTTGTTCGGGGCAGGTCCTAGAGGATCTGGAACACTGCGTGAAGATGCCTAACATTTACCCATAGCTAGCAGTAATTGGCAAAATGTTTGGACTATACAGTGGTCCCCTGTGTTATGTTTGTGGGTATTGTTTAGAATGGGTTAGCAGGCAGACTTACTGCTTTAGAAATTAGTATGTGCCAGTTGTAATGAAATAATTGACAGTAGTATCCCATTATTCATTAATTATTTGTTGATATTATAATATACTCTTCAACCTTTTAGAGAGTTAATTACAATAAACTGATATGTTGATAAAGATCACTGTCATGGTTTAGATAAAACTATGACCAGTGCACTATTTCTGTTTTTTTATTTGCTATAGTAGTGTTTAAATAATTATATTTTGTTTGAAGACAAGCCCATGTTGTTTATGAAGTGGTTGACTGGGTTGGTAGATGAGGGGAAACAAAGCAATCTCCATATTATTTCTAGTAACTAAGATGAAAAATCTGGTTTTGTAAATTTATATGTCTTTATTTCAACTTCTCAAGGTGAAACAACATAAATATTTAAGCAACTTTATTATTTCAGAGTTGCTTTGGCATCTTTTGCTTTGCTTAAGCAGTGAACAGATAAGCTACCTTTTGTCTTAATCTCTTACACAAATAATCCTGCTGCTCCCAAATAAAACTAGTTTCAGTTCTTCAGATACAGCTGAGAACACTGTTACTTTTTTGCTTGTTTGTTTTTTGAAGTAATTGGAAGAATATTGCAGAACAGCTTTTAATATGCTTTTATCAGGTTTTTAAGTGTTAATCATGAGTGCTCTGAAAATAATACCCTGCACATGTAAATGTGTGGTAGAGAAGTAATAAGTTGGAGTTTATCCAAAATACAAATCTAGAGGTACTCATTTGTCAAGGTTATCATGGTCTCAATCCCTGATTTTTAAAAGATACTTTTGCATCTCATTTTCACTTGTATTTCGTATAATTCTATTAAGTCTACATCTCAAGGATTTAATGTTTTTTTGAGCTTAGAATAGATATTTAGTCACTGTTTCTTCCTTCCCCTTAGCTGAGAGTTAAAAATAAACCTATAAAACAATGGCAATATGAAACAACTCATTGGCAGTAATCAAGCTGGAAGCAAGCTGCTGTTTGAGCAGAGGAATTCTGCTTTAGTGTGCACATGCCTTAGAAGTAGCTGTTGAAAATGGAAAAATTTTAAAATGGATGTGTGGTCTTTTCAGAAGCAATCTTCTTTTAGTAATGGAAACATTTTCCTTTGACAGAGAAGAGACTACGGAAACTTCAGTCTTTTATTAGGAGAGAATATGAACTTCCTTAAAATTCAGTTTCCATGCTGAATTTTCACAAATTTTGCATTTTCCCCTGCTTTTCTCCTTCCCCTCTTTCAGTTTTTTTCTATTATTCACTCCGCGCCTAAACTTGTACACAACATTTTAATAGCCTTATGTTATAAAACAGAACATTTTAAAATTAATGATCTGTAATAAAAAGCGTAGCAGACTAATTACAGTATTGCATTAATTATTATATTCTTTCACTCTGTTCCTCAGCTAATTCAGGTCTGAGGTTTTAATCCTTGTTTACACTGGAATTTTGAGAGAGAGAATATACTTAGGAACAATATATATAAAATCAAGAAATAAAAATTTTCAGAGAAGCAGTTGATTTCTAAAGTGTTGCCTTGGATATGTTAGCAGTAAAATGCAAGTGGTTCTGTTTAAATATTATGCTTTGTGTATCTTCTGGTGAGGATAACACCTATATGACAGAGAATACAACTCTCGATATATTCATTTCTGGATGTCTTTACAGAATGTACTAAATAGCAATCATTAATTTAGAAATTTGCTTTTGTGCAGCTTAGTTGGTACATCATTTTGCGTTCTGAGTTTTATTTTTTCTCCCAAAATGTGTGCAATTCTTATAATGGTTAAGGTATATATTGATGTCAGTGCTACAGTATAGCTCCAAGACTGCAATTTGAAGCTACTTTAGAAAAATACGATTCTTTAAATATGGTGAGTTGTGTCAGGTTTTTTAAATATTTTTCATTGTTCTTGAACCTGACTTTGAATTTTTCTGTCTCTGTCAAAGTTTCTGTTTCCCCCAGCCCAGCGTCTGAAGAAGAGGTCAAGATCATCTGTTCTCTTGTTTTTCCAAGGATTGTTTATTCTTTGTTATCTAACATTTGTGGCTCTGGCCTGCTGAGGTCTTTCTTGCAGGCCAGGTTGTGACAAACTCCCTCTGCCCTTGGGACAGTGTTATCTTTTATACTAAAAATTACATATGCTTTATTTACAATAACTCTCCAATACCTATCAACTCTATTAAAGAGTGTGCCTTTACTCTAAACCAATTAAAAAGTGCCACCATTACAGCAGAAGATGGAGGACAAAAGACAAAGAAGGACAGGGACAAGCCCTCAGTTCTCCATCTTTGCCCCTTAAACTCACATTCTAAAACCCCAGAATTCTACTTTTTCACCCTGTAATATGTTAACTATCATTCTACCTAAATTCTTTATACCTAAATATAAATTTTCCAGGACAGTCAGATGGATGCTTTGGCTTCCCATAAAAGTGAAGTTGAATGGAAGTCCTACTAGGAGTGAATTGCATGTTAATATTAATAAGGGAAGAGACCCTAGCAAGTCCTGAGTTTGGGAAATTGAGCATGATAATTTGCTGAAATTATGTCTGTCTTGAAGACATGCAGATGCAACAATTTTTGGTTTTCAGTTGAACTTTTAAATGGTGCAGGAGGTTCCCAGGCTGGGTTTTAAGCGAGAAAATGTTTGGAAGTATTGGCAAATGTCGTTGTAATGGATGTATAGTAATGAAAGGAGTTAAGATGAAAGATGAATTGGACTGAATGGCTGTTAAGACATTTACGCTGGACTGGTTGCAGGTTTGGTTGTTAGATGTCTCAAATTACATTGCCTTAGCTCCTACACTTGATTGGCTGTCTTCAGAGCCTCAAAAAGTTCAGGGAATACGTTTCTCACAATTTGTTTTGTTTTCCTCTTTTTCAGGATGCTTCATCTGCAGATATTCGGAAAGCATATCGAAAGCTTTCTCTAATTTTACACCCAGACAAGAATAAAGATGAAAATGCAGAAATACAGTTTAGGCAAGTAAGTGCAATCTGTGGCAATAAAACTTATAGGGGAAAACAGAATTTTTATGTTGATGTTGTTTTAGTAAGAATAGTGGTACACCTTTGAAGTTAGTAAGCTAAACATTGAATTACATTTTGCTGATGTAGCGAGACTAAAACCAAGTACACTTTTTTTTAATTAACTTGTTACATAATTTGTATTTCGTCTTTAGCTGTATATTAAAAATAATTTGAATGTATTATACTCTTAGGAGGAAAATATGTTTTCACTTCCAAAAGAAGTGGGGAAAATTTCTGATCAGTTCTCAACACAAGTCCTAGTTGGGCATAATTTAATGAAAATAATTCATTTAAGTTATTTTGAATATTTATAGAATTAAATAACATGACTTTGTAGTTAGCTCTACCGTTAAAAATGTATCTCGGGCTAAATTCAACTTACTTAATTTTAGTAAGATCTTCAGAATGAAACAAGGGATACCTATCTGAGACAAGACTCAGTTTGACAGACGTGAGGATGGGAAGAAAGTCTTGTAGAAGAGTTGCGTGTTTGTGTCTGAGGATGCTTTGTATATGAATATATTACTGTTTCTTTTGCACTTTTTCTAAGCAGGGTCTGCTACTTAGTGGTGTAGGGAAAAATGAAAACTAGCAAAGGTAATTTGTTGGCAAATGTAAATATGATACAACTGTTCAAAATTTATAAATTCAATCATAAAGTAAAATCTTCCTGTTTTCTTTTTTGGTGTTTTGTTTGTTTTAGTTGGTGGCCATCTATGAGGTTTTAAAGGACGAAGAAAGGAGGCAGAGGTGAGTTAAATTGCACTGGTTTTTAAATAAAGCATTCATACCAGTGCTATATTGAATCTCTATTTGACTTAGTTGTAACATTTTCGATTTTTTTTTTCATAATTTAAGTTAGTAAATTATATGTAATTGTTTAATTAAGCTTGTATGTGGCTTAAAGGGCAAAGTGGTATTTTTGCATGACATACTGTTTTTTCTCCTTTAAAACTAGGACTTGAAAGAACTTTGAAAGCTAGCTGTTATTTCAAGCAATTTTTAAAAATACTTAACAACTATATCAGCTTTTTTGCTCAGTTGTCAATTTTTTAAAACTGTGATTAAAAAATATTTGTCACTTATTCAAGTGTCAGTCATACCTCCTTTTGTCAAAAGAAGGCTTATTGCATGATATTTAGGAAACATTGCCATTGTGTGTTGTCATCAGCATTGTTTTCTGTTGCTTAGCTCATAGCTTTTCTTTCAGATGTATTATCTCTAATAGTGCAAACATTTTAATATTTTTTTTAATAAATGCTAGCTTTCCTTGCTGCTTCAGAAGCAGTTCCAGCAGTAGCTGAAGGGGTAGGATAAAGAACTGGAAACCTGGGGCTAATTTGCTTTCTCGAAGATTATTTTGAACTTTTTTTTCTGTTTTTAAACAAATAGGAATTTCAACCAATGATTATCAGAACACCTGAGACACTGGAAGACTTTTGCTTTTGGGTTGATGTTTTAGTAGATCATCTTTCAGCTTAACAAGTCTTTAAACAGGGTTTTATGAGACATTTCTTGCAGGGATTTTGGCTTTGTAGATGTCTTGGCAGGAGTCCAGGGTTTATAGAACAGATTATCTACTTTTTTGATAATCCCCTTTTCAAGTGTCATGAAAACGTATTTCATAGAAGCACTTTTGGAAATTTGTGGCTTTTTTTATTTCATTCGTTTAAGGAGAATTTAATTGTGAAGTTACAATTAACAGAAGTTAAAAAAAAAATCAGCTAAATGATTTCATGCCACTTAAAGTGAGCTGTCCTCCAGATCTTCCCAAACTTTTGTTTTTAGCATTATTTGTATGCATTTCGGAGTGTTGCTTCTCTGGAACTTTGTTCCATCATGGAACCTGTAGGAATTTCCTTTCAGTTATAATAGAAGCTTTTTGCATGAAACTGATGCAGTAGCTTGCAAAAATTATGGTTTAATCCTTGCATACATTACAAATGTGACTGACTAACTCAAATACTGTTAATTAGGTGCATCGGTGATTACAAATGAGAAGTTAAAACAGCAGTAGATTGTTCTATCTTATATTGATTTAATTGTTACTAACTTATTTTGTACATAGACAATGTCATAATTTTCTTGCACAGTGTGGATGTATGGTTGATACTGATTTTATAGTTGGATAAATAGAAATGTGGTGGATTAAACAGTGTTTACTCTCAGAGAATTTTCTGGAAATAATATGCAGAATTTAGAAATAACCTGTAGAGCAGAGCTATATGATCTCATTGCTCTGAGAAGCCCTGTATTGATCAGGTTTATTGCACAGTGTAATGATAATCTCTCAGCTGAGCTCGTAAACGGAGGGTGGCCTGTAAGGCGTTGTTGCAGCACGTCTCTAATAAAAGTCTTCAGTAAGTGTGATAGGAGCTGCTCTCCCTGTTATATTGGTTCTGTTGTAAGGTAACTCGAGGCTTACTTGCAGCAGTGCAGCAAAGGAAAGGGTAGGAGTTATTACTTTTTGGAATCTTTCTATTTTAAATGTTGATATTTGACTTTGAACCGTGTGAGGTGATGGACACAGTGGAATAGGCTCAAAGCTTACTCAGTGCCCCTGCAGTGACCAGTGCCGCTGTTCAGAAACTGTGCTGCAGCCTTATGCGGGCAATTGAGCTGGAATCCCTTCACACCTGGACACCTGAATGGTTTGGGGCAGGGCTTTCTACCACCGAGAGAAGGGTGAGCTGCAAGGCTCTGCCTCTGTGCGGTGACATCAGCTGTACCTGGCTCTTACTGTTCCTCCCAAAAGTCATGTAATCATTCCTGGTGTGTGTACAGAGAGTGGAGCGAGCAAAGGCAGGAATAAGGTCCTGCACTGTACGAGAGAGTGAGGAACTCATTTTGAAACGATTAAACCCCTTCTCCGTGAATGTCATTCTTGGTGAATGTCAGAGCTAGTGTTCATTTGTGTGAGTACAGAAACAGTGTTTTAAAAAGGCAGATCTGTTGGCCAGCTACATGTAATTATTTTTCTAAAGCTTTTGCATTTTCTTATTTATCAGTGAATTTTTACTTTATCTGATGGCAGAAGCCTTCCTTAAAATATTACACTTAAGCCTTTTTTAAAATATTCCACTACTGACAATGACACAACTGGGCATTAAAACATGGTTTTCTCTTTTGAGAAAGTTATATAGTTGCTTGTGAAGTGTACCAGTATCATTAGTAGTACTGTGTAATATAGTAATACTACCGTGTTAGTACTTCTACCCACCTCTGAGTGAAACATGATCAAAATGTTCAAATATTCTGACAATAAACAGACATGCAGCATCATTTAATGTAGCACTGTTTAACATTAAATTAAACATGCATGCGGCAGAACATAATATTTTATATTTTGTATAAACACTCAAGTGTGAAATTCTACAGAAAATTTTATGTTTAGGGTATGTAGAGATAGATGCATTTCCTGAAATACACTTTTATTGGTAAATCAATTTGATGCTGATAAATTTTATTAGCCTTTGATTATCTTAGTTTATGAAAAAATAGATAGCTTTATGCACTTCTGTTAATTGTAATTAGACCAAAAAAAAGAAATCTTAGATCTTAATTTCATTGTTGGTTACCTTTTTAAGGAGCTTTTTTTTCCTACCAGGCCTATTCTCTGTAACGGTGTTGGCTTGATTACAGAAAACATTTGCAAAGGGATCAAAATACACTTGTGTGGAGTAAGAAAGATGTCTGTCTTAGTTCTCATTAATAATTAAATGTCTGTATTCATAGATATAAATTTTTCTGGCTGATGTTGTGCTGGTTGTCTTTGACAGCTTGAGGAAAATAGGCCCCCAAAATAAAAACCACAAATGCAGTCTTTCCATAGTTCAGAATAGTCCACATTAATTCAAGGTTATAGTATATAAACTATATCAGATCACTGAAATTATTTAAAATATGAAATGCAGTGGCCCTCTTAAAGGGAAAAGTAAATTATAATTATATTAAGATGGATGGTACTGTAATTAGTTACTACAGTTAATGGATCTTTTGCTTGCAATGTAATTGATTCACAAAGAACTCTAAAAACTATTTTACAAAATTTTACAGAAAAAAAGAAATGTTAATTATCTTGTAATTTGTTACTTTTAATACAGGACTATGAAGTTTTTTATAGACTGCTGAGTTTTAAAATAAATACTCAACATAGTTTTAAATGGGGAATGTTTGTTGCTTTCTGTTTCTGTACCAGTACTTTGGGGTTTTTGTAGCTTGTTGACTGCTACATTTCAGAGACAACTGGTAGACATACTCATATGTGAAAAATTTACTGTATTCTGTGTGCATATGTTTGTGGAAAAAACATGTAGATGTATCTACATGTATCTTACATGTATCATACATCTGCAGATGTAGCTTTTCAGGTTTTGGTTTTTTTTTTTCTACATAGAGTTACAATTAATATAGATTGCCAAAAGAATGCTTTGTAGTTAAATTCCAAATGTAGTTCTTGATGCACATGGATTAACTGTCTTTCATAGTTAATATGAGTATGTCTATACAGGAATTCTTTAATGTGATATTTTCTTTTAATTAAATCACATTCTAAATTTGAAAATTAAGATTTAAAAATTATGGGACCTTCTGAATTTCAGTAGGATCATTTTCCAGTTGAAAACCTAAAAATCATTGATATCTTTATTTTTCAAATACAGAGCTTAATTACTATTGAAAGCAGTGATTTATCTTTTAACAGTATATATTCTAAAAAGTGGGTTATAATAGAAGCTATCTTCCCTTAAAATGGCCAGTCGTGTGAGCCATAATGCTCATTGATAGTAAAATCAATAGAGCATTGATTCTGAGACTTAATCCATGGAGACTGTTGTTCAGAACAGCAGACATAGCCTAGTAAATACCGAGTGCTGTTTAAAGCACTTAGTGCAAGAGGCTTTGCTGTCTTAATTTATTTTTTCTTAACAGATAATTTATAAGAGAACATGGTTGCCAAATGTTAGTTTGAGATCTTGGTTTACATATTACTGTATTGTTACCATCAGCGTATATGGACTTTATCTAATCACTAGCCACTTTTTCAGTACATCACTTAACAACCCTTTGTATATAAGAAGGCAACTGCGTAATAAATGTATATTAATATTAAATTAGATTGTACATGTATTTCTCTGAAGATTTCAAAGGAAGAACATCTTATGTAAAATCTTGTTATCAACCTAATTTGTTTTAAAGGTGGTTCTGTTTATAAAATATTCTCTTCTATTATCACTAAAATCTTGTAACTTCCTTAATATTTTTAAAGGCTAAAACTTCTTATTTCTTAAACAAAAGTTAAGTGCAAATTTTAATTTTAAAATAACATCATAAGTAATTTTGCTGAACAGAGTTTGTATTAAGGTATCGGTAGTTAATTTGTTCTGACTTACTGGGAAAGGAAAAAAGTTATTAGTTCAAATTTTACAATAATAGATGTTAACCTGAATATTGTCATAATTGTAATGGAAGTTAGATAGAATTTTGTAATGTAAATTTTACTTATGGTATCATTCAGAACACAGCAGAATCCTGAGGTGTTAAATCTTTTATGCAGAATAATGGTGCCAACTTGAACAAATGTTTTAGCAGAAGTTATCTTTTCAGATATGCACTATATAATGGTATATTTTTTAATTGAAAACCACTGCTTCTTTTTCTGCTCGAAATGAATTTGCTTGTGGAAATTTTTTTTTTTTTTATTACATCTCCAAGGTATCAATTTAATAACTATCAAAGTAGCTAGTGCAGTTGTTGCATTTAAATTGATTTACATGTCAAGACTGGCAGTTTAGCAGCTGCGCTATTATTCCTGGATTGGTCAATTTACTTGAGAAAAACCTACTACTGAGTTCTACTGACCTGCATGACAATATAGGCCCTATTTCTATTCCTGTAATTAGGCCTGCGACTAACTCAGAATATTTTTAATTAAAATATTTTGGTCAATGTGTTGCACCAAATTAGGCCTTTCAGTGCAGATTTAATTCTGGAAATGGTGTGATTAGAATATATAATGAATTGTGTTCAATTTGAGATTAACAGGTTATGCATCTTGAACATACAGGTTTTTGAGTTTACTGTAGAGATTTTTGTTTGAAACTTTACTCCGAACGGTTAATTTTATAAAATCTGGTGCGTGTGTCTGCGGTTTGTTTATTTTTATATTGATCAAATACTGTAAATAAAAGACCTCAGACATTCTAAGATATTTCAAGACATTTGTGTGAAGGAAAAGAGATTGTCATAAAGTAGTTTCTGTACAGTTGGTAGGGTTAGTAATTAAACAGTTTTAAAATAGGTTGATTTTGAAGACTGTTTCAAATAGAAGATCAAAAACTGGTGACCTTTGATACATCAGTATCGAGCCTCTAATTCAAACTCTTATCTTACAAAGAAGGTGTGATAAGTCTGGCATGTTTGTACCTAATGGATTTTGTGGTAGTAAAGGACAAAAACAAAAAGCAGAGATACCTCACCCCTCCCCCCAGCACTTGTGCATTTAATTTGTAAAAGAAAAAAAGGGTTTCTAGTGTTTGAGGCATTTGTTCTTGGCTACCTATTTAGTTGTTAGTGGGTTGTTACTTACTTCGATCATGGAGACCTGCCTAGTGATTACTGAGCACGTAGAACACATCGACATTTCTGGAAGTCTCTTACTTCAAGAGTGAATGAACTTGGAGAGAGAGGGGGGTAAGTGTTGCAGGAACATTTGAATTTTTTTTTTATCCTGCCCCAGTGTTTGGAGCCTGTTTGTTTCCACATCCAAGCCTATCTGCTGACAAAACAAGGCATTGCTGTCTAAAAAAAAAAATTACTAAATGATCTTTTGTTTGTGTGTGTATTATTCAAGCACTCTGTGGATTACCTTTTGTTTTATAATTGGATGGCTTGGCTTATTTCATTTTTAGCTCTCCATGAAAGCCTGTTATGTTTGCTACTGTAGGTATGATGATATTCTGATCAATGGACTACCAGATTGGCGACAGCCTGTGTTCTACTACAGGCGGGTGAGAAAAATGAGCAATGCTGAGCTGGCATTACTCTTGTTCATTATACTCACAGTGGGTCATTATGCTGTGGTTTGGTCAATCTACCTGGAAAAACAGCTGGTAAGTATTGGTAATAAATCAAACTTGCTTCAATTATTAGTACTGAATTTCCTGTAGAAGTTTGCATATTATAGAGATCTCTGCCACTTCCCCTGGTTTGAATTTGTATATTTCACATTTTAAAATTATTATATTTTAAGTGATGGTATTTACAGAATGAGATATTCAGCATCTCCAAAATAGTAATCTAAAAACTACTTAATTTTTCTAAAATTGGTAATAAATTGCAAGAGCTGGTCCTGGGTTTTTAGCTGGGAGGAAGAAGAAAAAAAGTCTGTCATTTGTTGATGAAGAATCATATGATACTGTAGTCATATCTAGGGTTTAAAAATAAGCAGGTTTATTTGTTTAAAAGTCATACTTGCTTTGCCTTTGTTCTAAGCTAAATGGTTTTTTGGTTTGGGTTTTTCTTAACAGGGTGGGAATTGTTAAGCAGTATGAATCACATTAGTTTTTGATAATTTTATTTTTTGCCAAAGTCTGTTGCACTTAGTAGACTAAGAAAAAGACCGAGCATAACTTGAAAAATATTCATACATTAGCATCTATTTACTTTTTTTATTTTCCACTGCATTATTGAAGTTGATGAATGAGAAAGGAGGCAACTTGAATGCTTTCTCCTCTTAGAAAACTTTGATTGCTATGGAGATACACATGAGTGACAGAACTGGACTTCATGTGTGTTTAAAGACTGGATACCATGGCAACAGTTATTGTTAAGACAGATCATTTTACTTAATCATGTAGGACCCCAGATACATTTGCATAAATGCTACTCTACTGTTTACCCTTCACAGAAGAGTCGCAGTAACATTTGTGGTTTACATGCTAATGATAACCTGTAACCGTAGTTCTTTCTACATCAAGGATGAACTGCTTAGCAGAAAAAAGAGGGAGAAGAAGAAAAAAACAGGCGGCAGGAGTACAGATGAAGCCAAACTTGCTGCTCTAGACAAAAATGAAAGGTGGGGAAGAATTCTCTTGTTTTCTGTATTTTAAAACATCATGTCAGCTCCTGATTAAGTTCTCTCATTTTCTTTTTGCATCTTTGAAATACCCTGTGAGAAAAATAACTATATTTCTAGTAACAGCCATTGCAGATCTGAAGTGTGCCAGTGTAGATGTGTTTTCAGGTTTGGATTTGTAAATAAACACGTGGTGTTTATTCAGCAGATCAATAATCATTGAAAGATTAAGGCTGAATTAAAAGCATCTGTCTTATAAAAGGGTATTATTTCTGCAAGTTGATTTTAGAACATTTTAGAACTTTTTCCCTCTTTAAAGGTTATTGCCTTTGATTACAGTTACAAATTTCAATTATTTGAGCTTTAATTTATTACTATTCCGAGCAAGGAGTTTTTATGGGCTTTTAATGCTTGTCTGATTAAATGCTTTTTATCTGAATAACTTAAAAATGAGCGTGTTTTTAAAGGATTCTAACACATTGTTTGTCAAGGAACACATAGGGAAATAGTGACTTTCAGGACACTCCAAAAGATACCACTATTTCTTCTGTTGATTCATAGAAAGAAATAAAGGGTTTAAATAGTTCACACAGCAGGGGCATGAACTGGATCAATGAGGGATGGAGATCAGAGACCATTCTGCCTGTCGTATTTCCTGATGACATCAGTGAGTAATGCTCCAGTGAACTGCAAATGACATTAATTTTTATGTATTGTTTTGTTTATGCTACGGTCTTCATATCTGGTTGTCAGCACTTGTGAACACTTGGTTGAGGCTTGAGTGTTTTTTTGGTTTGTTTTTTTATTTAAACTAAAGTGATTATGTGGCTTATGAATTTATTTTCTTGAAGAAAAGTCCTTTTAGGAGATCAAAATACAGAAATGATTAGAAGTTAGCTGTTACATATTTTGAATTAAATGTTTAAAATGTATCTTTATTATTATGTAGTTAGACATTTTTATGGGAGTCGACAAGTGCTAATCATCTTAAAGGATAATGGGAAAGTTCTGTCTTTGAGATTATGTGGCAATAATGAAAACCCTGCAATTTTATTTTACTGCAGGGTACTGGACAAACCACAATGGCATGACTTACTTCCATGCAAGCTGGGAATATGGTTCTGTCTCACAGTGAAAGCTTTACCTCAGTTATTCCAGGTAACACTAATGATGTTAAATTGTGCTACTTAATTTTTCTTGATGGTGTTATTATGCATAATCAGATGTGTAGTGCTTGTTCTTAATTTTTTGGCTCAAACGCATAGCATATATATATATATATATATATATATATATATATACACATACACATAAAGAATTACTCTTTGGAGGCAAATTTGACATCATAAGTTCATGGAAATATGAATGTATTTTAAATGCATATTAATCTTAACGAGCAAGGAAAGCAGTTTCTGTTAGGCAAAACTACAAGATTAAATGATGGGAGAGGAGTGATATATATGCATCTAGTTAGGAATAGCAAAGTTTTTTAAGTGAAGTTAACAAAAGTATTTTAATCTCAAATCAGCAAATGCTGTGCTTTCTTAGCAGATTTTAATATGCCATTTAAATTTGGGGTGACAGTGAAATTAGGTTTTATGATGGAGTTTCTTTCTCTAATTCCCTGGATAATGATACAAATTGGTAACTGAAATTGCTGAAGTAAAATAACAAAGGTATGTTTGTAATTTATAAACATCAATGTGGCAGGTTTGCTCACAGTTATTGTGTTTTAATCTAATACTATAAGCTGTAAAATCTAGCTGGTATTCAATCAATGGAAGTATTGTCAGATAAGTTACCAGAATAACTTTTGTAATATCACCTGCTCTTTCTTTGCATCTTTCTTAAATACACTGTTTTGTTTTTAATACTTTTGTCACTGGTAATATGGGTCAGGCAGTGTGGGGTGGATTTTACTTCGGTTTACAGAAATATTTAATATTAATTTAAAAGTATAAGTAATAGAAATGGTATCAGTGTTTGGTTTTTGTGTTCAAGCTAGAAAAAGACTGTAGTTATAATTCCTAATCTCTTATTTAAATCCTTGTAAAAGTTATAAATGCAGTAATGCCTGGTCTTTCAGCATCTATTTTTATAGCCTTTAACTTTTCCTACAAATAGAGGCAAAAGTTAATCTCTCTCTCTTAAAATTTTCATCAGAATTTTGGGGCTGTTTTATTGAAAAAACCTTTCTTTTTGCAAGTTTGTAAAGCAAGTTGATGAAGCTTAATCAACTGTTGTGTTCAAATTAAGCTTTGATGTTCGTTCCTCATCAAGGTGAGTCAGAAAATAATTAGGATCAGCAAACTCTGTTGAGGCACTTTTGAAATTTTATTCATAATTATAGTACTTTCCCTTTTGCTTTAATTGCAAAGTTTTTAAAAATCACACAATATCTTAAGATTAGTGATAATTTAAAATTAGAACTTTTATGGGCTACTTATATTTTTTTATGACATTAAGATGGTGTTATGTCAGTATATCAGGTTTCAGGTTTGCTGTTCAAAAAGTAGCTCCTCTGCCTGACAGAATTGGCAGAAAGAAAATACAACAGAAATGGTGTTTCATGCTTAGTAAAACCTAGCCCTTGTTTGGATTCCTATTCTATTAAATTAATAGTAGTGGGAAAAAAAAGCTGTCCAGTAGCCTCTGGAAAATTTGAGATCATCAGGCAGGGGTTTGATGGCAGGGGAAGCATGTTGTAGAGGAATTCAGAGCAGGAAGGCTTTGAAGCAAAGAGGAAGGAAAGAGATAGGGGTTCTAGAGTAAATCTGCCCTTACACAAATGACACTGCTGCTTAACCGCAGGCTTTGTTTTGTTGTTTAATGTGACCTGCTAGTTACGCGAGTTAAAATGCAATAAACCGTAAGTTATCTTCAATGTTAAAACTATTCAGGACTTCAGGTGACTGAAATAAATTATTGTAGCTTACTATTAATTAGCTAACAGTACTTGAAGAAGTATCACCTCTTCTGAAGAGCATAAGAGCAGCAGTGACCTCATGTTGGAGCTGTGTTCTGAAATGACAGTTGAGAAGAGACCTGGTATGTTGTAACTACCTTGATAAAGAAACCTCTGGGTTCTTTTTGATTTTGATGTATATTTAACATTTTGGCATAATGACCAACATGGAGCAAAAAGTTATCTGTATTTGTAAGATTATACCCTGATACAGAGGTCCTGTTTTAAATCTGAGTGCTTTTTTCTTCAGTAATACACAGGCTTAAGATTTCAGGGTACTTAATGGTTTTAACATAAGTAAAATCATTAAGGTAGAAGATGAAGGATCCTACAGATACTGAGTAGTGTTACATGCCATATTGCAAGTGGTTGACATCAGGATGGATGCTACAGATTTTAGTTATTGTTTTAATCAGAATGATTTCTCCAGTCATTTAATACCCAACAAATTGTTTTCAAAATCTGTCATTCAGCCACAACTAATCCAATTGTAGATGAACTTCTAAAATGCATCCATATTTAAATGAACCAGGTTTGGGACAGTAAAAGGGGAAGAGTTACCAATGCTTTTGACTGAATGTTGCTCTACTGTTGAGTTTTTCAAAGCTCTGCAAGTAAAACAGCTAAACTATTTCCTCTAACTAACAAAACAAAAGCACCTGCCTATAGCAGACACAAGTCCTTCCTCAGGGGACTTAATTAAAAAAACAAATCCAACATAACAGCATAACAACAATAGCAACAAATAAAAATTTGTAGCCCTTTTTGTATTGATTTTTGTTTTTTTACTTAGCACCCATCTCTCCTCCTATTAGTTAATGTGAATATTTTTCTTGCAACAGCTGTGTCAGAGGATTCAGGTTGCTGAGCTTCTGCTCATGCCTGACTCTCATTTATCCAATTGAGTGTCTTTCTCCTACTTCCCTTCCTCCTTCAAAATGTCAGATTTCAGAAGGAGGCACTTAAAATAATTAAGGTGGGCCTTCACTGAAGAAAAATGCTTTGTTTGCATGCCCTTGTGATGGCCTATGCCATTTTATTGTAGCCTGCATTTTATGTCAAGAAACTGGAAGAAAAATGTGAGAGGAGGATGAGAGAAACTAAGAAAATAAGCAGGTTTTTTAAACTGTTGACAATTGTATTTTGAGAGAAACTATGTAGGTTTTTATATCTACACATTGAGTTTAGTTAAATATAGGAGTGAAAACAGCATTTTTAAGTTTGTTTGAAGAAGCAAAGGGAGAAAAATACATAAAATGTATCATAAATCAAATATGTGTGCTGGGAAAGAATCATTAAGTGGAGTGTAAATTACATTGCCTATTACCAAGTTTAATTCTTGTAATGTGGTATAAGAAAAAAAATAGAAAAAGAAATTGTTTCTAAGGCTGTTTTAGTTAATGCTTTCATGAGAATGACCTGGGAAAAGGCAACATATTTTTTAAAAAGGGGCAAAAAGAACCCCCAAAAACTCAATTAAAATGTTTGTTGAAACTGAAATTTCTTCTTAGAATGAAATAAACTAGCTGCATGTAATGTGCAAGAATTTCAGTTCAAATTGTGTAGGTAGTACAGAACAGACAGTTGTGTTAAATATACGTTTTGAGGGAGAGCTGCCATAAGTAAATTGCAGTTTATTCCAAAACCAGCTGACTAGAGGGTAGTTTGGTTTTTTTTGATGTTCAGACATATAACTTATGAGAAGTGATCTTTTTGAAAAATGTTTTAATTATTCTTCACAAAATTTTTCCCTCAGAAAACAGAAGATAGGCGTGTTTCTTAGTGGTTGGTCCTGTCAGCTTTCCCTCCGCACTGATGTGGTGAAGTTTAGCAGTGAATGTCTTTATTTTTACACCGACTGAATTATGAGCCTGCTGTTGTCCTGAGGGTAATGGAGCAGAAAGCATTTTTGTTTGTTTCGGACAGAAATGGTTTCTTGTTAAGAAAATAAAGTCTCCTTCTGTCTGTAATTCTATAGGTGTAGAGCACACACCATTGCAGTGAGCTGTTGGGAGAACTGGTGGCTCACCAGTAAGGAGAAGGCAGTTCGAGCTCAGTACATAGTTGCACTGGATATAACCTAATGAGATTATCAACAAAGCTTTCAATTACAATTGAAACTTGTGTTTATAAAGACCTTTGTGTAGGCACAAAGTGAATTAAAAACAAAAAGCCAGTAATTTATTTTTATGTTGACTACCAGATGGTAATTACTGTAGCTGATTTAGTAGTCTGGAATAGATTCAAACTAGTGACCCAGAGGTGTTTAATTTCTTGGCATTTTTTCCTCAGGTTTTCTTTTAATCCATGATCACAATTCAGCACCTGTTTAGAGATGGTTCAGCTTTGGCCTTAAACGGATTGGCAATGTGTCATTAAACTCAAGAGGCTTTGCCAGCAGGGCATCTCTTTTGGCAAGTTAGCTTCCAAGCAAGATATGATTAGGTCAGCAAATGTATTTGTGAGTTGTTTCTGTCTTCACATGTGACTTTATATAAAGTTGTGTGAGATTAAAACAAAATTTATTGCATTTAATAACATATGCCTTAAAAATATTTTTTAAAAGATTTATTCAAGTCAATAAGGTTAAATATCTCTCTATTTCCCAGCTTTACAGGGTTTTGAGGGTTTTGACATGTTCCAATTTACTGTACAGCACCAATGTTGGTATAATTTGTGGGGAGTGAGCAATTGCAGAATGTGTGGCACGAGTGATTGCCTATTTGCTCTGTTTCTTGCTATTTCGCAGCTGTTGGGAGAACCAAAGTAAGGATGAAGCTCTTGACCCTGAGGTCAATTAGAAGCTTAGAAGCAGGTCAGAGGAGAGTGGATGGTAAAACAAGTATTCTGGGTGTATGCAAGTGAGCAAAAATAATTTGTGTCTAACAGGGTACTGCTTGAGGCTCTGGAGGAAAAATGTGCTGCAAAAATTCTTAAGTTTTAAACAAATATAAGACAGTGAAGAAATTTTCTTTCAGTTGCCTGCTGTGCTGTGGCAGCTTCTTTATATCGCTTACTGTAAGTCTACAAGTCCTACCACGAGTGTGAGTAGCTTGTGTGTACAAGGCAATACTGGCTCTCAGTTATTGCTACTGGCCTGCTGTGGTATGAGGCTTCATGGGGTGTGAAATGGATCCCAGAAAGGCCTTGCAGCACTGACCTCTGTTTCCCCTTCTGGCTGCCTTGTGTCACCCCTGGGCCCATGGAATTCCCAGCAGAGGCTGCAGTGGCACAGCCAGCTGCCGCTCACATGGTGCGCCAGGGCTTGGGAGCCACGCCACCGCTGCCCACAGGCTGTACACAGCTGAAGAGCCTCCCCACACCTGGGATGTTTTTACAGGCAAAGCATGATTTTTTGATTAGAAAGGAGGAAGTAATGCAATTCCTATTTGTTTACTAGATTGCCTTTGGGCAAAGAGGTAAAAATGCCAAAGAGAAGTATAAATCATAATGTTCAACTCTTTGAAACGTTATTTCTTACCATAACACATTGATATCAATAGTTCAGAATCCTATCCAAAGAGTATTTTTGTTGTGGTGTAATGACTGGAATTTTTATTTCATAGAAATAGCAAATGGAAGGTTGGCTGGTGGAGTAAGTTTAATTTAACTCTTTTTTTTTTCTCTTTTTAATATAAATTACATACAATAATACTGTGCTCAAAAAACTGAAAAATTGGTTCTATAGCTCCATAAAAATATTTTTTTAATGTAGTAAACATTGGTCCAAAGAAAATTATTTCAGTAGACTGATTTTAAGTGTGCTTGCGAGAAAGTTTTCAGTTAACTGTGAATTTTGTTTGTATCAGTCTCTTACCCAAAGAACTAAAATGTGAGCTGGTTCTATCACAAAATCTTAAATGAAGATTCTCATACAGCAAGTTGTTTCAAGTTATTTGCTTTCTTTTTCCTAATCTCCACTTTCTTATGAGGTAGACCAGAAAGCCAGGAGGATTTAATATTTACTGGAAGGGAAAATACCCAAACAATGAAAACCCAAAACCCGCAAAGCCAACAAACCAACAAAGCCACCTCACCCTCCCCAAAAAGCAAGGAGAAGCTGGAATGACTGAGTCTTAATCAGAATGGAAGTTTTTACTTCTAGAATTAGTGCAGTTTGAATAAATGCTGTATCCCTTGATTTAAAAGCAACAAACAAAAAAAACCCACCTAAAACCCCAACCAAGACTTCAAACTCTAAAATAAACAAAGGAAAGAAACCCTTGAAAGTTCAGTATCAGGAATTTCTATATTTCTGCATAACTCAGGCTCAGCTTTGTCTGGGCAATCTCAATTTAGTAACAGAGATGATACTGATATAGAGAAACTCTATTTTCAATAATTTTTCAGTGTTCTTCATTCTTATTTGTGATTAAATACGAGGGTAATCATAGGATTTTCCTATATCTGGCAGTTTAAATATGATTTAGGAATACTAATAGCAGAATTTTGCATTTCCAATACATTCTTTTTTTATTCTCTTTCTTTTTGGAAAGTATATATTTGAATTTATAATATAATAAATCACCATATATTAACCCTTTTCTTTATTTTTTATGCTTAACTAAATACATGTTATACTGCTTTAATGGTGAGAAGAAATAATGTATGGCTTGATTTTTTTTTTTTTTTTTTTTTAAACTTAAACTCCTGCAAATGAGAACATATTTCTGATTAGGTAGGGTAGAGTTTTAGTTAGAACTGTTCCGAGCTTTGTATTTGTGTCTCTTTTCTCTGTATCTTTCCACCCCAGATGTACAAACATATTGTTTTTCTAATGTCTATTATCTCTTGAAGTATATACATTAAGTGTAAAATGTTGATGTTTTGAGCAATAAAATAATTACTGAATCATGGGGAAGGAGCATTAGATTGGAAGAGACTGTGTCTATATTATCAGTGTCTTTAGGGCCCAAAAATGCTTGTATTGAGACAAAATGACTGCTTAAATTTATCACATTGGAAAAGTAAAAAGTCTGAGCAAGAGTCTATTTTGAAATACTTACACTACTGGAAAAGAATTTTCTAGAAAACAAATATTCCTGTTTAGACTGATTGAAAGCTAATGAAGAATAAATTGAAAGGGGCTCAGTTACATTAAGGCAGCAGTTTTCTTCAAAGAACTTCCTATGTTAAATGGTTTTCCAGTGCTTTTTCATTTTGACCTATAAGGTCTAATACACATAAAATTTGTGTCTGTGGTTAAAGTCTTTACTCATGTATGCCTTTTAATTTTCTTTACAACCTGTAGAGCCATTCTTTTTTTTTTTTTTTTTTTTTTTTTTTTTTTTGTGGGAAGGATTTGATTTTCAAATCTTCAAAATCCATTTTGAGTAAAGCTTTTTGCTGTTTTTTTTCTTTTCTTTGTATGTATACATTTGTGTATGCTTCAAAATGTGCAGTTTCTCCTTTTTTTATTATTATGGTACTAGCCATAATAATACTGATAAGATAAAAGACTGATGCTGCCTTTGTTACCTGCATATTACTCCATTTGTAGTGATAATCCATTCTATATCTATAAAGCAACAATACTACCAAATTTCATTTACGTGCTTCTGACTAGTTTTCTTTGTTGTTCAGCTATTGTGTCTCATTTTCATCTGAGCCACATTTCCAATTGTTCTGTGATTGACATGCTGGAGAGATTGACAGTTACCCCCTAGTGCCTGCTGTCTAGAGATCCCACAAGCAATAATGGATTTTACACCAGAATTTAGCATCAAATATTGGCTTTCAGTGTCAAATGGGTTAAATTTAAATGCCAGTTAATTGTAGCCATTTTGAAATCATAGCCTTAAACAAAAGTGTTTTTTGGATATCCGTAAGTCTGAGTTCTGTGTATGCTATGCAACCCAAATGTCTCAAACTCAGCAGAAATTTACTATTGCATTTATGGCTGTTTCTGTTTCTTAATTTTGCAAGTAGGCCAAACCTCAAGAGTATAAGGAAAGTTTCCAGTGTGGTAGGAATTCTTATTTCAAGTAAACGAAAAAGGGAACCAGTGCTGATCCTAATTTTGTAATTCAAATATGTCTCTTCAAAGCCTATGTATCTGCTGTTAATACTAGTCCTCCTGTAACTACACTCTTTTTTTTTTTTAGCCACAACTCTACTTAAAATCCATTTTCCCAATCCTTAAACTATTAGCATGTGAGATGCTCTCTTTTGTTATGTTCCAGAAGCAAAAAGTTATGTAAACCCTTTTAAATTATTTTTGTGTGTAGAGATTTCCTGCATAAAGCTGGCAAAAAAAACCCCAAAACCAAACCAACAAATTTTCTATTTCCTGTACCTAGTTTAAAAAAAAAAAAAAAAAAAAAAAAAAAAAAAAAAAAAAAAAAAAAAAAAAAGAGAGAGAGAGTAAGAAGAGGTGTTTTGGAAGGAGGTGGAACTTTACTGATCTTTTATGGGAATTTGTCAGAGTTGTTCCTTAATCATGTTGACCTATGTATCTATGAGCTGTCTCCAAACCACTACAAAGTTCTGCTCAGAGCTTGGTCATGTTTCCTGTCTTGTGCTTTCCAGCTTCCTTCAGGTAGCTTTGAAAGAGTAGATGCAGGTATAACACAGAGCACAACTGTTGTGTCTTTGCAGGGAGAATGGGATGATTTCTGCCATTAGAGTCAGCAATAATGGCTGCTTAGCTCAGATTTTTCTTTTCGAGATTTGTTAAGGTGTTCTATTTCATGTTGATGATGCCAGGTTTTGTTTAAATATAGTTGAAATTATAAAATATATTTACTACTATTTTACAATACATTCTGCATTCAAATTTAAGTTACTCTTTTTCTGTAAAAAGCAGTACTGTTAGTGTAATAACACCAAAAAGTATTTTTGGGTAAAAAGATCTAAGATTAGATCGATCTAATACTATAATTAATTTTTATGTAATACAATAGGTATTCTGCATGCTTGATAAAGATAAATGACAATTTCTCTATTTCAGCATTTCTATTATGGGTTCCTGATGTTTTTGAATGAGTATAGAAATCTCTTAAACTGGTGAGAGTAAGAAAACTCTCTGTATTTCTTACTTTAGCAATCTGGTTGTTCATAGTGGAAAACTTTCAACAGAAATATAAAGTTACTCATCAGATTTTGGAAAGGTGTACCTTATTGTGGTGTATGTGTGACAGGACTTTATTTTTACGTGTGCTTTATAGATTTCAGATTGGACTCTAATCCTTGGAGAAAAAAAAGTGCATTTTCAACACTTTAATAGCAATGTAGAAGTTGATTTAAAAAAAAAAAAAAAAAAGGAGGGGTGGGAAACAGGTTGGCACATACAGTTAGTGTTACCTTAATGAGTTCACATTAAGGTGATTGCTGCCTAGCAGTTGCCTTTGTTTGTCCCTGCACACGCTACTCTAATTAAAAACATCTCCTTCTCCCTTGAACCTCCAGATTGCTGATTTGAGCAAAGTGGGTGCATGGTCTCTGCAAAGCTGTAGGTAGTTTCTCTAACCATTTTGCTTTTCAGCTGTCAATGAGCATCATAGTATAATATCAACACTATTACATTTGAGCCTTTATTACACAGATTCTATGTTTTAGACTGAAAATTGCTGTAACTCAAGGAAACAAATATATCTTAATTTTTTTTTTGTGAGGTTAAGTGAGAACTTAAAACAGAGCCATTGCAATTGCTTGTTTGTATAAGGATGCTAATGCCATTGCAACGTTTTCTTAAAGGATGCCAGACAATTATATGTAGAATATAAAGAAACAAAAATGAAGGCGAAAGAAGATGCCCTGGCTAAGGCTGAACTTGAAACACTTCAGAGTGAGTTTTTACCACTGTCTTAATAAGCAAAGATGTAATACGATATACTTTCTACATTGGATGTATATGAACAAATATTTTTCTAATCTTCTGAAATACATGCTTTATATATTTCTCTACTGCTGTTAAATTTAAATAAGCTTTTAATTTCATGGCTAATTTTGCAGTAGGCTGCTGGTTTGTTCCTATAGAAACATACAACTCAGGTGTTCAGTCAGATCATAGCAAGAAGAACATACCTTGCTAGAAATGTTGCCTTATGGGAGGGGAAGATCTCAAATGTACTATGCATTTTCAGAAGTGATCTTTGAGCATTTTTGTGTTCTCATTGTTTGTAATTTTTTTTTTAATAATGTGTTTAATAATTCCTTTGTGCATATTGAATTGATTTTTGTGACAGGAAGTGACAATAATTTGAATTTCCAAAAGCATGGATGCAGATTTCAGAGATGGATTCATGCTATTGTGGAAATAAATGCTTTAAAGTTTTTACACCCTTATAAAAGACCAGAGAAGGCAATTAATATTTCCTTTAATAAAGTATTCAGAATAATTGTAGGTGACTTTTTTTTTCTTTTTCAGTTATTTGCTTTTGACAATGATTAAACCTACCCTCTTATAAAGACAATTTTAACAGTTTTTTGCCCGTGTTTGTATGTGCATGCTTGCTTTATTTACGGTACTTAAGTGCATGCTTTTAAGTTACTTTATTCTGACAAGTGCATTGAGTGCTTTGCGATAATTTACTAGCTTGGAGTAAGCATAAGCCTTTAGGTACTAAAAATACAGTTACATTATTTATATTTACAAAATAGCTTCATTTTTCAAAATCAGCAAAGAGATCCAGTTCTAGCAGTAATTCCCAACTTATATGTAGAGAATCTATTTTGGGAAAATGGGTAACATTCAGTATCTCAATGAGCATCATGGACCCAGGCCATATCTAGCAAAATAGTGCATTTAATGCTTGTTAGGAAGGCCTGCCATTATGTTTGAGATACCTACCACAAAATAGTTGTGACCCTTGAAAAGGGTCTTGACTCAGGTTATTAAAAGCTTGTTAAATTGTCAGATAGTAACGTCTTACCATTGTTCAAAATAGCTGGCATGCATTCCTCATTGAAATCTGTGAACTACTGTTTTAAAAGGACTAGTTTTTGAAAACAGAAGTGCAAATGAAAGTATAAAGTTATTAAAATCATAATGTGCACAGTCCTGTGCGTCACTGAAAGGCCACGTGTGAACATTTTAAGTATTACTCTTCTGCCAGGTGTGTTGTGAGAGTCACTTCTTTTGTTGTTATCTCCAGTAGCAGTGCCTACCCCTGAGAGGCACAAGTTTGGTGAGTGTGGCCTTCCAGGTGACCCCTTGCCTCTCACAGAAGCACCACCCTGTCCCCTGTCATGCTGCTGGGTGCACCATGGTGTGACTCCCCTGTCTGCCAGGTGACCCCGTGTCACTCGTGTGAGCAGGGGACTGTCCTCACCAGTCTCGCTGGCTGGCATCCTGCCCTCGTTGGCTTGCTGGCAGGGAGCAAGGAGCATTGAGAATCACCACCTGTAATTAGCAGAGTTTGAGATTTGGCCTGGAATTATTTGGTCAGCCATAGCAGTGCTATAGTTGGGCAGCAGAATGAGCTGTCAGTTACCTTTTTCTCTAATAAGTAAGACTCCCAAGAGAGGACCAAGAGATGCATCCATGTTACTGTAGGCAAGAAAAATATCATACCATTTTTTCCTGAAGTTTGCATGCAAAGCATCTGCTAGATTTGCTTATTTCATTATGTTGCTCTTCTGCATTGTCACATCACAATTAATATAGAAAGACTGCAAATCACCAAATGGGCATTTTGTTTGCCCCCATTCTTCTTAATTTTAGACACTATTCCTGGGATGCGAGGTCATAATAAAGGTTCCATCTATTTAATTGAGTAAACATATCTCATGCTGATTAGCAATAGCTGTTTTACAGTGCTTGTTTTTTCATGCCCTAATTGCTAGTTTATCCCCCTGTCTGCTTTCCTGACGAAACTGTGCGGTATCTTTAGGCAGTTGAACTAAAACCAGAGTAGGTACTGGAGGAGGAGGAAAATACAGGTTGCTAAACAGGAAAGAGAGGACAGTACTGAGATGTCATTAAAGTTGTCTTTTTGGGAAGGAGTGTGAAAAAGTAATTTCTTGGTAAGTCAATATTATGCAGTTTTGATTTATTTTTCTGACACTTTTGCAGCACTTCTCAATCTATCCAAAACTGTCATTGCTACCTTAATAAAATATATCAACTTTAGAGCAACTTACAATACAATCTTAGGTTTCTAGGAAATATGATTTTGTAAGAATTACAGAGAGCTGTGTATTTTAGAGACAAAAATAGAAATGGTACAAATGGTTTATGTTACATTTTCTGATGCATTTTTCAAATTTAGATGTAAGAACACAAAGTTTTATATTTAAATGCAAGTGCTTTAATTAATAAACTTTCTACCAACTTCTCCCTTTCCTGTCGTGTCATGTGTGTGATCCCTGCATCAGGGAATGGTTCTTTCACAATGGATAGCCCTGTTCTTCGTAGTCATGGGATATAAAGTACAGTAGGTATTAGCTGCACTGAATAGGCATTATTAAAATAAGATGACATAGGCTTTCAATCAAGACAAATCACTCAATTTTTAAATTTAAAATGCAAGGTTTGAGTAGTTACCAGGAAAAACTCTAGCAGCTTTCAAGCTGTTTTTGCATGGAGTACTTCTTTCAATGATGTCCATTTTGGGGGAAAACACATCTTTTTTTATTTCTTTATACTTATCCTTAGCAGTTCTCTTACTTCCCTTTCTTCTTAGTTTGTTTTCCCTGACATCTATTAAGTATGAAAGCTTTTTTTTTTTTTTTTTTTTTTTTTTAAATATGCCTTTTTAAAAAAATCGTGCCTGCTAGGTATTGCAGGTGAACTCTTCACTGGCATCCCAGTTATGAAATATATTTGCATTGTAAATCCAGAATTCTTGCCATGATGTACAAGGCATCTGGAACAATCTATGTCAAGAAACTGTTTTGTTTCTAGTTATAAACCATGTTGAATTGTATGTGGGTTTTTCTGCTTTTTCCTCACCCTCATCATTCAAGCTTTAACTGAAGTACGAAGTTACGAGCCCCATGGCTGCTTGATGAGCTACCTTTCTGTGTTGGGTTTTTATGATGTGGTATTTATGTCTCTCCATAGGGTCTTATAGCACTCTTACCCAAGTGCCTGCCACCAAACATCCAGAGCTGTAGTGAAACCTTTAATGCATTTGACCAGGTTTGGTTAGGCTTGGTTGGCCGCCCTTTCCTGACAGCTTGGAATACAGCATGCTGTTTGTATAGCTTTTTATATCATTTCATGAAGTCTAGGGATAGAAGATATCATTAGGTCTTTTAGTATAATGGGTTTATTTCAGACTCTTACAGGTGAAAATCAGTGAAAAATACTGATTCTCCTGACTCATCTTATTTGACATGTACCAGTGGTGCATTTCAGCTTTGCACTTCGGTATTACTTGGGATACAACATTGATTAGTAAACCTTGAGATGCCTTCTGTTCTTCATGGTTTGTTCAGATAATTAATTTTGCTATTATATAGATATATCCTAATTTCAGTATTAATTTCTCCAGATTTATCTTTCAGTTGTTCATCATTAGCATGTCTGTGCCTTAAAAATTTTTATTTATCTGCAGGTTTTCTTAACATAAAATCTTTCTTGAGCCATTAATTTCTGTGGATCTTTTGTACTTGATTTACTTTTGCAATGTACCTAGAAGTATTGGGCCCTGGGTTTGTATATAATGTTCTAAAGTTTGTCATCTTCTGATTATAAAATCATGTTTCTTCTCTGGTTATTACAGAATCACAGATGACATTAATTCCCATTGCTCTGATTGATCATTTCAGATTGCTTGTCCACCATAACTGCAAGCCCTGATATCAAAGGTTCCTTGCCCAGTCCCTTCTAAGTTCAGATGTGGCATAAGTTCCTTAACTGTGTAATTTTCAAAAATGCTTTTGATTTGATTGGTCCCAGACTACCAGCCAGTCCATGTTCCTACTTCTCCTTGTGCTTTCATCTTCACCATTAACCATTTGGATCAAATGTATGGAATCTAGCACTATACTTAAGGTTACTTTCCTTTTACTTCCACATAATTGATAAATATCTTGGGTAATTGTGTTTAGTATTAATCTCTGCCAAAATACAGCGTTGACATGGCTGCTCAGTAATGATTTGCTGACAGGCAGATTCAGAGAAAAATAATTTATGCAATACATGCTTTTTTGGTTGGTATGGTGTGAATGTTCTGATCATTTAATCATTACCTCTGAAGCCTAATTATGGCAAGCTATGTATCATCCATTTCACTGATTGTTTTGGCAGGCCTGCTGAAAGAATTTTGAACTTTCAAGCTTGTTGTTTCAACTAGGCTTGTATGGTACCTCTCCCCACAGAACTTGCTTTAGACTTCATGGAAAATATTCTGCAAAAATACAGTGCATGAGGCTCATTTGAGAGAGCCATGCATGCTTCATTGTATGTTTGTTGGAAGGCAAATTAGCGCGCAAACATTGGAGCCTTGTTTCTAACCCCTTTGTATTTTGGGGGAATTGGGAGTTTTGGGAAGGGTAGGTGTTCAGAAAAAAAGATGAAAGTCATCAAAAGCAATAGCTTGTGAGACACTTTTTGTGTCTGAGGATGCATTCATCCCTGAGCATGTCTTTAGTCAGTTTGCTCAAAAATAAACTGGCTTGTGTGTCCCAGTGTAGATGATGTATATATCTGTCTTTAATTCTTGACATATTCATATAAGCCCATTGACTTTGAGATAGAAATGTGTACTTTCTTTAAAGCATATGTGTTTGCCCTGTATTTGCATTGACTGAACATAATTTGCTCCATTTTTTCAATAGACTGTCAAAACCTTAGTACAATTTTTTCCAGACTTCTGAGTTCTTTGTGTTCTGTCTGTTTGTTACTGTATGTGTAAGTGAATTTTTCTCTTGTCATGTTTTCAACAAATGTTGGTGCTACAAATGCTTCGGTTGTCTTTCATAGTTACATAGGTAAGTGAACTGTGTTGAAAAAAAGAGATCTTAGTGCAGTGTCTTACTGATTTGCCAAAAAGATATTTGCTGTCTACTTTTTTGTGTGGTCATATTTCTTGCTTACTAATGCATGAGATTTTAGGCAGTTTGTCACTTTGATTTTCAAGATATCACTGTCTTTTTTTTTTTACTGTGTTTTCTGTGAATTCTTGTTCATGCTTAAAGCTTAGAACCCTTGCAGAGAGAGTGCTCCAACTAGATGTGCTGAAATTTCTTTGCAGAAGTTCAGTGCTTAGTTTTGGTTTTATTTCTTCCTCTATGAAGCAGTTGTGCTTTTGTTGGTGGAAAAGTTCTCTGAGTTCTTTATGTTTAGATCAGCTAACATGTAAAATCAATATAAATTTTTCTGAAAATTTTAAAATGCAGAACCTCTGATACTTGTTACGGAAAAAGCATCCCTTTTTTTATTACATGGCACTTGTTCCAGAAAGTGTAGCTGATTCCTTATCTGACACCTATCTTAAAGCAAATAACCATTAGTTAGATACTATTAATTCTGCCAGTGGTAAAAATAATGTAGTAACAAGGCGGAAGAACTAATGAGGAAGATCAAAGTGTCTGATTATGTGCAATTTATCAGACTTCAAAACCCAGATCATGGCACCATAAACTAGTAAAATGTACAGCCAGTAGAAGAATAGTATTGGAGGCCTTTAGAAACGTAAAATATTGTACTTTAGGGGTGTTAGCTAATTGGTATAAAATAATGCCTGGGCATCCCCATGACAGGTGTGCTTATGTGCTGTTCAAACACAGAGGATGTAGCTGCATCCCTCTTAACTCTTAAGTTGTCAAATACACAGTAGATTTTATTCTTCTGGTAAATAGCTTGATAGTTCTAAAGGTGGAAAATACTTGTAGAAAATTAGTAATTTTGCAGTATGAATTCAGGAAATTATAAAACAAAATTCCTTCTGCTAAAAAGGACTAGAACTCTCTAAAAGTTATGAGTCACATAAAATACTGATCTGTTGACATTGGACTGATAGATATTAGATGATTTCCCATGTGCTTATGATCTTGGATTCCATATACACAAAAATCAAATTCTGCTTGTTTTTTTAATTCCATTTAATAGACTAAAAAAGTTACTATAATTTGTCAAAGTGCGTAATCTTCCCAGAAAATAGTAATGAGAGTTAGCTTTTAATTTACCCTGTTGAAGTCAGGCTCTGTATTACCAAGACTGTTTTCTCTCCCCTGTGTTTAGTTGTATGAGTGCCAGTAACTCTGGTTATAGTGAAGGTTTGCTGGGTATTGGTGCCCACACAGGCCACTGTGGTCTGACTCGATCTCCAGCAGACCCTGAGCTTGCTGTCACAGAACTGGGAGGAACCCAGGGAATCTTTTCCGTGTGTTTTTCCTGCATTTTAGTTAGGTTTGTGAGTAACAATATTAAAACAATATTTGAGACTTGAGGAGAAAAATGTCTTTTTAAAGCCTGTTGTGTTATAGTGGATGGCCTAAAACCAGCACCATTAGAAAATGACACTAAATATTAAGGTAACACTTGTTTTTCCAAACTCTGAATCACAGCTGCAGTTGTCACTACTGTCAGCACGATCAAATACATCCTTACTTTAGGTCATGGTGGTGGCCAGCTGCATCAACTTCCTGCTGTCTGTCAAGCCTTAGCAGATACAGGATTCAGCTGTATAGGCATCATCTAATATTTGGAAAACCTGATCCATATTCTCTTCAGGGCAAAGTGCCTGGTCAGGTCGGAAGTGTCTTTTAGGCTGCCAATTGTATTGCTGATAGTGAAAAGATAACATGAAAGTGGGAGGTTTTCTTCCTGAGTACCTCCTGTGGACTTCTGGTGTTTGGGTGAAATAGTTCCAGTGGTCTGTTTTGCTTTGTCCATAGTCACCTGAAAGAGGACCAGTGCTTGGCTGCCTTAAGTTGAGGCTTCATAGCACTAAACATAACTTCTGAACTTCCTCTGTCTAAAATCCTTTAAGACTTTACCATTAAATTGCTCTTATGTGCTTTTCTGTTCTAAAAAGGGGCTTTGAAAATTCTGAGGTGAAACTGTTCTTGATGGGTTATTGGGAGCCCTATGTCAAAGGTGCTGTGACTTCAATTCTATTTATTTTTTTTTTAAATTCAATAAGACAGCCATTGTGGTTTCAGGAGATATGCTGAACTCCTTCATCTTTTTGTATACACATGGGAGACAGTAGAGATAAGGTATTTTTAATTCTGGTTGAGTGCTTGTTTGAGGTTGTACAGCCATCTTCTCTAGGTGGGATTTCTCATTCCTTTGATAGTCAGCAAACAGCAGGGTGTCTTATCTATGTTAGGTCTTCTTCTGTCACTTAACTGCCTGAAGAAAGCCTAGATACTGTCTTTGATACCTCATTTTAAAGTGGAGCACAGTGTCCTCTGGAAATAGTTACAGAATTACTTCCAAAACTACAGCAAGAGCCTGGATGACCTGTTTGAGGTTATGCTCTTCATTTCTAAATGTTGGTTAGAAGCATTCAGGCTTTAACTATTTGCATATTTTGAGAGGCAGAATTAATAATCAGTAGCTGATGGGGTGCAAGATACAGGAAAAGTCAACTGTCATGGGGTATCTCAACTGTTAAGTAATTCCAAGTGAACACAGCATGCTTGATTATTTTGAGGGATTGAAATAACTTAGTGAAAATTGTCATTGAAGTTAACTTCCTAGAATATTTTTGCCAGTATCAGTGTTTGCAAAAAAGAGCTGCTAGAGCTAATGTTACTTATCCATACAAATTTTAAGGGATTCTAGAAGTTGTTATACATGGCAGTTTTGGAGTAAAATGAGATAATATTTAATATATGTTATTTGATTATAAAGTTTACCATTTGAAATAGACAAAAAAACATTTGTACCTGTGTTGTCTTTTACTAATATCTGCATAGTGAGACAAATGCTAGTATTACACTTTCGGATTTTCACTTAATTTTGAGGAGTATCTATCATTTCATTATATTTTCTACACATTCCTACAGAAGGATGCACTTAATCAAATACAAATTTTAACTTAATACTTCATTTATTGAAATTTTACAGGTAAAGTTGATCCTTTACAAAAACGGGTTTCTGAACAACGTACAGTGAAACTCTGAAAAATGAAAAGTTTGAAAGCTCATTAGTCATTGTGTTAACTTTCAAGATCTGTATGACTTTTCTATTCATTTTGCACTTGAAACAGTTCTCTATCACTTTATTGTTTTCTTAAATGCTCAGTTTGTTCATAGGGTTTTTCAAATCTGCAGAGTCTTTTCTCTGTGCTGTTTCTGCACATATACTTTTAGGAAAAGAAATTCTACTCAAAAGTCTACAGAGAACAGTCCTCTGTCCTCTTTAGGAATTCTTTAAAGGTTTCCATGAAAAACAGATCTTTCTCCCTTGAAGTATTAGGATATGGTTACAAAGAATGATCAGACAAGTGTGGTGGTTCTTTTCCTTGCCCACCACCTTTAAATGACTTGGATTTTTTTCTATTTGTTTGAGTATTAAGAGTATTTTTCTACTTGCTTAGTAAATTGAAGTAGTTTGCTGAGTGATTGGATGATTGCAGAAACACAATAGAAGAGAGAGGAGCACAAAGATATGCAGTGGAGAGTGAAAAGGTGGAGTCAAGTGTAGAACTCTCTTGGTTGCAGTGAAGTATTAGATCACCTCTTTCAGTTTAGGAGCATTTAGTCATTGTGAATACAGCATATTTTGAAAATGAGGAGAAAACAGAAGAGTCCCACTGGGCACACCTGAGGTTTATGGATGCTTTCTGAGTGTTCAAGCTTCTTTCTGCTCCTCATCTTGTCTTGCCTAAAGTTCTGTCAATTGTCCATTTTCCTTTTGAGATCATCTTATATAGTGGATGCATTTTCAGGTGTTGAGGTTTAGGTTATTGTGGTCCTTCCTTCCTTTCCCATGATTTTGCTGCTCCCATTTAATACCATTTGAAAGGCAGAGAGAGCAGAAAACAGTAATCAGTGTTAGAAATGGGGTCCAACATTTAAATCTTCCTAAAAGTGTAAGTGCTAGAACAGAACTATTTGTGGTTGGAGAAATCTGAGAATAGAGAAGCTATCTGTTGACTCAGAAGCTTCTACTTAGCATAGCTGATCATAAAGGAATACAGAATTGTCTAAAAATTTACCTTTCTACTTTTGTCAATTTTTCTGAAGCTAGCTGGACTTCAGAATCTTTTAACAGCTCCTGTGCTTTGGCTTGTACTAATCCTCTTTGCTAAGTGGCATAGCAGTAACAAGAGCTAACTCATCTGGCCCTTTCAGGCATAGCTCATACAGAAGAGGGGCTAAGTGGGTGCGTTGCTATTTACTTCTAATAAAAAGAAAATTATTATGCAAAACTCCAATTCTCTTTTTAACAAAGAATTTTAAGCCATTTGCTCAGTGGAAATTTTAAGATAGTATGAAAGAGTTGAGAAGCTAAACCTGCTTCTGAATTATACATGCCTGCAGTACTACTAGCAATACTTTTTCTTCTTTTTTACTTTTATATAGAAGAGAAGAAGCCTAAAGTGAAGAAATCAAAATTAGAATTCCCTGTTTACACAGCTCTGGAATCAAGTGTGTATATACCATCTTATGATCATGGAACTTCAATTGAAGAGATTGAAGAACAGATGGATGATTGGTTGGGAGGCAGGAACAGAACCCAGAAAAAGAAGGTAGGTTCAAATCTTTCATGTTGTTTTGTATTTTAAATGTTGATTCATTTGCTTGCCTCTCAGGAAAACAGAATATTGCGTGTATACCAGCACAATATTCATATACCATTAAAGTGTAGAGAAGTATTAATTGTCTGGCAGAGATATAACAGAAAAAATTATATTAATGTTCAGTGTAATCTGTGTAATGATAGTGGAAATGTTGTTATAATAGGATGTCGTTGATTAAGCCATATGAAAGCTCTCTATGGTTTCTAATATAAATACTATTCTCGTTCACTCGAAATTAGAACATAATGCTGTCAAGTTGTATGAGGTTTGGTTCTTTCTCTTAATTGCAGTTAATAACATTTTGCTTGCAAGAATAGATTCTTCTCTATTAAAAGAAAAACAAAGGGAAAAGAAGAAACCTCATTTTAATATGCATATATATTATCTTTTGATTATAGAACTGATTACGTACTTTATGCATTTTATCTGATGCATGGAATAGTTCTAAGAATTCAACTTAGGCCTCTCGTTAAGGTTCTTTCTACTCAGAGATAAGGGTTCTTAGTGGCAGTATCATTCTGCTCTGGTAAATTTTATTAAATCATACTAGCTTGAAAATGCATCATTTTCATGTTGGAACTGAGAATAAGCATTGTAAATTAGTCTACTGTCTTGAAAATCTGCCTTCCTTGGAAGATAGGTGAGAAGGGTGTGTTTGAAGTGAAGTTGGGTTGGTTGCATGCTTGATCATCTGGATCCCCAAACTCATCTTCTCCTCTGACAGGAATTGAGTCTGTCTTTAAATTTCCATGAAAATGCAGAAATTGAGTAAGACTGGGCCTATTTCATCTATAAATTGACACCTCCTCACAAAGTATATAGAAGCTGTGTCTTCAGAAACACGGAATATTTGTAGGTCCATCCTTCCAGATGTCCTCAACAAAACTAACTTGGTTTTCTACACTTCCGTCTGGATGTTCACTATTGCATCTCATTGCTTTGATAAATTACTGTGTTTTTTAAATCATATTCTGTTACAAAAGAGGTTAACATTTTAGGGACAAAACTTTTTAGGTAAGCTGTCTGGGTAAAGTGTCTGACCTGAACAAACTGTGATGAGTTGTGCTTCCTTTGCTTGACAGCTAATATCACGGTGCAACATCAACATTTGATACAGTTGTGGAAGGAAACAGATCCATAAACTGCACAAAGAAATGGAGAATATATGTCACTGGCTCTAGGAGCCTATAGGAGCTATTTGTATCTAACAGGAGAAGGCCTGTGTCATATGATTTGTAATAAGTTCACTGGGAAAATGGTTGTACCACAGGTGAATTGTTCCTAACTGTCATTTGGCACATTTTCTGTTTTAGAAATACATATTTTTCATCACAGCATGAATGTGAACTGGGTCAGCATCCCTCTTCTGCCTCTTGCATGGACATGAAACCAAGTGGTGTGTAACGTCCACCTCTCAGTTCTGTTTGTTTTAGGAAAAAGTTACTCTGTCATAAATCATTTTGCCATCAGACCTTCTCTTGGGATTGTCATTCTTCACTCATAAGGAAGCCTGTTAGCTTCTTCTTTCCCTTCTCTTCTGTGGTAGTTCAAGGATGTGGACTGTGTACTAGCCAACATCAAAGTAGCTTGATAAAGTAGTACATTACTTTGTCATTCTTCCAGGAGTAAGAAGTGGAGTTGCCTTCCCTGCTATTGGCATCCCAAGTGATGACTATTACAGTAATTTAATATTGTTCATCAGCTGCTCTGCACTGTTGAAATTTGTACTTTAGAGGTGCCTGTAATCCATGAACTAGTGTTTTGGAAATGCTGTACTGTTCAAAGCACCTAATTTGATGGAAAGATTAGGTTATGTTCAGTTCATAGGTTGATTTATTCTTTTTGAATACTTTGAGTTCTTTTTTTTCCCTTGTGATTTATTCTTTTTGATTACTGCTTCCATAGGATTTAAGTATTGAAGTAGATAAAGAACAGGCTGTAGAGAACAAAATAGCCTCCTTCTTAGGCATTGTAAAATGATCTACCAAGGGAAGGAGAAACAGGAATGTTTTCCCTTTTTTTTCCATAAGGTTACATAGCTGGATGAAAATGGACACATGCTTATAGCATTGTAAAGTTATTCTTCTACCCCAGTTTGATAATGCACTGAGTGTATGACAATAAGGAGCTAGTCTTGCCATGTTGTTATTCATTAGTTAGAACTGAAAATTAAATTAAATAATAAAAGAAAGCAAGCTGTTGGGAGATAGATATTATCAGTATTGCAGAATGGAGAGATCATTTTTCTGTATTTCTGTGTAGCAGTGATCCATCCACCTTTAGTACCTTTTTAGTGTAGTTTTAATTGTTGTAATTAAAAAAACCAAACTTAACAGAAAGACTAAGTCAACAGTAAAAAATGAATTTAGAAAATTATATTTATGAGGGAAAGTTAATTAGTTGGAATTTTAGACCACAAAAATGGGAGTCTGTGTGGAAATAATGGGATACAATGCTTTTCCAGACCACTCCAGTTTTGTTTGGGTAAAATTATAACAATTTATCATGACTTACTACCTTTTATAAATTCAGAGAGAAAGAAATACTCCACTTGCTTTGCAGCCAGGCTGCTTAAATTCAGATTTGGGAACAGAGGGAGGCAGAGACACATACCAAGAGCATGTTACCTGTATCATTTATGAAATTTTTCCATCTGTCCTGTTGTTGAACTTGATCTGTTGGAAATAGTGTGAGCTGACTCAGTTGTATTTGAGAGCATGGAAATGAAGTAATGGGACTCTAGAGAGGTGGGGGTTTTTTGCTATATAGGAAATCATATACTTACCTAGGACTAAATTCATATAATGCTGGCTATAGTATTCATGCAAACTCCATATGACTAAGAACCTGGGAGGAATTGCTAAAAGCTTCTTCTCATGCTGATCAACAAAACTCTTCAAAGCAAAGCAAGCAAAGAAATATTTTCTTACAAAGATTATTTTTGTTTTATCACTGAATGTTTGTGCTCTGTTTCTAAAAAGGAGAAGATCTACAAGATCTTGAGCTAATTTACTTAGCTCAAGTTTCTGATTTTTTTTTTTCCTGTATCTCACTAAAAGGTGACTGGAAAACTTACTCTGTGTATACTTATTAGTAATTAAGGGAAATTTAGAGGGAATGGACTTCCTTTGAGATGTAGTATTTAGTAGCTCGAATATGTTGTTGAGCCACTATTCCATTAGTTAGTAACCATTAACCCTTTACTTCCCTGTTGAGCAACCTATTATGTGGAGCTGGAAGAAAGAAAAGAAACTTACTAGAGGATGTATTTTGTTACATCTGATCTTGTTCAGTCATTTCTGCAAATATTCATGCAAGAATATGTGTATTCACTGTTTCTGGAATCATGCTATTGATGAATCATTTCTCTCACTGGGTATGCCTTCATACTCTTTGTTCTGATTATTTTATGTGATTTGTAACATATGTTGTTTTCATGAGAGTACATTGCTTACGTGAAGAATATTTTTGTTGCATGAAAATCTTGACCCTTAAGAAAAATCATTGTGAGATTTATCATGGTCTTCAGTGGGACCAGGATTATAATTCCTTTTGGTTTACAGATTCCTCATTGTCTCCACTGGAATCTCCATTTCATATGATTATTTCACTCATTCATCTATGAAGATAGAGTTCCAAGTTCTGTCTCAATGACTGGTGAATACTTTTGACCTTTTGATATTTGCTTGCTCTGTAAAGAGGAGATAAAGGTGGAGAAAGACAGTGCCTGATCCCTTCCAGCTGGACCAGATGTGTGGATAGAAAATGATGTTTCTCATTATTTTTGGTTTTCATGTTATCCGGCTGCACTTCGTGGCATTTGGGTTTTTTGATATTGCAGGAGCACCTGGCTTGATTTTACTAAAGCAGGAGTAGTAAAAACTATTTTTATGCACAGAGCATGGGAAACTTAGAATACATCACTTGGATTTGAGGTACTGTTAACCTTTAAATTAGAATTATTAAAAATACTGTGAAATAAAAGTAATTGTAATTATACATACACATTGTTCTTACACAGTTTTTTGTAGATGCTGGAAACATGGTAGTTACCATTTTGTCTTAATTACTGAGCTGTAGACTTACCATTCAGGTGCTGATCTCCTTTCTGGTTAAAATGCATTTTGTGCTTTTGTTTTTCTCAGCCTGGGCCATCAAAGCACTGTGTTTCAGATATAGGATATTGATAACTGAGTGAGCTTTTTAATCATGAAGGTTTTATTTGAAAGCTGGCTGTGGAACAGCGATATGACTTTAAAAGTTAAGAAGAGATCTCTCTGCTTTCTAACATTAAAAGGCAAAATGCAATACAATTGCTAAATTACTATTTTGTTAGCTTAAAATGTATAGATTTGACAGTTAAGTCTTAGTCATTTTATAACCTTGTACATTTTGTAATTGCCAGCTAGCCTGCCACCTGCTCTCTCTGCCTTGGATCTTCCCACATCTGTGCTGCTTTGAAATCTGAGCATGGTTTTTCTTGAGTAGCAAATAATGTGGTGCTTGTTCTAATCAGATATCATATGACAGATTACCTGAATACAGTTTCCAAGCTTTTAAAAAATGTTAATTTCTTAAGCAAGCAGTTTGTATCTTAGCAGGATTAAGGTGCTGTGTAAACCAGATGTTTTAATAAATTGGTATTTGAGGGCAAGGGTTATTCTGTTCTGGTGCACAGCCTGAGGTCATCTAGTTTTGAAATAATTTATTTTCCCTTTCTAAGCAATGAAGCAAATATGCTATTTGAAAAACGTTGCTGGATTTTAATGCTCTTTTATTCTTGGCACTGGTACACATAGGCAGCCAGCAGTCTGAGATTTCTCATAGTGTGAGCTACTGGGCCTTAATCCTGACTCAGAAGGATTGTTGTAGGTCCAGAAAGTAAATCTCTCTGTGTTTCCAGTGAATTTAAGACTCTGCATTGAGACTGCCAGCAACCATACATGTTAGTGTCAGTTATGAAGCTATTCATTGGAGCTAGTCGAAGTTCATAATACATTTTAACCTGAGCTCCAAATTCTCATCAAATGGTGATGACTTTGAGTCACTATTGATCTGGGCCATATTGAATTTAGTAACCCTGAGGTGAAAATCTCAGTATTCTATTACCAAACTCTTAAAAATGTAGTGTTACTGAAAAGGTGCTTCATTTAAAAAAAAAAAAAGAAATAAATTTGCATTACGGTGTTACTGAAAGTGTTAAGAGTTGAGACTTTCCTGTGGTTGTTTTATGCTTAGTGTCACTGCAAATATTGCAGATTCAGCCTGAGAAGAATATTGGGGTTTGCATGTTAAAAAACCTACAGTTTATGTTGCATAGGATACTCCTGCAGTTGGCATATTCACATTAGAGTTATTACTACTGATGAAAATATATACACATGCTTTTAAAAATAATTGTTTAAATTTACCTATTTTTCTGTGGCTCCCATCTAAGATTGGTGGACATGTATGGAATAATTTATATATTTTTCTTCTGTGCAACAGAATTTTAGTGTTGAAGTATTAAGAAGTTAGAATGATAGAATCATTTAGGTTTGAAATGACCTCTCAAGATCATTGAGTCTGACCACCATGTTCGCCACTAAGCCATGTCTAATGCCACATCTGTAAGTCTTTTGAAAACTTTCTAGAACAGTGCTTCCCTGGGTAGCCTGTTCCAATATTTGACCACTCTTTTAGTGAAGAAATTTTCCCAGCATCCAATCTAAAACTTCTCTGGTGCAGTTTGAGTCCATTTTCTCTTGTCCTAGCACTTGTTACCTGATCCACCCTGAGCCTCCTCCAGACTAAACACCCGCAGCTCCCTCAGCTGCTCCTCATCAGACCTGTGCTCCAGACCCCTCCCCAGCTCCATTGCCCTTCTCTGGACATTCTCCAGCTCCTCAGTGTCCTTTTGGAATTGAGGAGCCCAGAAGTGAGCCCAGGATTTGAGGTGTGGCCTCACCAGTGCCCAGGACAGGGGGATGGTCACTGCCCTGGCCCTGCTGGCCACTGTGTTGCTGCTCCTGGCCAGGATGCCATTGGCCTCTTGGCCAGCCGGGCACTCGCTGCCTCATGTTCAGCTGGTGTTGAGCAGCACCCCAGGACCTTTTCCCCCTTGCATCTCTGCAGCCACTCTGCCCCAGCCTGTAGCTGCAGGGGTTGTTGTGAGCCAAGGGCAGGAGCAGGCACAGGCACTTGGCCTTGCTGAACCTCAGGCCTGTGGCCTCTGCCATGGATGCAGCGTGTCCAGATCCCCCTGCAGAGCCTTCCTGCCCTCCAGCACATCAGCACTGCCAGCCAGCTCAGTGTGTCTGCAGACTGCCTGAGGGTGCCCTCGGTCCCCTCATGTGGGGCATGGATAAAGATACCAAAGAGAACTGGTCCCAGCACTGAGCCCTGGGGAACTCCACTGGATGTCATTCCATTCACCAGCACCCTCTGGGCCCGGCCATCCCAGCAGTTCCCTGCACGTCCAACAGAGCACCCGGCCAAGCCATGAGCAGACAGTTCCTGCAGGAGATGCTGTGGGGAATGGTGTCAAAGGCTTTCCTGAAGTCCAGATGGGCACAGCCACAGCCTTTCCTCATCCCCTAAGTGAGTCATCTCATCATAGAAAAGGAGATCAAGTCAGTCAAGCAGGACGTGCCTTCCACAAACCCATGCTGGCTGGGCCTGATCCCCTGGTTGTCCTGCACATGTGATGGCTCTCAAGAGGATGGGCTCCATGACTTTCCTGGGCACCCAGGGAAAGTGTGAAGAAGGCATTCTTTTGTTACACGTTATGTTGGTGATGTAGAGAACAGGATATACCAATAAAATAGCTTGGCACCTTGGTTATTCTAAAATGTTTATATAATTACATGTTAGTGATTCTATTCCCCTTTCTTTTCCTATTTGCTAATCACCAGCTCAGTCAGCCTAATGAACAGGAGAAAAACAGAAAGATTTTTTCAGTTTTTCAAGCATTATAACTGTCAGACAAGTTTTTCTCTGTTTTCTGGCTGATTTGTTTGTTTGTTTATGTGACTTTTGAACTAGAGCAGTCTATTTCTAGGAAATTAGTGTGTTTAGCATATTTTTATCCAGTTGGTGTAGTTTTTATTTTGTTTAGAAATAATAACTGTATTTACTTTTATGTAGTCCTTGAGTCATCTTTCCTTAAATGCAGACAATAACCTTCTTTTCAGGCTTCTGTCTTGAGTATTTAAGCCTCTAAGTGCTTTACTTTGGACTTGAATAGCTTTAAGGAGAGAATAAATGTGATTCTAAAAAAATATTATTTTTAATTATTGAGTTTTCCTTGGAGAGGATGACCCACATATTTAAATCTAGAATTAGACTTGTCTGCTTTTGAGCTGTGAATATCAAATCATTAGGGTCAGGAATCTAATTTAATCTGCAGTATTAAACATACAAAGCTTTTTAGTCCTTGGGTTTTCTTAAGGAAGAATAAAATGATAGAATGATACATTCTTTAACTAGCATCTCAAGATGGTGATTTCAATGTTATGACAAATATACATCAAAGAACAAATTGTATTTGTAAACACATAATGAAGTAATTGATTTCTCCTAGCATTGGATTCAGAGAAAATAGTTTTTTGTGACTGAGACAAATACCACAAGTAGTAAGCATTCAACCAAGAGTTACAGAGTTTTGCCTGAAACAGGTCATGAATATGTAAAGACTGTGAATAAACACGAACTAAATAACTGCTATGTAAGTATGTGTAATTTATGTATTTTCTTTTTTACCTTTCTCTCTTTGACCTTTAGTTAGGCTAGGTTAACAAAGCATAAAAAATTTTATTTTTTTATTTATTCTTGTGTTTATAGAGAGTAATGGTGTGTTTTTAGAATATAGATAATTCAATAATATCCTGCTTTCAAATATACCATGCTAAGGCCAGCAAGAACTGCAAGCAAGAAAGTCATGCTATGAACATTTAAAGATAATATTAAAATTTATCTAAATTATATAGAGAAGTTATTTTATATAATGCCCAGAAAAAGAAGGGAATTTGAAATTATGTGTTTTACAACTCAGCCAAAATTCAGTCTAGATTGCAAAGGAAAAAAAAGAGCCAAAATATGTATTTCCCTAAGGACATTTCCTAAAGATAGTAACAATATGTTATATAAACACTTATGCACTAGCTAAAAACATTAATCAGCCATGCATATGTGTTGAATTAAGGCAATACAGTTGACATTTGCCTGATATTTCCTGATTTTGATTGAGTTTTTAAACTTTCCTTCTAATTAAATATAGTAGCATGGGTTCTTGTCTTGTACAGACAAGAAGAGTAATACACGGATTTCAACACCATGCTATAGATGTTGTAGCGCCAGATTTTAGCTTTCAGTAGTTTTCCAACTGAATCTGTGTTCCAGAAGAAGTGATGGATGTGACTTGCTGCCATAATTCAATCTGACTAGTTTTACACATGTACTTTCAGTATGTAGTCCTCAGTTTTTTGAGTCTGTCAGTTAAAAACTACCAAAGAGCTCCGGTGAATTGTGCAAAGTATTAATTACCCTGTGGAGACAAACACAGTGTTTTTAAAATGCAGCTCTGTTTCTGCACTGGGCAGTACAATAATCTCATTTCAGGCACCTGCCCGTGTGTAGATTAGCACTGTATAGTTTTTTACATTAACTTCTATAGCTCTGGTTGGACTTGTTAATCTACCTCGGGTCTCAAGTCCTGTTGTGTTTCTGAGATTGACATGGTAGTTGTCTATCACAGAATACATGGTAGTTGACAGAAGAGAAACCTCATTCCTGTGGTTCCTCCTGTGAGGAGAAACTGGAAATTCATCTTTCCCAGTCAGTCCTTGAAGATCTGTCATTTTTATCATTGTTGTTGTCTCTTCTGTCATGAAGGTCATATCCATTTTACATAAGTTTGCAAGAAATTGTGCCATGCTTTTGTAATTAATTGTTCTTGTTGCACCGGTTTTGTTTTCCTCTCACTCTGGGAGACATGTAGAAACACATCTGATGGGATTGCTCTGATTTAGCCCAGTTGTAGTCAGGGGGTGGTAGAAATCCTAGTTTTCCTAGGTAGAGTTCCCTCACTCACTTCCCAAAGCAAACTACAAAAGGAAGAGTAAAGAAGCAGAAGGGAATAGTTGCACATATCAGGGGTTAGGAGCTGGAAGAAGATACAAAAGCTGGTTCATCACTGTGACCTTGCCCCACTTGCCTGCCCATCCAAGAGAAGGGAGAGAGCAATTCAACAATTCCTGTATTCTCACAATTTTGTCAAAATGAGAGGCAAGGATGTTAAATATCCCTGAAATGGGTTTTTCACAGGATCCACAACTTAGGGATCAGAAGGAATTTGCAGTTTATAGCACTGACTTCTGTAGTTCAATTCACTGCTGCTCTTTCTGGCTTTTTAACGTGAATTTGAAAAGTGCAAACTGTTGCAAAATAGTTACTTACTTTTCTTTGTATGACTTTAGCTATCTTTAAGTTGGAGAAGGAAGTTGGCTTCAAATAAATCCAGTTTGAATTTATAAGTGTAAATATATAGTGGTGTTTCTGTATCATATTTTCCAGACAAACAAATTAAAATCTGGTCAGATTCAGCATCATGCCTTCTTTCACAGTGCACAGTGCTGCTGCTTTCCTTTCTTTTTCTTTCTGGGGCCATGACTATAGTGAGGTTTGGTCAAATTTATCTATAGAAATTACCCAGAAAATATATTCTATGGTAAACTCCAATTACTAAAAATAGACTGAGCTGTGTGAGAAATGTTTGGCTTTTATTGTCATAGTGAAGATGAATATGCCTTGCTAAGGAACCATTTAATACTTCTGACATAAGCATTTTGTCACTTCTGAATTTTCAGAGAATTTCAAGTCAGTTAATTAGCCATTTTCTGTATGGGTTTTGTAAGGCAGGGTGCAGTCTTGAAAAGATCATCTTTAGTCTTCAAACTCTCAGTTCAGCACACTTTAGCATGCAATTGCATTCCATTTAAAGGAATAGGAGTTGTGTCCATAACCATTATAAAATGCTACTTGATAATATGTTACTTATCCAAACCTGAAAAAGAGGAGAGAACTCTTAAAGTTTGCACAGTATGAGGAATGATACACTGTAGTGAGGTTAGTTTATCATATTACTGATGGCACTTTATATAATTTCTAAAATGCAGAATTTTTAATACAGTGACTTGAGATGCAAATTGTGAAGGAGTGGATGTTCTTGCATCATTTGCAATTGACTATTATGGAAAGCTTGTGTTTCGTTGCAGCTCCCAGACTTTCACAAAGTAAGCATATGCATTTACAGTGTGCATTTACCTGATGTGTTGTATAGCATCAGATTTTTTTACACAGACCTCTTTAAGAAACATCAGCATTCTGACCATCCAAAGTTCTTTTTAACCATAAAGTAAACTGCGTGTCTGGGTTTGCTTTTTGTTTTTTTTTCTTTAAGAAACATGCAAATATGAACATAGAAAGCATAATACTTCCATTTTTACTATTATCTTGGGTACTTGTAATTCACATTAGAGACCAGGATTGGAATAGGTCTAGAAAGAAAATATATCAATGGTGGATTTAGGTTTGTAGCTTCTAGTGTATGAGTGTGTTTTGGGTTTTTTAATGATACTGGTCTCAATGACTGGATATATACCAGTAACTGCAATATATCACTGCCTTGGGCTTTTTTTAAATTGTCCTCGGTCAGAAAATTTGCCTGGTAATGAGAAGATGAGTGCAGGAAGAATGAGGCTGATGTTAATGATATGTTTTTCAAATGGCCACAAATTAAGGGAAGGAAAATCTGTGTGTACGAAAAAAAGGCTACCTTTGATTTTTAATTAGCCCAAACTTTGTGGTTATATTTGGAAATTTGACAGGCAGGTTCACTGTTTATATGTTTGAACTAGTTTTACTAGTGTTTCCCTTCTTTTCAATTACATGTATACTATTTCATGACAACAATTTTGAGTTTTGGGAGGTTTTTAGCAGTGCTGTGCTTGAGGTTGTCATCACAGATCTGTGTTTTATGAATATGTGAAAACTTCTCAGATTTCACACACACACGCCCTTCATTAATACTTGACAACTTAGACTGTTGGAAAACAGAACAGAAGTTGAGTTTAGTATGGCCCATGTTCATGACATTTTCCAGGTAGCCCATTTAGGGTCCTAAATGCATATAATGTTTCTGATTCTTTCAGGCATATTCTGCTGGGACAGTAGAATTTTTTTTTCCTTTCCTTTTCTTTTTTTCCTACTTCATAACCAAAATTCACACTTGCCTTGAGCCATGTCAGAACATCTATTAGGTTGTCAGCCAAATACCGTTTTCTTTTTGTTCTCTACCAAAGTGAACTTGTATGTTGAAAACAAATCTCTACATTTTGGTATTCTTCATAGCGGAACGTTATCATCTTTGGTTGGACATCTTGTCACTTTGTAGAAGGGTGCTGAATTTTTCCTTTGATAGACCTGAGTCATATTTATATAGTACTGGATTCTGTCATTTGTCTACACATTTTGGGGATGCAAAGTACCTCCTGCATTTGAGTTAAAAATTAAGAGATCAGAATGTTCAGGCTGGTTTAGGGCATTAGAGCAAGACAGCACTGCTAGTGAAATAATTTAGTTGCATTTGATGTGAAAGGAAGTACATTATTTAGACATTATCTATGGTGATGAAATACTTCAGAGGGAGACAGTTAAAACTATATTTGAAGGAAGTCAAGGGACACAAAAAGCCCCCTGATTTTGGATAAGCTGTTTAAGATGAATGAAGGTAGGAGAAACATGTTGCCAGCAACAGACCAATGTGAAAAAAACCAGAAAACTAAAAAAATCCAAATGTTATTGAGGTAAGATCTTTGTTTTATAATAAATTGTGTCAGGAAGCCTGATAGAAAAGCTGGACAAAGGATAGAAGAGGGAGAAGAGGACAGCACTGAAGAGCAGTCAGCAGGATTAGCCTTGTAATAGTATCTTGTTCATTATGACATCATCACAGGATAGTTTAGTGTATTGAATGGTATTTAAATACCATATGTTATTGTTTCCAGAATACCCATAACATGCCATGTTGTACTGTAGTCGATAGAAGAAGAGTATACAGCCTGATCCTGTAAAATACTTGACACTTTCATGAGTCAAATAATAACCTTGCAAGGAAAAACACTCCTTATTAGTAAGGACTAATCATATGCTTTAATGTACCTGCATGCCCTTGGGCTTGTCTTCTCCAGTGAATTTAGCATGGCTAAAGATTTTTAATGTGTCAAGTAATTATGAAGTAAGCTGCCACATGCAATCTGTTGAGTCTTCCTACCCTATGCACTTATTGAAGTTTATGAAATTTACAAAATTCTCCTGAGGAATTCATTGACCTATGTACTATAGAAGATTTTCAATTTCACATTTTCTATCAAACGGAAATACTTTTCAAACTGCATTTAAGAAGCCAAATAGAGTGGTGTTTGAAAGAGAATGAAATGAAATGAAAAACATAATTCCCTTTCTTTCGGAATTTGCATCCACATTAATGTATCACAGGCCAAACCTAATTACCTATTCAACCTATATTTTATTTGATCTACATGCCTGAGTGTCCTACAATCAAATTTACTGAAGAGCTTCTCACTTTTTTCTGCATTAAAACAATTGCCTTGAAGCAGCTAACAATTAAAATATAAATGAGTTAACACTTTCTGCCAAGTGCTACCATTTAAGTTGTAATATGCAATTAAAAACTACATTTTAATTTCTGTTCAATTACATTGACTTAAATAGTAATTTTAGTGTTATACTTATGAACCATTTAATTGTAACATTTTTCCTCTGGCACGTGTGATGCAAAAGTAGGTTTGAGTTTGAGAATGTGGCAAGAAGTAACCTTTTCCCCCTCATGGTTTGCTGTAATCACAAAAAAAAAAAAACAGAATTACCTGGGCATTGTGTAAATATGATGGAACAATATTTTTTTAATATTCAAAAGCCATAAAAAATATGTTGGAATTAAAATTATTTTTTATGTTTTTAAAAACTGTTTCGTAGGAGGAATACTCAAATTGCTTTATGGTAATATGGATGGGCATTTGAAACATACATGCAAGTACTTGGTCATATTAACAGCTATAGGTTAAAGAAAGCTTTGTGTTAAGTCTAAACCCAAAGCCTGGTAGATCCAGAAGTGTGAAAAATTACATTGCAGAGCAGTGGCCTTTTTCAGGCACGTATTGCTAGAGACAGATGCTTTACTATTTTGGCTTTAGCTCCTTCTTTTAAAAGAAAATGGTTTCTGAGTTGATGCATTGCAAACAGCTAGTTAACACATTTTTATGTTAAGGCTAGAGTGAACTTGCTATGGAACAAGGTCCTTATCCGACTGGATTAAGATTTTTTTTTCCCCTCTGCACCCTCCAGGTCCTTTTAACATGCTGAGAATCACATTGAAGCATTTTCTAATGTCCAGAATCTACTTCTGATAAATAATAATAGTAATCAAGTGCTCTTGTCTCTTCTGTGATGTGTTACTCTGTTCTGCTCAGGTTACTGGCTGTAGAGGTGTGAACATAATCAGAAATTTGTGATTAAGCAAAACAAAACCTGGCCTAAAAAGATGTTTTATTTTCTCAGGTGAGATTCTGTGTCTTTGGAAGGACCTTACATCATCCATTTGGTAGTATCTTTTGTAGTTTTTATCTCTGAATAACAGTGGAAGTTTATAGTGACCTTTGTACCGGTAAACCTGGTTCTGTATCACTTGCAGTTGATGAGTTTCCAGCTTATGTATAAATCGAAAGTATCATGCACTTTATTTAATGTCATCCCAATTATATTAACAGATTTCTAAAGGTCTTAAGATATGCTGGTTTTTGCAAACAACCAGAATTTGAGAGTATCATTTTTTCCGGTATTCAATCCTGTTTCATGAGAAATTGAATCTTAGAGCTGAAATGAACCTTAAGATATCTAGTTGTATTTCTTTCTGTTACATAAGTTCAGGTATTGCCATGTACTGTGCCTCAGTTAGATGCTGTGGTGAGGAGACAGCAGCTTCACTACAAAGAAGGACTCTTAATATAATTTAAAGAGACTATTGCTGGAGAGGACATCACAAAACAGTGCTGTGGGTTTGGAGTGCTGTTTCCCAATTTAGGGTTCTCAGTGCAACACTCCAAACCATGCACTGCTGCTTGATCCCTCCCCTCTCCCTGGGATAGGCTGCAGAGAAGAACTGGAGACACAAAAGATAAAGATCATGGGTTGAGATAGGAACAATTTACTGGAAACAGCAGCAACAATAATAATGCCAGAGTTTACATGAAAAGGTGAATGATTCACTTGGGATTGCTTAACTCCCACAGAAATCCCCTGACAATACCTGATCTCTGCCCCTGCCACCCATAAGGGAGCCTTTCCCCAGTCCCCAGAAGATGACATGAGGTGGTACAGAATAACCTCTAGGTCCTGACCATGCTTCCTTCTGGCTACTGCAAAAATTAACCCTGTTCTGGCCAGAACCAGAATAGTCTTTCAGTTCCAGTCCCTACCTCCTAACTTAATGTCTTCACTAAGCACTTCAACAGCAGTGTCAGCATGAATGGTGGATCTGCTTAAGAAAGGAGAAAGAGTACAATGTAAGAAAACCATGTAGAATTTTAAGAAATATAACTTCTTAAAAAAAGCATTTTATTTTTCTTAACAATTTCCTAATTGATAAATGATTTGCACCTTCACCCAAATTCAACGGTTCTAACAGGTCTTTGTGGTCCAGGATACAAGAGTGCTTGCACATGTGAATGTCTCTCTGAACATCAGGAACGCTCTCTTACTGTGGGAGTGGCAGGCCACTGGCACAGGTAGCCCAGAAAGGTTGTGGAGTCTCCCTCCTTGGAGACAGATATTCAAAAATTGTCTGGTCATGGTCATTTGCAGCTGGCTCTAGTGGACCTGCTTGAGCCAAGTGTTGGACCAGATGACCTCTAGAGGTGCCCAGCCTCAGCTGCTCAGCTCCCTGTATTAAGTGGTGTGTATTTACTCATGGACTTGAATCCTAGTCTCAAAAAATTCCAGGGTGATGTCAGTTTTAACTGACTGTAAGAAAGTATTCTGAGAGAAACATCTTATTCATCTGATATAAGTGATGTCTTGTCCTGATCAAGTAAAACTGAAATAGAGGTGCTTCTTCCAAACACCTCTAGTTAATGAAAACCAGGAGTAGAAAGTTCATTAGTTCATTTAGGCTTCTGGTACTATTTGAGGACTATGTAGGGAGTAATTGTTCTCTGATTTTAAATGAGGACATTTATGGTCTAACAGCCTCTTTTTTGGTTGTGTGTCCTTTTCATATGTGCTCATTTTATCTGTGTTTTATAGAATTTTAATTTTTATCTGTAATCTCTTTGAACCTTTTTGATCATGAAAGGGCTTCAGCATTTAAGTGAAGTCAGCCAGTATGTTCTGCCACTTAAAAGGCATAACAATAATATTTTTAGGATGTAGACATCCATGGAAGATTTTCCTTTTTTATAATGTAGTTAAAAAAGGAGTAATTTTTTTTTCAGAAGCACCTAATCACTGAGGGAGTAACTTTTTATTAAAATTATCATTAGTTGGTGTAGGCAGTTCAACCAGTTTGTTAAGTTACACCAATAAATAATACATTTTTTATATTTATTTCTTATGGAGGTAGATCTGCAGACTTTTATTGCTAGGAGAGTTTTACATAAAATCTGGTATTTGTGCTGTTTCAACCAACAGCAGCAGTTGTAGATACTGGTAATTTCCTGTAGTTTTAAGGGGATATCACCAAAAGTGTCTTCCTCAGAACTTCTCCTAGATAGAAACCGTTTATTTTGGTACTTCATAATTCTTCAGTGGGTGTGCTGAGGCTGGGTGCCAGGTCCTTACCCAGCCACTATTTCACTCCTTATTCTCAACACAACTGCCTGAGAAAATAAGATGAAAAAGCTCATGGGTTGAGGTAAAAGTATGGAGATCAAGTAATCCATTGGTGGCACAGATAAAATAGTCTTGACTTGGGAAAAATTTAATTTATTTGCCAGGTAAAATAGAGTTGGATTGTGAGAAATCATGACAAAACCCAGAACACCTTTCTCCCACTCTGCTTGAAGTCAAAGGCTCAACTTCACCCTTTTCCCAATTCTTCTCCCTCTTCCCTGCTCCATATCAATGATTAGGCATTAACAAGTCATTGTTTTCGAGCACTTTTAGCTCTATTGACAAGAAAATATTTTTATTAAAGTAATTTAAAGTTGGTTTTGAGGTATTCTTGTTGAGCAAAATCTAAGAATTACTGCTTAGCTGTTCCTTCCTCTACAGATTATTGATGAAGAACAGGAACATTTTTAATGTCAGTATTAAAGACTCCTCTTGGCTCTGAATTCTTGAAGTAGGAATAAATAGTGACTAGGAAAGGGGAAGGAAAATCAACTCTGAATGTTTTTTTGCCGTTTAAAGATTTACATTAAAAACAAAGTAAAATAGATATAAAGAAAATCTATAAATTACTGAAGGGTTGGAAATTATGTCTACTGACACTTGGAGAGGGACCTTTATGGGAGAAAATACTTGTTATTAAAGGTTTGCTTGGTCTGGGAGGAAGACAGAGAAAGGCCAGTAGCTAGAAGTGAAAGAGATGTTGGAATGAATGCAGAATAATAGCACTCATCTTGTGAGTATACAGCACATCTTGTGCTTCATTTTCAAGTCTCTGTTTGCCACCTTTTCTGTAAGATGACTGATTAATACTGTTTTTCAAGTATCTGCAACTCTTTGAATATAGTCATAAATTTTAAAAATGTCTTACTGCTCCATGTAGCTGGTTCTTAACTTGATTTATATTTAATTCTCCTCCTCCTCTGATTTTTGTCTGTCTTTTTGAACACAAATTCTTCAGCCTTGAGGTATGGCTCATTCCAAATCTAGTAATACCCTGGCAGCACCAAATAATAGAACCGAAGGTGATGGTGTGAGAATCTCTCATTCATTACAATTTCCTGCTGAGGTTAAGTAAGATACGTGTGTGTGTATATATATATATATATATAAAGAGAGAGAGGGGCACATCTTTGGAATGAGAGAGCTGAATAGTAATTACCTTTTGACCTGCATTAGCTGTGAAGTGTACTTGTAAGTAAATATTTTAGTTGTTGTTTCTAAATAGATGGCAACTGGTTTTGTTTTCCCAAAAATGTATGGGATCTGTTGTATTTGATTTAATCTGGCATTATATTTTATGGACATATTTGCATTTTGGTTTGTAATATGCCTAAACACTCACAGAGTTGAATTCTGTTGGATTTTTTTTTTTTTGGATGGAGGGATTGTTATTTTGGTTTTGTTTGTTTGTTTCAATGCTTACAGATCATCTGTTGATGCGCAGTTATAATGGGTTAATGTACAGCTTGAAGTTAAAACACAATTTTCAAAATTGTGAATAATTATTATGGTAGTCAGAGGAGGAGTCACAGATATAACCATTTTACAGGAGTTAAGTTATTCTTGTCTCAGACTAAAAAGTGAAGATAGCTGCTTTGGGGGGGTCTGTGTGGTGAGGAGTTTCAGAAGGGGAAAAGCTTATGCAAATCCAGAATAAGGTTAGTCCAAGAACAAAAAATTACAACTTTTTGTTTTCCCAAGAAATAGAGAAAGAAACACTAGCATTTTGATGAAATACTGGATGATCAAAATATAAAGGAGTTTCTAGAAGATGCTAGGGGCAAAAGTCCTTTTCACCCATGTTTTCTACAAGGAAGTTTAGAGACTTTTGACATCATGTATTGAAGACAAGTGAGAAAGGAATGTTTTAGATTGAAGTGTTCATTTGAGGATGATAAATAACAAATTGCTTGGAACAATGGTCTTCACCATTCGTTGACCTGAAAAGAACTCTAATATCAAATCCATTTAATACTGCTGTTAATATTTTAGCAATTACTTAAATGAACCTTGAAATGAAAGGTAGAAATAGGATACCAGTTTTTGAGCTTGCTTGAGGATTCTGGGATGTACAAACTGGTTAGCATGAATTCCATACTGGGTAATTTTTTTAAGTTATGAAATGAATGGTACTATTAGGAGTGCAATTTAAAAATAATAGTAAGAAGTCAGTGTGAATTTAAAGAAAAGTTATGCCTTACTATTAGAGCTTTACAATGCACTTGAATTTTATAAAGGTTTTGACAGGTTCTGTCAGCAAGACTTCTTATAGACACAAAGTAATGTTAAGATGGAAGGGAAAATCTTTAGAGTAATGCTTGTCAAGAACAGGAAACAGATGCATTTTTGTTATTGCAAAATGTCACTAGAGGAGTTTCATATAAATCTGCAAGGATCAGTTCAGTACTGGAAATGATCTATAGTGCAGTGAATTGCAAGGGGTAACAGTTATTCAGGGCAGCACTAATTGAAATGTCTGTGAAATCCTCATTCTCAAACGGGCAAGGTCTAGAAAAATCTCTCCAAGGAGTACTGTTTTTTCCTATGGACTCTCTTCAGCGGTGGGTTTAGAAAGTAATCACATGGCTTCCTGGTAGTGGGGGGTTTGGTGGGTTTTATTTTTTTATGTGGGTTTTTTTTTTTCCTTCTCCCTCCTATATTACATCTGAAGCTGCAGAGCACAGCAGAAATATATGGGACAGAAAAATTAAAAGGCAGCAGGGTATGGTAAGAAGTGAGAAACTGAATGTGTAGAAAGCCAGTTTATGATGTTGATTTAAAGCAAAAGTGAGATGAGAAGAGTGAACAAATTCATCATTGGCTTTGTAACCAAAATGGAGTCAACTTCATGCTTAGGAAATTGTTAATCCATGTTGGGACAGCTGTGAGGAAGGAAAGAATCTCTGTCCTGCAGCATTTGCTGCTGCATATGGTAGAAGACCTGATACTGAGGCAGATGAAACTTCATGTTTCTGTTCTTAGGTTCTCACTCTTCTCTAAGAGCTGTTGTCTACCTACATGTATTGTTTCATATTTTAATGCTTTTAACACCAAAGGCATTCCTGTCTGAGGAATAGTATAAACAAAAAATGGTTATGGTTAGGTTATTATTTTGGCAACTTTATAAGAGAAGACAGTTACTTATATCTTCATGTTTACATGTAGTTGCTTTGAAAAATTCTAAAATTAATGTTCTTTTAAACCTCTGTAATATATTTTTTAAGATTAAATTATTTAAGTTACTGGGACCAGAGAACGTGCAACAGAGTTCAAAGAAAATTTAAGGATTAAATAATTCAAGTAACTGTTTATATTCATGGGTGCCTGGGGACTGAAATGGCAAATGTGTCATTCTGCATATTTATTAAGTTGTCAGTGGAATTCAGAGACCTTTACAGGCCTGTACTTTCAACAACTCTTTAGAGAAAACTAACAAAAAACTGATACAAAGAATTTCTGAGCATCAGGTAAATATGACCTGCAGGGAGTCCTGAACACTGCTTCTATAATGGGGAGTCCTGCCTTAAACCCTTTGTGCTTCACAGAACGATTGACTAATATGCAGGGAGAAGGTGATCAGATTGATAATGTCTGTTTGGTTTTTCAGAAGGATTTAACAAGGTTCGTAGGTTTCTAAGGAAAGAAAACAGTCATGGAATAAGAGAGGCTATTTCCTAGACAAATGATTAATTAAAAGATGGGAAATGAAGGGTAGAAATAAATACCTCTTTCAACAGAGTAAGGTTAGCAGTGCAATTTGGCTGAATTTCTGCTAGGAATTTTGCTGTTCAATGTATTCATATAGTGAAGATGGTAATATGGTAAAAAGATGATTCTTGAGAGAGTTTATCAATGGTAGTGTAGTGTGGAACAGTGAACATGAGAATAAACACTGAAGAACTGCAGAGTGATCTCAGGAATTTGCTTGGGCAATAAAACAGCAGAAACATTTCCCATATATGTATAATAAAAAAATGATGCAAAGGTTGATAGAGTGGATTACTGTCCAAACTTCATGTACAAGATAATGAGCTCTGAGCTGGCCTTGATCCTTGAGGAGTTATCAGTGCTGGCTTCATTGAAAACATCAGCTCAGATTCATTCCAGAAACCAACGCAAATTGTTCAAAATTACTAAGAAAAGAATAGAGAGCAAAACAGAAGAATCCTTATTCCACTATATAATTTATGATTAATCCTGCTCTGTGCAGTTTTGTACCTCATTTCAAAGAGGTTGGTTACAATGGAATTGCAGGTGGTTTAGAAAAAGGCGTTGTGGGAAGTATTACGTGTAACATGGCTTTACAGCTGAGTAGATCAGAACTCTTTAGCCAAAAAGAGGTAACTTCCCCTCAGAGGAATACTCTTGAGGGGTACTTTGTAAGTGACACAAAAGTCAGTAGATGCAGGCTATTTGGAGATGACTTTCTGAAAGCCAGGAGCCAGATGTCATCAAAGCTAGTGGGAGCCAGGTTCAAACACAAAATAAGCTGAATTCTTGTTCAGTGAGTAGCAGATACGTGCAGCTCCTCATGAACATGATGTTGCAAATCCAGAAAGTTTATAAAGTTTCATGGGAAGCTGGAAAAAACTGAAAAACAGATCAATTGAGATAAATAAATCTAAATAGATAAAATATATCAGGCTAGAGAAATTGTTCGAGATGAAAATAATTGGAGTTGGGAGAATATTTGGGGAAGCACAGGCAACCTATATGCTTGCCTTCATCTAACTGCTGCATGTGCAATATGGTCCCTGTTTGTTCAGAGCAGGGTGGGACTGAAAAGAATGAATGATAAACATAATCTTTCTTGTTATCACAAAGTTTGCTGCTGCTGCACTCCCTGAGCACAAATGATGAGTTTACTGACCTGCTCTGAACCATTGCTCTGAAACAGCATAGCTGTCTTTGTTTTTGTTGGCTCACCTAATAAAAACAGTACTAGTGAGAGTTGGATGTAAGAGCTTTGAAGGTCCAAAGGGTTATATATGAGCATGTGGCTTTGAATATGAGTTCAGATCATTAATATCCTTTAGCTGATCTTGAGAGCTTCACAACAGATCTTTAGAACTGGAGCAAGACCTTTAGTGTTCAGCAACAGCCAGATCACAATGCCAAAAGCATATTAGACTATATAAAAAAAAGACTGACTTCAGACTTCTCTAGGTAAAGCAAGAAATCGTAACAATATAGAAGAATATTGTAATAAAAATACGACATTCTGAGCAAAAAATTAAATCAGGAAAACTTTCACATTCTGTTCCTTAGTTACTGGACCAAAACACATTTAATCTTGTAGGTTAAATGTTTTCTGATTTGCAGAATTGTCCACAGTTTTACTAGGACCATTGGTCTAAAAAATATGTGTACAGGTATTTTTAAATAGATGCTGCCTCATGCTTTATTTGCAAGATTATGGGCTAGATGTGCTCAAAATCAGTGAATCACCAAAATTAAATGAAATGTAGCACAAAATTCTAAATAGATTGAAACGTTAGCCAAACTTCCACACAACAGTGATTTTAATTGAATATACAGTATATTGATGACAGGAAGAAATTATCTAAAGATAAAATTTAATCTAGAAAAATCAAATTATTTCAATGTGAAGGTACTGTAAATTACTCTGAATGTTTCCTTAAAAACTCTCAAATACCGGCCACTTTCCTATTTTATCAATAAAAGCATATATAGTTTTATACTTATTAACAGGATTAAATGACTGAGACTTATTTTGACAAGAAATGCTTTGTTGTCTAAAAACTTGCTTTTAATGTAATTGAAAAGAATGTTGCTCATATTTTAAAAAATCCTAATAGTGTAAAACTGTCATGCTGAAAGAAGTGGGATGGAATTGCCAAGTGCAGATGCACATGTAAGAGTGATGCTGAACAATAAACCACATTCATATTTCTTTTCTATAGAAGGTGCATAGTGGTTCGGATGAACTAATCCCTCAATATTGCCAGCTATGAACGATAAATCACGCTAAAGAATCATTATTTATGGGATGCTATGAATTTTTTTTGTATCTACACTTGTAGCTTATTTTCATTTTAAAGACTTTAGACCATAACTCTGTACTTTTAATTTTGTATTCAGTATGGGGAGTTAATCCCAGAATGGGGCTTTTTGGATGCGAAATCTGAATGCTTGTGTAGTAACAACAGCTGTCCCCTCACCATGTGGTGTCTTCCATTGCTTTACTGTAGAGATGAATTTTGGCCCAGCGTTTCAGTAATATTGGACACACATGGTTTTAGGTGACAAAGCAGTATGTTTATGCATTCATTTGACTCTCGCAGTTACAGTTGGCTACAGATTAGAACAGGGAGAATACATTCACACCATGACCACCCTCGTAGCTGCTTGTAGTACTTGGATCACAGTAGGCGCTGTTGCATCTAAAGACACAATTAACTGTTGCTGAGGAATTGCAAATTCACAAAAGCTCCTTTACAGCTTTTGCTGTTGAGAGTGAATTTTCTTTAAAGAAAGCTTTTTCAGAGATTTTTCCAAATTTATAAATGTTTTAGATCTTCACATTCTAAAATTATTGTCAGTTTGAAATAAGATTAAAAAGTGGGTATTTTAATGTAGCTAATGAATTTCTGTGCCCTGAATTAGCCATGAAATTAACTACAGATCTACAGAATGATTGTAGTTTTGTCCATTATTTAGGAAGATAACCTCAAGAGTTCTGTAATATTTACAAGTGGTTAGTAAAACTGTGAGCAAAAAATCTGAAAATAAAACTTAGCAGAAAGCTTCCAACATCTGTATATCGCTGAGAAGATCATCTTGATTTCCATGCATAATTGCTAAGATATGCTTTGAATATGGTAAGAGAGAATAACTGTGAATGTAGCTGTGAATCTGTTTTTTTAAAAAAAACCCACAAATGAACAAATAAAACCCCCACCAACTTTTAGTACAAATTAAATAGAAAATTACAGTGAACCACATATTAACCCTAATTTTAAAGTATGAAATTTGACTGATTTTTAAACAAGACTTTTAACCAGAATTCTTCAGAAGAAGTCATTATTTAAATTACAGTGATAAAATATTTTAAAAGTAGAACATTAAGCACTGGGATTCTTTCTTTGCAAAAATCCCTGAGAAATATTTTCATATAAAATTAAAATGTAATAATAATGATAATGTAATGAAGGTATATAGTATATAAACTTGTTTAAGCCAGTAAAAGTAATAAGGCTATTTTGCAATATGGAGATTTTTCTATGTATGTAATTTCTTCTGTAGGCCAGGGTGTAATTGTACAATGCAAGAAATGCGTGAGATCATTCAATATACACACACAATACTTAAGCATCTTGTGTTTGAATCATCAGAGATAATTCATTTTATTCTTGTATTAAAAACTATGAATGTTTGAGGCTTTCAGCATTGAATAAAGGACTACATGGATCCGAACCAGGACGATTGATAAAATCCTTGCTACTATTGGCTATTATTTACTGTCTTTTAAGTGGCAGGTTGTATTTATGCCAATTTATCTGCTTCAGGGAACACTCTTGATAGCAGAACAAAGTGAATAAAAGTAGTTTGCTTTGCAAATGAATGCAAATGGTGAAGCCTTTCGGGAAGCCCTTTAACAGAAGCAATGCACTTTGATTATGAGTGAAGCTGCCATTTGGACATGGTGAAAAGAGCACGCTTGAACCATTGATTGGGGGAGACAGTAAAAAGTCAGGAAGGGCCCCGTTAAGCTTGCAGTGCAGCGGGCGGATGTCAGTGTGGTTAGAGCACAGTGGGAGAATGACAGGCAGGATTAGTGTCAGGGAGAAGCTTTGCTGTAGTTGTGGAGATGGTCCCTGGGGTCACTCACCTCTGACTGTTGTTCTGTGCTGATGGCTCTGTAATGCAAACCGCTTGATAGGTGCCTGTTCATTATCGGAAATGGTGATTAGAAGAGGTATGTCATAAAGAATTCCTTAAAAATAAATAAAATGGCAAACTACTGATGATAACAAAGATTTTGCTCTGCAGTCATTGCCAAAGATGCTGCAAATGTCAAAGATGGTTACTGCATTTTGCCTTCTGAGGCAAGAGCAATTTCATGCCTTAAACTGCTCTAATTGTGCGTTCCTTGCTTTGTTCACTTTTATTTGGCCGTTATGAAGACAGTCATTGTTAACAGCTTGGCATGTAGTTAGAATAAAAGATTTTTATATCTTTTTCTTATTGGGTAGTAGAAGCATCCGGTCTGGTTTTGTGGCATAACTGCATTTTAGGGATGGGGGAGGGGTGTTGTTTAATCATCTTGATGGAATATTAGCATCAACAGATTTCACCCCTGGTTCATGCTAGAGTGCTAAAACACGGGATGGTAACAGTGACAAAAAGCCAAGCTAACTGTTCTGTTTCATTTAGAGGCTTTTTTAATATGTCAAAATGGGGATATTTTCCCTGTCTTTGCTGAAAAAATATTAGACAGGCAATTAAGCAAATGTTTAAAACTTTGTGTCTTAAACTGTGATTTAATCATGGAATCATTTAGGCTGGAAAAGGCTGTTCAGAACATTGACTCTAACCATTAATCCAGCACTGTGAAGCCTACCAAGTGTCACATGCACATGGTCTTGTACATAACTCCAGGGATGACAATTCCACCGCTTCCCTGGCCAGCCTGCTATAATGCTTGAAAACCCTTTTGCTGAAGAAACTTTTCATAACGTAAGATCTAAAGCTCCCCTGGCACAACTTGAGGCCATTTCCTCTTGTCCTAGATCTTATTGCCTGGGAAAGAGGCCAGTCCCCACCTTGCCACAGCTTCCTATCTCAGGCATCTGTAGAGAGCAGTACGGTCTCCTCTGAGCCTCCTCTTCTCCAGACTAAACACCCGCAGCTCCCTCAGCTGCTCCTCATCAGACCTGTGCTCCAGACCCCTCCCCAGCTCCATTGCCCTTCTCTGGACATTCTCCAGCTCCTCAGTGTCCTTTTGGAATTGAGGAGCCCAGAAGTGAGCCCAGGATTTGAGGTGTGGCCTCACCAGTGCCCAGGACAGGGGGATGGTCACTGCCCTGGCCCTGCTGGCCACTGTGTTGCTGCTCCTGGCCAGGATGCCATTGGCCTCTTGGCCAGCCGGGCACTCGCTGCCTCATGTTCAGCTGGTGTTGAGCAGCACCCCAGGACCTTTTCCCCCTTGCATCTCTGCAGCCACTCTGCCCCAGCCTGTAGCTGCAGGGGTTGTTGTGAGCCAAGGGCAGGAGCAGGCACAGGCACTTGGCCTTGCTGAACCTCAGGCCTGTGGCCTCTGCCATGGATGCAGCGTGTCCAGATCCCCCTGCAGAGCCTTCCTGCCCTCCAGCACATCAGCACTGCCAGCCAGCTCAGTGTGTCTGCAGACTGCCTGAGGGTGCCCTCGGTCCCCTCATGTGGGGCATGGATAAAGATACCAAAGAGAACTGGTCCCAGCACTGAGCCCTGGGGAACTCCACTGGATGTCATTCCATTCACCAGCACCCTCTGGGCCCGGCCATCCCAGCAGTTCCCTGCACGTCCAACAGAGCACCCGGCCAAGCCATGAGCAGACAGTTCCTGCAGGAGATGCTGTGGGGAATGGTGTCAAAGGCTTTCCTGAAGTCCAGATGGGCACAGCCACAGCCTTTCCTCATCCCCTAAGTGAGTCATCTCATCATAGAAAAGGAGATCAGGTCAGTCAAGCAGGACGTGCCTTCCACAAACCCATGCTGGCTGGGCCTGATCCCCTGGTTGTCCTGCACATGTGATGGCTCTCAAGAGGATGGGCTCCATGACTTTCCTGGGCACCAAGGTCAGAATAACAAGCCTATGCTTCCCTGGAACTTCCTTCTAACCCTTCTTCTAGATGGGATTGAATTTGAAACTTCTTGTGAACTGGGACCTCCCTGTCAGCTGGGTGTGCTAGTAAATGTTTGAAAGGGACACAGTGAGAACTTCCTTCAGCTCCCTCAGTTTCCGTGGGTGGATCCCATCCAGCCCCATGGACCTGCATGTGTCAGGTCACTGACCTTTTTTGCTTGGATTATGGGAGCTTCACTGTGGTCTGTCTTCCAGGTCAGGGACTGGGTACGTGGAGACCAATGCATCTTTCCATTAAAAACTGAGACAAAGGGGAGGTATGAAGTACCTTGGCCTTTTTTTCATCCTGTGTCGTTGTTTCCATCTGTATCTAGTAAAGGGTGGAGATTCTCCTTGCTCTCCTTTTATTGTTCCTGGATTTACAGAAAAACTTTTTGTTGTCTTTTGCAGCAGTAGTCCAATTAAGTTCTTACTGGACTTGGGCCTATCTAATTTTTGCAAAACCCCACAATCTAATAAAAGTATTGTTGAATATTATCTTTACTGCATTTTATAATGTTGTGTTATGTACATTGTATTAAAGTTAACAGAAATTAAATATGTGTTAGTTTACATAATAGACAACGTGCAGTTTTTGAGTGTTCAGGATTTTTAGTACCTTACTGTTGGGTGTTGGTTTTATCCACTTTCAGCAACACAACAGAGAGAAGATACCCAGATAGATTTTTTTTTTTTTTTTTTTTTTTTTTTACATTATTAGATTAATTTGTTTAGAGATTTTTTTTTGGTTGTTATATTACCTTGCAAATAAATGTCCAATATTCCAGTGTAATGAATGTTTTAAAAATGTTTTACAGGCACCTGAATGGACAGAGGAGGACCTGAGCCAGCTGACAAGAAGTATGGTTAAGTTCCCAGGGGGCACTCCTGGTCGATGGGAAAAGATTGCTCACGAATTGGGTCGATCAGTGGCAGATGTGAGTGCAGCCAGATTTGCATTGTGTAGAGGATGACAAACCAGAACAAGACAGGCAGTGTAGAAGGCAGACATATATGGAGGCCGACATTGTCTTTGAGAGAAGCTACAATCCTTTTAGGACCTGGAAGTGAACCATTAACTAACTATGCAAGAAGCAGATGTCAGCCAGTCTCTCCCTCCACAATTAACAGCTGTAACTGATCAGCTGGATGGGGGATTCTGGTGCTTACAAACTTCAGCTACTGTAACCCAATAACAGAAAAACAATGCACTGCAGGTTTTGTAGCAGCCTCCTTTCACTGCAAATGAATGTTTGTGTGACCTGGTTAAAGATTACATCTCTGTTTCAAGCCAGTCCTTAAAAAATGCATATGAGCTAATGGTGTTTAGACAGGTGGTTTCCATGAATTAAGCAGAAATATCTACAAATTTGAAAACAAGTAATGTGTATGATACTATTTCAATGCCTTATTCACTATTAGAGCATCCTTAAAAATTATATTATGTAAAATAGTTAATGTCTTTGTTAATTCCTATTTTATAGTATGTACCAGATACCAAAGCAAACTTATACTTATATTTTTAAGTGTTATGATCTTAAAACCCTTAGGGAACAGGCTGTAAAAGACTTTTCCTTTTCAAGCAATAGATCACTAGAACATGATGTAGTGTCTGCTGAGGACCATTTGAAAGCCCTTTCAGCTGACCCTATTTTATAGGCTCTGTAGGGGTTAATGAGAATAATGTTTAAATCTGTTCGTGTACATTTTGAAATTAGATGTTCTTTATTTATCATATTTCAGGAATTACCTTAAATAATGGGAAACAAAGCCACTGACTACAGTGAAATATTATAGCCCTCCGGGAAATGTGTGTACTTCTTAATTATTTTCATTGTTGATATAATCACAAAAAGATATTTTTAGAACTTAATTTTAAACTTTTAATACACCTATATTGTTCTGATACATATGCTGAAAAAGAAGTTTTTTGCACTATTCTAATTTTAGAACAATACATTATTTGCAAAATAGTATATGTAAGCAAGAAGTTACTAACCTGCTAATCAAATGAAATTAAGGGTTTTAAGTTTCCTGTGCTCAGTATTATTATATTTCTTGAAGTATTCATACTACTGAACTGGAGTGATTTTATTAAAAAAATGCTAAATTTTACTGATATTAACAGCAAAAATATTTCACAAGTGTTAATAGTATACAGTGTTCATTGCAAATAGCTTTTTTTTTAGATTGGTCTGGAAAATTTGATTATCTTGATACAGATAGTACAGACATGGAATGGTTCTACATACATCCATCACAAAACTAACACTTTCTTCAGATTGCCTTTTGCACCCCCTGACTGCTTTATTTCTAGACTTATGTGTATTAAGAATCCTTCACATAATATATTTGGCCATGGTACTTGCACACATCCAGTACTGGAAAAAAAAAAAAAAATAAAGCTCACTTGTTTCTTCCATTAGATGAGAGGTCCTCAGCAACTTGCTGTTTTGTTTCAGTGAATAGGAAAGAGAAGTGGAAGAAACGTGATTGTTCTAAGAGCTGTCATTTTCTTGTATGAAGAAAGAAATTTCCAGAATTTTTATGCTTGAAGAAAGGTCTGAGTGTAATCCTTTTTACTTGTAGTAACCTCCAACTATGTGATTAATGCTATGGTTCTCCACACAAGCTTCTACTTCTCTAAAAATTTTCAACTTCTGCTAATGCTAGGTCAGCTTTCCTGACACAAACTATTAGAGTTTCTGCTACTTTTATCATTGCATTACATAAATGCAGCAATTGGGTATTAAAAGGAAACAAAAATTAATGTTTTACAAAATGAATGTTTTAAACAAAAGATTTATGGGAACTTCTTTGGGTCTCAGATTGTTACTGCATCAGTACTAGAAACGGTGAAAGTGGAAACTACTTCAGATACATCCATTCAGTAAGATTTCAGTATTCAATAAGATGTACAACTTATCCTGTATATTTATTGAAGATAACATAGAATCTAAATTTACAGCAAGGGTTCTTATTTTGTTTGGGCATCACCATAATTAGATAAGAAATGTTATAATAAAGCTGCAGGAGAAACTTCTGAGTTGTTACACTTTGTGTGCAGTAAAAAACGGTGTTTGCATGTGCAGGCAGCATTTGCTGCCCAAACAGCTGTTCCCTGTTTCTGCTGGAAGCAGGGCAAGGAGATAAGTTCTGGTGTACAAGATGCTACTTTGAAACAGCTTGTGTAGCTGAGGTTGGGAATGCCTTGCTTGCAGCTGGTTTAACAGGAGTCAAGCCAGAAAGGGTTTGAAGTATGTATTATCTAGCAAATGTACTAGGTAGGTCTTAAAAGAGAAAAACATTCAAGGACAAATTCGAATTTGGCTTTCTAACATTTTCTAGTATAGGAAATACTTTTTAAAAACTTGAGATTAGTGTCTGATTCTTTCTTCTCCTGCAAAGCATCAAGAGCAGTAAAGCTTGGTTTTCTTTTCACATTTAGAGAATTGTGATAGAAGGGATTGATAAGGTACAGTGTGCTTGTTTCTGAGTGATTTTATGCATTCAAACCTTATTTAATAGTAGATTAGCTAAATAGGTATTAATGAAAATTAGCTCAGAGTAACCCAGTCCAAAATGCTGTCTCCATTGTTGCTTCTGTCTCAAAGCTTTCTTCCTCAGCAAAAAAAAAAAAAAGAAAAAAATCTCAAAACTTTTTGAAGAATAAAATGAAACCATTGAAACCATTCATATATATCAGAAGAGCATCAGTGAAATTCACTCCCTCTAACCACCCAAAAAATTCTATTTTGTCTTAAATTTTTTCTTTTTTTGAAGAAATAAATTCCTCCTACTTCCAGCTGTTTCCACTTGCAATTGTGAAGCAGTGACTTGAGGAGAGTGTTCTTGACTCTTTTGAACTTTTCAGCTTCATGGTGTTGTTTTAACTTAATGCATCCTTAGTTTGTGTCTAGTTTTCAGTATTGCACTTAAACATGTGGTTTGATAGAAAAAGTCCAGATGAGACTAATAGGTTCCTAAAATGTTATCTACAAGGGAGGATTGTGAAGGAATTCATGTTGTTTGAACAAAAGAAAAAAACAAAAAAAAACCAAAAAAACCCCAAACACAAACTAAATAAAAAAACCAACCTAAAACAACAACAACAAAAAACCAAAACCAAGCTCCAAACTGAGAAATTTAAGTATTCAACTACACAAAAAGAAAACCATAATGAGGAAGGGTCTTCTCCATTATATTTGTTTTACAGGGCAAAAAGTTATTGCCTCAAATTTATACAGAGGCTGCAGAGTTAGACACTGAAGGATGAAGAATTGCAACAGAGATGATAAAGCAATGGAATAAGCTGTTGTGGAGTCTATTTATTTGTGGGCCTTTAAGAACAGGTTACACAAACATCTGCAAGAAACAACATCAGTGCAGTGATTCTGCCTGAGGTTAGGTCCTTCTCTTCATATGGTTTGTGATTACACTAGCAAGTGCAAGCTATCTGGGAGGAAAAGGGGAGGAAACACAACCTTCTCTACAATTGGAAGCATGTGGGAATTCACTTTTTAAAATGTAGAATTAAAGCCAGATAGTCACCATAGTTGGTCAGTAATCACTGCATATACCTTAGCTTGACTTCTTAAATGCAGTAATTCCTAATAGTGTTCCTTCAGCTTTTTTCTTGTCTACTACTATTCAAGTTGGTGTTTTGTAGACATTTAGTTTGTTGTTATTTCCCAAAGCACAGCCCAAATAAGGATTACTGTAAGGCCCATTATATGGGTATGTCTGCCAGATCCCCTGTCCAAACAAGTACATCCACTCGATGGCTGCTGGGAAAGTGCCAGCCAAAATCCAGCAATAAACAGCTACATCCATGCTGTCGTGCCCCTGAGCTCATTCAGCTCTACTGTTTCTATTTATGCTGCCTCATGAGATATCAGCATAAATATCTTTGCAGCATATTCCTGTGCTTTTCACCTCAGAGCTAGGGTGGGCTTGCAGCCGTGGTACAGACATACTGTAAGAAGGGTCACTACTTTAACTTCTGTCATGCTAAGTATAGGACATGTTTATCCTGTCTGTCTTTGGAAAGACATCTTTTAACAGCCAATGAATAATCAACACAAAATAGATGAGGTTAAGTTGTGCTCACTTTATATGTATGTTTAATTATTTAAATTGCTAATTGTCGCTTCAGTATGTGCATATAGGGAATTTAGCAATCTTTTCCTATAAAGATAGTTTTCAGCTGGCTTAGTATAATGAAATCTTACTGCTTTCACAACTGAAAGCTTCTGCAGCTTTTTAAGTAATTTTTATTGCAATTGACTGTTATTGTAAATTAGGTTTTCAAGTATTTTGATTATGAAACGGAAATGGAGTTCAGTTAACTCTAATCAGGATTCCTGCCTGCTGACCTGGTTACCTGTACCACTGCTCTCTGTCATCCTCCAAACATCTGTTCTTTGACCCATTTTCCTTGCTGAATTTGTTGCTTCAGGGTTAGTTCTCATTCCTGTCTGCCAATACTTAAGGAAATAATTGACCTTTTAAAACAAAATAAAAAAAGTTATGTTTGAATTTCCTAAGCACTGTGAACACTCTACAACATAGTATAAATAATGAATGGAGTTGCAATACTACTATTTCTGCAAAAATTATATTGTTTGATTTGACAAATGCTAACCCTTATGAAGATTTATAATAATGATTGTCAGCTTTTGCCGAATTCAAGAATTGAGAAAAAGCACTTAGATGTGAAATTATAGAAGTACATTGTACTTGACAATACCAACCTTTATAGATAAAAAGTTTTAAAAAAATATTTGCTGAAAGGCATAAATTAATTTCAGTAACTACAAAGGACGTTCAAATTGTAAAAATAATAGAGGAAGTAAAAGCTGTCTGGCATGCCAAACAGACTTTAATGTGATTATTAGGTACAGGTTTTTTAAATTAAAGGCAAAGAGATCTCAGATTTCATACTTGTGAAGTAATATCATTCACTTGTCTTACAGGATTTAAACTGATTCTGTTTGCTCCTGCAGTCACTAATCTCATGCATTTGTGTTGCAAAAACAGACTGATTGGGATTTGCTGCTTATATAGAAGAACACAGGTAGACAGCAAAACAATAGCCAGGTGGCAGACATTCTGAATTACCATGAAACCTGAAAGCATAAGGTTTGGGGGGGTGGGTGCTCATTTTGTGATATCTCTTGAATGCCCAAGCAACAGTTTCAGCCTGTAAGTCAGACTGTGGGAGTTCATACTCATTACACTTTCTATGCCTTTGTAAAATAGATTTCTTATTTTTGACAAAGGCAAGCTCATTACTTTGCCAACAGGAAAATATCTATACGAGAAATGGTCCATATGTAAAAGCTCATGAATTTATTAGGTCTTCTGCTTCTGGAGATTAACTGTTTTGCTAAGACTGTTTTACATTTAATTTTGTGTACTGTGTCTGTGTTAACTCAGTTACAGTACAACCCAGTTGTGGATATTTTGAAACATTCACCCTTAGCAGTTTGCATATATTTATGTAATCAGTAGTTCTCCCAGTTGCTTATCAAAGTATAAAGGCATAGATGGAGGTCCAGAAGAGGTTATGAATATCCCAGATGGGGTTTAGATAACATACAGGTTATGTAGATCCCTCAATCTGAGAGTGAACACCTCTCAGTTGTCCAATCCCACAGACAGACCAGAGTGACTCCGTTGATACTTGGAGGGAGAAAAAGGTGGTTGCTGTTCACTGCACTCTCACTGTTTTATTCTGTGCTCTCCTAAGTTGCCCCTGCCATTTTTACAGGATTGGGCAGTACAATGTCCCTTATAAACAAAATGGATTTTTGTCTCATAAAGCATGACCAAAGCATTCTTCTCACTTAAAGTTTTTTTACAGAAGGTGGTGGGACAGCAATTTTTGGTCCAAACAGATGGCTTGTGAAGGGGTTAAGCCACTGCTGCTGCAACTTTTTATAGAGTGGCATAAATTGATGTAATGTCGCACAAAGCTCACGGTGAGCTGGGTTTGAATTTCTTTGCAGAATTCAAATTTCTGACTGTCAAAAAAGGTAATGCATTTTGCATCATCAGGAACAAAATAAGATGTCCAAGTAGTTGTTGCAGTGGGCATTTGAGTCAAACGCTTCTCCTGCATGAGTGCCCACAGGATAGAGCTAAAGACTCTCTCATGGATTTTAACTGACAAAAAAACAAGCACAGTATGAAGTCTCCAGCATTATCACAAGTCTAATTGCAAAGTTCTTCCTCTTGTGTCCTGAAGAAGGAGCAATTCTTTTGCTGCTTTAAATTAGCTGTTTGGGGACTTAAACTGGAGAAAGTTCTACATGTGGTGATTTAGGTCAAATTTGCTTTTTTTGCAGGCCACATCTTAAACTGCCTCATAAGTAAACTTACAGTTGTTTTGCTGTCACAAAGTTCAGAATCACACATGGCTTCAAAGTCCATAAGCATAAGAAAACTGTACTGTTGCTGGCTACAACTGGTGGTTCTAAGTAAATTCAGTTAAATTCATAACATGTTTTGTAGTTCTTTCAAGAATGTTGTCCTTAAAATACTCATTTGCTGTATTAGTATCATATTCAACCTACACAGTTATAGTAATAACTAGTGAATAGTTACATTAACAGCTACAGTAATAACTAGTGAATAGTTACATTAACAACTTTTGGGAAATTTTGGGAAAGTTTGTAGCATTCTACTAAACTAACTGTTATAAGCAGTGCCACAACAAAGGTCTGATTTGAAATACATATTTCAAGCGGTCTTGTAAGTTGCAGATGAGTATACTTGAAAAAAAAAGAGAAGGATTTGGCTCAATGCCTCCGTATTTGAAGGTTCCCCAATCTGGTAAAACTGAAAGACCACTTCAGGCTCTCTTTTAGTGTCTAAAAGGGAAGTCAGTGTATAAAGCAATAAATATTGAGTCACATGGAAATAAAAGAGTGGGTCATTATCATTGTCTGACTTGTGTCAAACAGTGCTTAATACAGTTGTGGCTGATATGAAAAAAGCCATTTAGATCTAAACTGGAAGAAAATTCAGTGCAGCAGGTAGTATTTTGGTTATAAGAGAACTTTAAATCTGGCAAGTTATTCTGTGTGGTTCTGGAAAGTTCGATCTGTAAAAACCTACTACTTTGACAAAGCCACGAAGGCATTAAAATCCTTCTGTATCTGGCTTTTCCTTGTAAGAAAAAATGTGATTACAACTCAAATTAGCCTCAAAGATTCAAGATATTTCTTACTGCTTCATAGTAACCTCAACTATTCACAGGCTGTCTCCACAATATTTTTTCTGTAATTCCACACATCTTGGCATTTTTTTGTGACATAACTAGATGGGGGAGCATGCAGGAAGATAACAACTGGGTGCAGAAGACTGCTATTGGGAGAGCAAATTTCTGATAGTTAATGCTGAGAAACCATGACATAGAGAACTTCTGCTCAGGAAGATGCTGAAAGTAATAAAAAATGTTACCAGGCCCTCCGGTGTTCTGTAGCACCATAATGTGCATCCTTCTTTACAAGACGTTTATACACATTTGGAAGGCCAAGAGATGTAGATTTTCTTCCTCTACAAATCGCACATTATTTTCTTAAAATGTCGTTAGAACCCAAGAGGTTTGTGCTTCTGTGACTATCAGCTGCAATCCTAATCAAAACGCTATCCTAGAGAAGGAAGGCGGGTTGTTGCCCACAGAAGATTCCCAGGAGACAGTGAATGGTGAAGCTTCACTGGCACATTGCTCAGCTGGGCTGCGGGTGCTGCTGGAGGGCTCAGCGGAGCTGGTGGGCCAGTGGCTGCTGCTGTGAGAATGGGGAGTTGCTCCTCGTCTTCTGCAGAGGGGTTCTGTCTCTCTGTTTAGCACTAGTAGGTTCACTGTACCTGACTTGACAGGGTTTTCCCTCTAGGTCTGTCACAGTTTTCTGCTTTTTTATGTCTGTCTTCCCTGCAGGATGAAAAATACCCTCTCATTCATGTGATAGCGAAATTTGCTTTTGCCTGTGCATCTGAGAGTTTTTTAAGTTGATTCTGATTTTTTTTTCCTGTATATCTCTGAAGTATCAATTGTCCTATCTGAAAAGGGTGGCAGGTGTCCAGGGTAATAAGAGATTTAACATCTGGATGGTCATGATGAGGAATGTTTTTACTGCTAGGTGTCTTGTTAAGTAGCAACTAGTTTTGTGATCTGGACTAATTGTTAGCAGTGCAGGAGGAAACCAGCTCTGTCTGGCTTTTATCACATAAAATCGTCCCACTAATCCCACTTGCTTTCGATAGAATCTTTTTATAGCTGAAGAGCTATTGAAACTGAGTTCAGAAGGGAGTTCTCAGAAGCAAATTGTTCCTGTGGTTTCTTTCTGTAGGTCCCATAGTAAGATAGTTTGATTTCTACTCCAGCAATTTGATTGCTTGCATCCAGGGATTTTTTTTCATCTTTATCTGTCTAAGGAAATCTGTTTCACTGTGCATGATATTACCTGACTTTATTTGTGACTTCTGTTTTCCCTGGTGGACTACAACATTTAAAGTTGATTCCTATAAAATAATGCAGTGTGTCTGTTCAGCAGTACAAATACTTGCAGGAATATGAGATCTTCTGTCTTCTGTTTTAAATCAATTTCACAGTCTTGATCCTTATTATTTAAGGTGTCCCCAGACCCAGGATTTCTTAAGGGGGTTGGCTAATACTCTGGTGAAAGCTGTTGTCAATAACAGCAGGGTTTTAGCACACCTCGCAATCAGGATAAAACTCATAATTTAATATACATGAAAACTGTAATTCTAAAGCATTATGTAGGAACAAATAGCAATAATAGTTATAAGAGAGTATTCTACAACTGCTTCATACTTTGAATAAGTTTTTCCAAGTATGTTATCTCTTAACTAGTGAAAAAGTAGCAATATCATATAAGAAAGCTATGATAAATAATTGAGTAGAGAAAGCAATGGAGCAACTTATGTTGCATAACTTAGTGATTTTCTTATGAATCAGTTAGGAACTAGCTAGTTAATAACACCATTCACCCCTGCAGAGGAAATTTAAATTGATATTAAGGATGTCAAAAAGCATAGAGGAACAGGCAACAGAAGAGTCTGCAGATTTGAGTGGCAAGAACAATGATTAAACTCCAACAGATCAAATTGAAATACAATTTCCTATGTTCCATAGGCTGGATTCCTAATAATCCTCAGCAGTTTAATACTGACATGTTAACGATTCTTGCCCTGTGTCAGCATCTGGAATGACAATGACAGTTGAGGCTGATGGACACATAAATCTGAAGCTTAAATAAGTGATACCTGAACTCTCAGTGAAAAGAGCTGGAGTAAACATGAACTGTACATAGCACCTGGAAAAGGACGTGCAAACATCCATATGAAGAAGAAAGCTGACAAAAATAATAACAGACAAATAATCTTCCCCTGTAACCTGTGAATGATGATAGTAAAGCTGTGGGAAGCTTGATGAGTTGTCAAACTTATGTCAACTGAAGGTGCTGTTCAATGTTTGAAATAGTAGATTTTCAGTATCTAAACCATACACACAGTTGTTATTTCTGGCTTACGTGGTAAATGTTCAAATTGAAAGTCCATCAATATATGAACAGATATCATAAAGCCTTCAAAAGATAAAGTCTTGGAAATATTAGATGTGATGAATGGAGTAACTTAATACTTGGGTTCACCAAGCTATAATGAGTGAAGTTGACCAACATAAGATAACCTATGGAAAGACTGTTACTCCTGAATTTTTTTGCGTGTAAGGGGAAATACGAAATGCAGCCAGGATCTGGGAATAAGTCAAAATCCCTCACTAGTCAAATGGAAAGGTGTGGTTTAGATTCCAGTCCAATTAGATGTAATATGCAGCAAAATTTATATCTCTTATGGGATATATACACTAACTGAATTTGGGGACACCTGTCTTGTAAAGGAGACTGAAATTCAGCTGATTTGCACCACTTCCAAAGCAAAGTTCGCGTTGCATGTGTAGTCTCAGCTTGAAAGACAAAATGATAATTGGTGACCTCTGAAAACATCAGAGGTTCAACAGGGAGAAAATTGAACTCAGTTGGCACTGAGGCAGCAGCTCATGGTACCTGCCTTTGCTGGCAATTCATTCTGCTCTATTTTATTCAGGGAATCCTTTCTGCTCTCTTTTTCTTGCCTTCATGTCCTCATGAGCAGGCTGTAAACCTCTGAAAAACCTACTTTTAAAGAACAAAATGGTTTAGAGACGTTTTCTGTAGTACACAAAGATAGATAGGGCCTTGTCATATTTACAGTGAATCCACTGTGTCATTGCAGGAAGCTCTAAAGCTGCTTGTTTGCATGGCAAATTCTTCTCCCTCTTTTGAAAATAATGTATTATAATCCAGTTTATATAACATGATTCCTATTTAAGAGATGCATGGCAGGATACTACTAAGGATCCATTCTGTTCAGCAGCCAAGAATGGTTTCTGTTCCTCTCAGCCTTTTAAATCATTGGTACTGTAGAGACTACTGCTAAAGATGTAACACAAACATTTTGTTTATTCTAGAATATAAATTTTTTAAGGAAGGCAATTTCTATTAATGGATCATAATTTTCAAGGAAGATCCATTCTGTTGTTTCAAAATTAGGATCACAGAGGTCCCAGAACTGTTAGTGCCACTTAAAATTATCTGTTCATATTACAGTATTCTGACATTTTTCTTTGAACAATTAAAACTTTATTGTACCGCAACAGCAGAAACTGGAGTTTTCTGTGCCAGACGTCTACCTCTGGATAAAGGTTTTGGTTAATTAGAGTTGGGATTTCATTGTTCACAGAGTTTTCATTTGAACTTAATCATCCCAGAAAATGAGGCTTAATTTGTAAGGAAAATAGACCACTTTGCCTTGTTAAATCTTCCTATCATTTCCTTAAGGAGATCCAGCAGCAGCCTATTTTTACAGCAAACTGCTGCAAATTCATGGGCAGAAAGGTGGGAGGGAGGAACCAAACAGACCAGACTAGAAGCAGATGGTACCAAGGTATTTTAACTATTGAGGCTCTCACTTATGAATCTCGTCATAGAACAAAAATCCTGAATCTTAATATTTAACTCTTCTCACAGCAAAAGGCTTTACAGCTCTGGCAGGTTTGCTCTCTAGTGCTGCTCTGAGTGGGAATAAATGTTATTAGGTGACTGAAACAGCAGAAACCTGTGCTCAGGAGGCCTAAATGACTCCTGTTGTGGGTAAATTCCATAAATCCCACACAGAGGACTTCCTGAGTTTATAAGTGATATATTTTTTACGTTCATAGAGCAGGGAACACAGGGAACCTACCCCACGTAGTATCAGGTTTGATTCAGTGTGTTTGCCTATTCACATTTTAAGTTTGATTTGGGTGGTTCAGACTACTCGATTTCAATTTCTAGGTTTTTATTCTCATGGTCAAAAAGAAAAAAAAAAAAGAAATTGATATCTAGTATTCATCAAATATTTTCAGTAATTAAAAAGATTGTTTAATTCTTTGAATATTACATTTTAAGATGCTTTCTTGTGGTACCTGAATTTGGGACTGTAGGCTGCTACCTAAAAGGAGCTGCAAGAGAGCTGGAGAGGGACTTTTTACAAGTGCCTATAGTGATAGGACAAGGGGCAATGGCTTTAAACTGACAGGAAATAGGTTTAGATGAGATATTAGGAAGAATTTTTTTACTGTGAGGGTAGTGGGGCACTGGAAGAGGTAGCCCAGAGAAGTCACAGATGCCTGGAAGTGTTCAAGGCCTGGTTCTTTCTGTGAAAGGTGTCTTCATGGCAGGAGGGTTGGAACCAGATGATCCATAAGGTCCTTTTCAACCCAAGGCATTCTATAATTCTGTGGTCATTTTATATAACAAAGATGCTAACTAGTTAAAGAATCTTAATTTTAAGTGAAGCCTGGCTTGTTATCTGTAGTGAAGTCTAGAAATTTGGGATGAGGAAGCTGCTTGTTCTGGATGGGGAGAAAGCCTGTTTGTTTGCTTACAAATGGAACAAATTTTGAAGCAATCACTTTTTACTCTAAAAAATCCCAAAATGCTTAAACTAGTGTTGTTTTTCTCCCAGGACAAAAGTTTCAGTATTCATGGAGAGGTTGAATCAAGCAGCTCTCTATCCTCTGGACTATCAGTAATAACTTTTGCTGCAGTACCAGGACTTAGGAAGTGTCCTTGCTGATCTTTGGCCGTCAGACTGTTACCTTTTCTTAGGGTATGCCTGTCCACTTGTGTGCTTCATCATCTGGACCTATACGAGTTATTTTGTTCTTTTGTTCAGTATTGAGAAACTAATATAGAGAAGATAACTAATTTTGGTTCTTTTTCTTCTGTCTTGTAGTATTTTTAGGCCAGAAAATTAGGGTTTAACAAGGAAAGAAAATAAAATTTGATTATTAACTGTGGTGTATTATGATGATAGTAATAGAAATGTGTAGCATTGTTTATATTATTTTAATAAGCCAGGAATGGTTTAGAAAGAACAAAATCTAGACGGTTCCTTTAAGCCAGTTTGAACTCCACATATGACCAAAGGCAGCCAAAGAACGACAGCCTCACCATATTTACTGTGTCTTCAATGTAGGTGTGTTGCAGTAAGCTAATAATGAAGTCTTCAATAGCCCAAATGTATAAATTTTTAATAATCCTTCATTTTTGTTGTTTTCATGCAGGTTACCCTGAAAGCCAAACAGGTGAAGGATTCCGTTACATATACACCAGGTGTGTGCATATGAAAATGACTGTGTGTGGGTGATAGCTGTGCCTTTTAGAGTCTACTCTGCTGAGATTTTTTTGCAACCTTGCCTTACCCTGGGAAAAGAGAACTTCTGGGTATTCTGAAGGAACATTTTCCTTTAGCTACATCCTCCCAGGCTTTCTTATTCCATTTATTGTGGGGTTTGGTCATTTGTTTGGGTTGCTGACTATGGTTATATCAGTGTGGGAATTTAGTAGCACTTCCCATAGATCAGGTAAGCTCCTAATTGGCAAAGCTCATCACCTTGATGATGCCTTGATTTCTCAATTTTGTTTTTCTTAAGCTGTCAAATCCAGAAGAGCTTTTTGCCCACTCTGCACTATTCTGAGAACCTTTAATTTTTGGGCAGTTCCTTTCTTGTTTGTGGGGTGTTCTACTTTTTCAGAAGTGTAACAGCAGTGCTTCTAACAGGTATCATTAGGCTCTCGGAGCTTAAAACATTGGCACACAATTCCAAAAATTTCAAAGTCAACATGAATCTGCCAGATCACATAATCACCCAGCGAGAAAGGGAAGAGGAAGTGGAGGAGGAGGGGAACTACAATCTTATATCAGAGCAGATGGATATCCAGACAGATCCAAAGGAGACCATGGTAAGTGAAACCAGACACCGCAGACGAAAAATTGTCAAAGCGCCTGAAACAGCTCTGCTGGCAACAAAAGAAGTACCAGAAGAGAAGGGCAGAGGGAGACGTCAGAAAGATTTTGATAACACCGAGCAAGAGGAAGAGAGTGATGATGAAAGCAGAAGAAGGGAGAAAAGCCGTGTACCAGAAGAACTGTGGACTCAGAATCAACAGAAACTTCTTGAAATGGCCTTGCAGCAGTATCCAAAGGGAACGTCGGATCGCTGGGATAAAATAGCAAAATGTGTTCCGGGAAAAAGCAAGGTACGACTTGTTTTGACTGAACTATAGTATAAATTGAGGGGAAGCATATTTGCTACCTATTTATGATTACCTTAAGAATGAGGGTCCATATAGGAAGGTGAGGCCTTTGCTTGGCTTCAGTCCGGACTCAGGTGACCTAAAGAGCTTTACTGTCACATTTGTTGCTCTGTTTAAAACATTTTTTTCATTTCAGCTTGTATGATCTAATACAGAAAATGTTGAAATAACTCCTGTTTCGTTTAAAATACCTACCTCTCCTCTGTCTTTCACATCTGCAATTGCAGGAGAAAATTAGATTTTAAAACAAGTTTTGATTCAAAGTTAGTAACCAAATGTTGACGAGCTGCTTTGCTTACACTTTCACAATACCTTTCTCAACCCATCTCAATGAACAAACAAAATAAGTAATCCATCTGCAAGTGTTAAATGCTCCATAATCTATCTAATATTCTTTCTTTTGGTGTAATTTTTAGAAATACATTAATTGTCATTGATATAGATGGTCTGTACTAGATTTCCAAATAGATGTGATAGCTTAGTTTGCTTGCTTCAGCCCTTGTAACTGCAGAAAGCCCTGTAATATCTGTGCCAAACTCAGTGAGGAGCAGGAAGTGTGGTGGGGAAGGATTTGTGTCTCTCTCTGGCTCTGAAGCTGTTCTGCAGTTTCTGGTGTCAGCAGGTGCTGCCTTAGTGACCTTGAAGGCTGGGCTTAACCTGCCTGCATTGTGGCTCCAAGTAACACCAAGTAACTGTTTTAAACAGATACTGCAATACAGCTGTTCCATAACTGCTCTTGCAGTCATTGTCAAGTACTGGGCAACTATTTCTTGGGTTTGTGTGCTCTTCAAACAGATAAATGAGCCACATTTCTAAGAAATGTAAATTGCGAGTTCATTTTTCTAATCCTCTCTTCACTAGATATAGATTCCTCTTCTCCAATTCAGTGTGCAACTCTAAAACAAGAAAACAACCGACCAACCAAGAAAAAAACCCCAACAAAACCCCACAACAACAAAAAAAAAAAAAAAAAAAAAAAAAAAAAAAGTCAAAGCAGTACTAAAATACCAACCTGTAACTTTTTTGTGTTTCCTTTCAGGAGGAGTGTATAGCAAGATACAAGTTGCTTGTTGAACTGGTACAAAAGAAAAAAATGGCTAAAAGCTGAATGTTGTGAGCAAGAAGAGATAAAGCTCATCTTTGTCAAAATGGGGTTTTAATTCTCATATGCAGTAAACTGCATTTTTGTACCTCAGTATTTCTATACGTCATGTGCCTTAGTAAAAGAAAATATTAATAAATCTTATACCATCTTCCCTGGTTTGTGTGTTGAAGAATGAAGGCATGTTTGTATTGAAGAGCTGCTTATGCAGATGTGTGATAACAGTGTCTAAAAGCAAGCAAAGCTTCAGGGCAGCCCCCTCTGAATCGCATACTGAGTCTGAAAGGTTTGCAGCCAATGATTATACAAGTAACTTATATTTGTTTTGAAAGAGAGAATTGACCTGAAACTGTTAAGCAAGCATGACAGTAATGAAACTGCACTCAAAATATATTTTATTTTCCTGCACCTCTAAATCCAAGACCATATGCTTATAAACACCTTATTCTTATAAGTATCTAGTAATATTTTGAAATAAGTAGTATTTCTAATATTAACTTCCACATACATGTATATGCACCTGCAATATAGTACCTTCTTTTGTCAACCCTGCAGTGATATTTGATAGTGTTGTTAATTCACTAAAGTTGAAATGAACACTGAAGGCCTTCATGTTTTAATTAGAAATTAAGAGATACAGTACTTCAGGACCACTTTTTAAGTACAGAATGGCTAACATTCTTGGGCTAAGAGTTCTCATTTTGGGGATGGTTGTATACCCTGGATTTAATTTGAAGAATAGGTAATAAGGGTTATATTATTCCATACTGGTAATTTTGTTTTGTATAACTTTCCCAAAATTGTGAAAAGCTTAAAATGCTGGAACAAAGGGTACTTAATGGGCTGTAAATGACAGCAGTAAATCAGAGCAATTATCACAGTCTATTGCAAGAAACATTAAGGACATGCATTTTTTAAAGCATTATTTACCATTCAAATTGTGATTTAATACCAGAATTGTAAACAATTTTTGAGCTTTAATTCCAAATCAAAAAGAAAACTCAGAAAATCATTCATCTGAACTCAAAACTTGGTGGCTGAAAGTCTCTGTTAACTTCCTGCCATTTCCACTACTGATTTCCCCAGTAACTGCCAATTGTGCTCCTTCTATCAGATCAGCACTTCACAACATTTCATCCCATTCCCATAAAACTTTAAAGGCTAAGTATTTAGGGAATATAAAAGTGTTCCATATGTATTCCTCTACCAATTGGAGCTTTTTTTGTCTCATAGAAAAAATCCTTAGTTGGTAGAAATAATGAGATTATGGAAACATAGCCAGATACAAAATAATGCAATGAATTTTATTTTTTTTCACAGAGGACTTCACAGCTTAACTGCACTGAAAGTTTAACATATTTAGATGCTGTGATCTGGGTGCTAATCAATGGAATACTACTTTGAAAGAAGAATCTTAGTGACATCAAGTGAGGTATTTTCAAGAGCTATCAGGAAAACTTAACTTTCAAAAGCTTTTAGTCATCCAGAACACTCAATGAGAGATGACTAGATGTAAAGCAAGGTAATTGAAATGGCTGCAAAGAAAAGCTGCTAAAATGGTGAAGCAAATTGGTAAAAATTAATGGGTGGAGCTGGGGTAGAACATGAGCAAATGGAGATTTAGTATTCATGAAAAAACAGATCGGTAATGGGAATATTTCTGCAGTTTCTAAATGAGAAAACAAGTAATGGAAGAGTTTAGCCTGATCCTTCTTTTCCACTCTGGATTTACAAGACTTTACCTGGGATGCTGTGTGGTTCAGTGTATCTTAACAACTTGAGATGTAGAGCATCCAGAAGAGAGCAGAGAGAATGATCCAGTGTTTGCATTGCCTGATTTGCTATGAAGGTATTGTTGGTATTTGCTCTAGACTAGAGGGAGAGAAAAATCTTCCAGGTATTTATAAGAGAGCTTTGCAGTTGCGTGACTCTGCTTCCCTGATGTGATCCATATGGAACGGTTACAGATCTGCTGTGGCTGTGAAGAATAACAATGGGCTCGGTTTGGAGTGAGAAAAAGCTTATTTAGGTGTCAGAGCAAAAAAAAGCCAGTGGCAAATGTAACAAGGACTTGTGAGGACTCTTGACACCTTTATTGCTGGAGATGTAAACTTAATGTGAGCACCTGCTCAAGACTGCCACATCCCCTGTGAGTGTGTGGCAATAGTCACACGCTGCCTCCCAACACCTTCCGCTTCCTCCACCACAGCCTTTCTGCACGGCGGTCAAAGGAAGAAGAACAAGCACTGCTGACTGCTAAGAATTTTTGTTTGTTTAAGACCCTTGACACTGAGAAACTTAAAACAATGCTCCTGACAAATGCAGTTTACCTGAAGAAATATGTTTAAGGATGGGCAAAGGTTGTACATGCCACGCTGTCACACTTGTCAGGTTGAATACCTGGAGTGCTGGATGTCTGTCTAATCACAGGTGCTGCTTATGCCTGGATGGAAGGGAATTGATGGATTGCATCCTTACTGCTTGAAGACTGAACCTTCCTGAAAGCAGAGGCAAGCTGGCTGTGTAAGAGAAATGCACTGGCCTCTTGCAGAGTGGCAATGCAGCAGGAATTGGTGACATGCCCAACTATCTCAGCATCAAGAACTGGGAGGGTTTTGCATAGCACGGGTGGATCCTTTGGAACTGGAAGTCGTGGATGGGGAATGTGTGTCAGAGCCCTGCACCAGTGGATCTGAGTTCTGATCCAACCAGATACTCAGATCCCCATCTGGGAGCCATCCCCGATGGAGTGGGGTAGTGAAGGCTTTATCCAGGGTGCATCCAGTCCCACCTCATGTTCAGTTCATCATGGGCCAAAGGTGACCTTAGCTTTAGCTTCAGTGTTTGGCAGTGGGGAGGAAGGAGGCCTGGGGAAGAGTCCCAAGACCTTCAGAGCCTCTCAGGGTCCTCTCCGAGTTGCCAGGTGTTTTGTGGATGACGACACAGCCCATTTAACAGTGCCTTTAGTCTGTGGTGAATGAAGTCAGATGTAGTCTGGTTTCAGGCCTCAAGCTTCTGATTTTCTAAAGCTTTGGTTTTCTGATGTTTGGGTTCTTCAAAAACAGAAACAGGGAATGCAGGATGAAACCCCACACAGTCAGTTGGCAAAGGCTTTGTATACAACCAGTCACCTTACGGTTCCACAGAACTCCAATAACCCTGGCATTTTGAACCATCACCTTTCATTGCAGGCGTTGGGTGAGACACATCAGCCTCACGTGAAAGGTATGAGATTTAACCCACTCAGCAGTGGGAAGGCCCATTTGAGCTTATGGTTTGGGGTCGTGGGTATACGTGTGTATCCACAGACTTTTTTGACAAACAAGGTTTGTTGTCATTGTTGTGAGTAAAGCAGAGTTTTGGTGAAGTATCTTCTGAATGCAGCACCTTGAGTCTGTGCTGCATTCGTGACACTGAGCCCGGAGCAGATCCCAGCACACTTGGAGAGCTCAGCAGCTTGGCTGCCAGGACCTGCAGAGGGGCCTAGGCTGCTTTGGCATCCAAGGCATTCCAGAGGGACAGCACTGTGGGCTTCACTGAACTGGTGCCAAATCAGCCACAGACTATTATCTTTCATGTCAGGACCTGAAAAATCATTGAAAAAAGGTTGGTTTTGACTGCATCTGGCCCTTATGTGAACTTGGCTTTGATGTGGTCTCTTTCTTTAAAAAGGGCTGGTGAATTGAATTTTTGTTTGGATGTCAAAACTGTCCTTTTCATTATTTCCTTGCTGTTGGTGCACCAGGACTGTAGTACTGTAAACCACCCATTGCTGTCCCAGGCTTCTGGCACCAATCTCTTTTGACAATTTCATAAGTATTTCCAACTTTGCCCCTTTCACACTTCTCTTACAGGAGACAGGTACCAGAGTTTAGGCAGTCCCTCCAACAGGAAAAATACATAAGGAAAGGCAGGCCTTAACACTTTACTGATTCCTATGGTATTGCTCCATTTGGAGCAAGGTCACTTACATTGCCTAAGCATTTTTGGTTCTGGTTTAGGTCCATGAATAAAGCGGCAGTCCATGGCTCCAGGATTCCCTGGAGGCCTTGTGCTGGGAGCAGGGGCAGATTGGGCTTTTCTTCCCCCTCCTCTCAGTCTGGCAGTACCGAGTGTAACTCTGGGACCCAGCCTTCTGTGCTCTGTAGTCTCCCTTCTCAGCATTGACCAACAGCCAGTGCTCAACAGCCAGAACACTGACAGCTCCTGAGCTCTGGCCCTTGTACAGCTTTAGTCAGTAGAAATGCTGAAGTCTCCTGAACCTCTTCACCTCAAAGCATAAAACAGTCAACAATGTCAATTTTTCTAGTCCTGGGGAGGGTGAGAGTAAGTGATGCCCCTCTGCTGTGCCAGGTGATGTTTCACATTTCCCTCCTGATAGTTCTGAGCTTGTTCATTTACCAGTCTTCTTTCAGGATTCCAGTTTTCTCCATTAGAAAATAAAACAAAAATACTCAATACTTGGGTTTCAAGCAGATGGAACAACATTCAAATGGCACAGGCCCACAGCAACACCATCTTCCTGCTGCTTGTCCCAGAAGCTGCTCTGAGCCTCAGGCTGCCCCTGACTAGGAAGCCATAATGCATCTCTTGTCTGTCAACCCCTGGCAAGCACAACCCCTCACATTTTATCTTCAAGCAACCGTACAGGAGGGTCGAGTTCTCTCTGCTTCCTGAGAAATAAAAACCCAGGAGTTTAGCTATTTACAACCTTCCCATGGACAGTAAACAAAATTCATGGAAAAAAGCACTGTGCTGGTTTTACAGAAAGTACAGTTCAAAGGTTACAGCAACAACCTTGGCCTCGCTCCCCTCAGCCAGGCACGGTGCAGATAAGGAACCGTCCCTTCCCCACTGAGCTCTTGCCAAGTTACACCAGAACAAACTGGAGCCACAGCACAACAGCCACTGCTCCTGTGATTCCAGTCATTCCTCTTTGAAGGGTGAAAGCAAAATCTGACATCAGACCCAGGGCTGCAACAGGCATTTCTGTCCAGTAAGTAGAAATATTCTTGGAGAGTTTTTCAGCTACATCCGTGTCTCTTGAAAGCAAAAAGTTATATGCAAAATAGTTTTGGAAACTTGTTGTAATAAAATTTAGTAGCCATGTGCAATTCAAACCCTTCCTCTTGTGTGGAATTAATAGAAATATTCCTGTCTTCTATAAGACTCGCATTCACACAAGTCATATACAATGATAAACATTATTAAAGTTTATTAACAAAAGCTTTGTACATATCTTTTCATACACTTGGAATTTTACATCTAGTCAAAATAACAGCACATTTCCATCTTACCTTTTGTACAAATTGTTACAGAATATCCACCAGTGGGGTGAGTAAAATAAACCACTGGTTTACTTTTGTAAAGTATCTACAAAAGTGATTTGTGACGTTTTTAAAAAATTCCCCAGAACATATAAAAATAAATTATTTTTACTTTTTCAATTAAATCTACTAATTAGAAATATTACAAATCAAAATATCAATGTTTTCTTATGAATTTTTCACAATACAAAACAGATTCACAAAACTTTATTTACAGAAATGAGGTAAGAACTGTGCAATGTTTAACTAAGAAACATATTGCAGAATTAACATGTTCTTCCAAATAAGTACACAGTGGAGGTCTAATTACAGCTGGGTCTTTTCTGCTAATAATTCCCACCTCACTCTTGATTAGTGGTCATTACCCCCATTTAAACTGTCCTTCACCACCCTGCATAGACTTGCCACGAGATCAGCAACTGCTGGAAGTGTTGTAACACACGTTCACCCGTTTCAACCACTGGGAAATTTTAGTGGGAAATGGTAACTCACTTTTTTGGTAATTTATTAGTGAAAAGTGACCCAGGTAACAATCTGCCTGAGCTCTCTACAGTGGTATAAACACCTCTAGGAGAGGCAGAACAAGGCTGCTGGTGCAAGACAGAATATTCCTGCTGCTAACAAGGACACATCTAGTGCATGATCAGCTGTTTGCAGCCATTTCAACAAAATGGAGGTAGCAACAGGCACTTGGTTTAGGCCAAACACTACACAACCTTTGTCCAGTGTGGCCTTCTCATCTGGTAAGAAAACTTTGTCACTGGAACCAAACTGGTTCCTTTAAAAACCTCAGAACTCTAAAACCTACACCAAAATTAATAAACTTTGGATTCCATACCATAAGTCTTATTCAAGAAAAACTCCAACTATACAACAATAGAAATTTAAAGGAATAAAAAGTTCAGAAGTCAATTCCCTTATGAGTCAGGTTCCAAAACAGGTGTGTAAAAAGAGAAACTAAGAACGACAAGTCCCAGGTGCCATTACAGGCTCAGTCTAAAAGGATCTATTATAACTGCAGCAGCAGATCAGATGGGCTGGGGTTGGGGCTGTTTAAACTACTGCTCTGAAACCAAAGCAATGCATCACTGCAGACAGTTTATAGCCTTCAAATCTGTGAGATTAGGACTGAAGAGTCAAGTGTATGTTCTTCTGTGGTTGAATTTGTACTTAGTACCATCATATTGACATAATAATTATGATTTGCAGAGTTTTATCTACTTCACAGTCTGAGACATTAAAAAGTACATCCATTTTAGTGCAACAAGAAAGCAAATGAAAGCCTACCAAAAATATCCTTATGAAAATTATTAACCTCTTGCTGTGCAGTAAGAGTTCCTTGTTGCTCTTTTTCAATCTGCAGAAAGGGAACCCGGGGTTTGCAGCCACATGAAGTGCTCTAACAGCAGGACGTGCAGGGCTCAAGTGTCACTCAAATGTCAACTCTTCTCTGACGCAACTGGTCCAGTTTTATCACTGAGCCTCTGTGTAAGAGAAAATACTTCTAAAAATCAGATTATAACATACAGAGCTAAGTAAAATTCAATTTGTAAAGATGACAAAGCAGTTGAGGTACAGTCACTAGAGCAATCTAAATAGCAACTTCTGCATTGTGAAAAATAACAATGTACTGTAGAATAAAAAGTGGGAAAGGGAAGAATAATTAAAGGAGCAGTCCTGTATTGAAGCAATTAATGCTAAGGTCATGACAGGCAGTATTAGAAAACACCAACTCTCCTTCTACTTTAGTTCCAACAAGAGTGGCTGTTCCTGACCATGGGTCTCTCTAAATCTGCAAGATGGTCAAGAGAAACACCAGGTGACCTCTGCTACATTTACCCACTGGAGAGGGCTGAAATCTACACTTCTCCATCAGAACAAACACAATTTCCAATTTGCCCCATCACAATTCTTTCTTTCATATATTGCTACAAAGACATTTCCTTCAAGTATTGAACAGGACTGAGCAAAAATCTCATTCACTGAGCATTTCAGAAATGCCTGAAAACCAGTTTCAACTGCAAATGGGATTAAAACAGTCAAACTCTGACAAATAGAGAATTTGTTAAAAACAGTTCAACAATCTATGCAACTTTTCTCAATTCTAGCCTTAAAAAATATAAAATCAATTTCAAAAGAAATTTTTGGTAAGGGTTTTGTCCGAAAGATGTTCTGAGATTTCTTGGAATTATTTACAGCTAAGTGTTAACATAAAAACTATAATGGCATATTTGTAAAAATACACTGCACTGTACAGACCTAGTAATGGCCATTTAAAACTAAATAAGGTCAGGTAGAATATTTTGCTTGGATGTACACCAAGTATAGGGTCTCAATTCCACTCACTATTAATTTTTGGAAAATGAGGCAAGATCAGTTTTAAATATCTGAGAAAAAACTGCGAACATTTCTGAATGAGAGCAAGGTCTGTGCCAGCATGTTTGCTGTGACAGTCAGTGACCGTTCGCAGCCGCAATGTCACAACTGCACAAACTCCAAAGCACAAAGCTGAACTAAAGCGCTCACAAATTTGAATGGAAGGGAGCTGTTTCCAGGAAAAATCATCTTGAAAATTCATCCTTTATGTGGTTTGTGTCTGGAAGTATGTACTGCCTGGAAGTACCACAGAAGCCCAGCCCGAGTCCTCCACCACAGTGCTCCTAAAGTAGCTGGAGGATTTGAGAGTGGGAAGCAAAGAGGAGACTCATATTTAGCCCAAACTCCCCCCACCTGCTCTTGCAGACAAGCTTCTCTTCTCTACCACTACCACTTTCTGTCTTCTCCAAGGAATGCTGAAACTTTATGTCTTCCTGCTCTATTCATCCTGTTTTTCCAAGTTTCATATGCTCCTTCCTTTATCCTCTGATCTTAATCATAGGACCCTTAAAGAATGAAACCTGTTCTCTGATTTCTTGAAAAAAGAATTCTTGTATTGAGGATGGAGATTATGGGCAAATACTGTAGATAATGGAACATCTTTGCCAGAAAAATGTGTCTTGTTTCTTTATCTGTCTAGGAAAGGTTTTATTACTCTATGAAGAAGAGCCACTCAGCCTCCCAATGCACAGCCTCATTTCCCAGGCCAGCAGCAAGAGCACACAGCCCATTCTCCTGATACAAATTCCACCTTCCCAGCAATGGGCTCTTCACCTCTCAAGACATCAGCTAATCCCCACAGCTCCACAGGACCTGAAGCCTGGACAAGGCACACTCACCAGTAAAGTGGTAAAAGGAATGATAACCAAAACAGTGGACACAATGTGGGGAAGAAGTAGTGTGAGGAGGACTAGGGCTGCAGGTGTAATTACAAGAGGAAGGCATGGGTCACTGGATTGGTGTCCTGATCCAGGAAAGCAACAGTGTGCAGCAAACACGTTTGGTGTGACTAAGTTCACAGAGTTCTAAGCATCATTCAAGTGCAGCCCAAGGCTCATGAAAAATAAAATAAAATAAAGACAAAAAAGCCATCATCTCTGATCTGTGAATACAGGCACATAACCTGTTCTTATCTTTTAGTTACCTCCTGGAGTTGTGCATGGAAAGTGAGGTGAGAAGTATACTTACTGTCACCTTCTGAGCTGCGTTATCTCCATGAATTGTAAGGAATGGGTTGGTAGCAGCTGCATTAAGTGGTGAGACCTGTGTGCCTGAAAGTAAGTTGTTTATGGGTATCTGTGCTCCTCCAGTAATCTGCAATTGCTGTACTTCAGACTGATGGTGTTGGTGATGGTGATGTTGTTGCTGTACTAATTGATACAAAAGGGCCTGATGTTGTTCCTTGAGTAATATGGGGAGAGGAAGGAGGGAAAAAAAAAAAAAAAAGATCAATAATTAGTTGCTGAAAAATAGCTCCTTCCTGGGTTCCTGCTTATCCGGATCTTCAGTCAGTGCAGTAACCTTAAACTAATTTAGTTTACACTAATGAAGTTCCATGAGACTGTAGGAAAGAAAGTTCCTGTCAGACTTCTTAAAATCAGTAGCTCAGCAGAAGTTCAGCTAAGTCTGCTGGCTGCATCAGCCCTTTGTCAGAACAAACATACCTGAGAAGACTGTGTATTCAAACTACACAATTAACAATACAAACAGTTAAAACTAGTTACCTAATGGCCTATATAATACTGCAAGCAGAGAAAAGACAGCTCACAAGATGATATCCAAAACTCTTTTGCTAGTGTTCCAGTGGAATCAAAGACAGGTCACAATACTGTTAGAATCCACACATGCTCCCAAGCTCTGCTGCCCACAGCTGATGCTGAGACAGACAAACCTCCATGTCCACACAGGACACAATGGAACTGAAGGCACTAGGGAATGATTCTTCTAGCCATACACACAGCACAATAATATCCTAACATTTAACATGACTATCATCCAAAAAATTTGAAGCAACTGAAAGACTAAAATGTTATCAAAGCCTTTAATATCAAGTTAAATTCATTACTACTATTTATATTAAGCTGAGGAATTTATCCATGCCTTAGAATACAATAGAGGAATAAATCATAATTAACTGAAAAACTTACTGATGTGAGTTGCTGGGTACTTAGTAATTGCTGAAATTGCTGGTGCTGTTGATGGAGTAATAGTTGTCTCTGTTGGTCAGAAAGCAATCCTAGTCCCGAGGCACTGTAGGGTTTGACAGGGTAATACTGTGGTTTATATGGAAGTATGGGAACTTTTTACTTCAGCTTTCCATTAAAGAAAAGATGTACACAAACGGACAGACCCTACTTAGCATTTGATTTCACACGGCAAATATTGTCTAACTGTCCAGTTGCAATTTCTGACACCACCCCGAGTCTCATTTATGCTGAGCAACAGCAACATCTTGCCTGTAACATGTCCATGCGTATTATTTGAAACTCAGATAATAATTACCAATTATAAAGTATTTTTCAAATACTTTATACAGAAAGGCCAGATTTTATATTACATGACAGCTCTTACCGAACTTTAACACCTAGTTACCAAGCATTTACTTTACCTTGGTTTCCTCCTAATTCCCATCTTTTGTGTCATTCAAACCATTTTGCCCACACCTTGTCTGTAATTCAGCGAACACCTTCAGCCTTACAAGGGGTCAAGGGATGCTGCCATGGAATGAAGCTGCCTCTGCTTTTGCCAACTACTTCACTCCCAGTCTCTGTTTTCATGCCTACATAAAACTGTCTGCAAATATTTAGGAAACTGGTCAGGGAACAGATCCAGCTGACAGCTAGGCTGCAAATAAAGGGTTTCTTCAGCTATACCAGTTTACTGCAAGACCAACAGCATGAACAAGGATGTGTTGGGAATAGAAGACCAGGAAGACAGCTGGATTTACTCTTTCAGTACAGTGTTAGCTTTCACTAGTTTTAAACACCCATTAAAATATTAAGGTGTTGTTTCATGATAGGTTTATCTTGCTGTTGAAAAATTAAGTATTTCTCTTTCAGCTGTACACTTCTGTCTCCTCCCCTTATGCTGGGTCCTGCACAATGGGCTACAGCCTGTGGGAACTGAGCTGAAACTTTAACCAACACAAAACTGACAGATTCTCTATTAATGTAGATGAGGTCACTGTGTGGTAGAGAAGTTCTAGTAAGAAGGTGTGCATAGGATGACAGGATTGCTTGTTGGGATTGGAAGTAAGGAATTACTCACTTAAATGAGTCACAAATCCACCATTAGGCTACAATCATGTAGCTCCTCAGGGCATAATATTTCTCTTGCATTTTTACAGCAGCCAGCAAACTGTCGCCCAGCTCTCCTGTGAAGTGACTTTTTATTAACCAGCCAATATGAAAGTACCCAAAGCATCACCATTCTCTCCTACTGGGACAGGGCAAGCCACATACAAACTTTGTCTCATACTTTGTTGCATGGTCTCAGCACTACGGGACACACCTGGTGGGCTGCACTTATGATTTCCTATGGGGAAAGGGAAGCCTATGTCAATGGGAAGTTAATGGGGCTGGACAGAATCCACCCAAGGCTACTGAGGAAGTTGATATATGTGCACACAGAGACACTTTCCACCATTTCCCAGCAGCCCTGGCTGACTGGGATCTGGAGATCCCAGCTGACTACAACGTAGCGAATGTAATGCCTGTCTAGAAGAAGGGCTGGAAGGAGGATCTCAGCATCAGGCCTTGTCAGTCTGACCTCTGTGCAAGGGAATGTCATAGAGCAGATCCTTTTGAGAGCCATCACATGTGCAGGACAGCTAGGGAATCAGGCCCAGCCAGCATGGGTTTGTGACAGGCAGGTCCTGCTTGACTGACCTGATCTCCTGTGACAAGATGTCCTGTTTGGTGGGTGAGGGAAAGGCTGAGAATGTATCTACCTGGACTTAGGTAAAGCCTTTCACAATATTTCCCACGGTATTCTGACTAATATTACCATTATTTCCTTCTTCTCTTTTTACCTCACTTTTTCTGTATTCTTCTATACTGGAATGAATCTTCTCCGCTGTTTTTGTTCATTCTTATATCCCATTCTTTTTCCCAGATCATGTTTTACCTTTGCACTTCTTTTTTCTGCTGTTGTTCTCCCTTCTCTTTAATCGCTCTGCCTGCCTCTCTTGCTCTGCATTGGCACTTGAAAGAAAATACCCTCAGTCAGCAGCTGAGATCTCAGTGTCTAGAAACAAAACCGAACTGCAGAGGACAAAATGCTGCAGAGCTCCCAAGCCTCCCAGAAGAAACAGTTCACTGCATTTCACCACAGAGCTTTCTCTAAACCAGATCAGCCTGGAATGTAAATTTAATCCTTTTTAGCTTCTCATTAAAAGGTACATGATCAGTCTGAAACTCTCCATCCTACTCTCTTCTCTGGTTGTGAGAATGTAAAGAAACAATCCTATCTCTTTCCTTGAATCGCTTAATCTCCCACTTGCTGGCAATCTGTAGTAAACCATCTTTTTTTCCCCAGAAAAGGATCAAGTATTTCTCTCTGCCAAATGAACGTGGGTTCTTTTACCTACAACTTGAAACTCTCTCCAACAACAGTGTGCAAATCAGTGTTTTCTCACCTCCTTGTGTGCCACAGTTAGAGAGTTCGTATGAATAAGGACGATATGCATAAAGAAGTCTTCAAGTATTAGTGAACACTCTGCCTATTTTTCACATTAAACTGTTGGAACAGATTCTGAAGCTTGGGAAGTTACTGTAACAAGCAACTTCCAGGAACATCTGGCAAGTCTTTTAAAATTACAGAACAGTACCCTGAAGTTAGAAAGCAGGGCTGAGTTCTCATGTAACTTTCCAACATGTTGCCAATACTGATTTAAACCACCTTGAACCTTGACCCCAGCACAACATCTAACCAGGGTCAGAGAGCTCACATCACCACGGCACCAAAACTTTGAGCCTGCCTGTGCTTGGTACCATTCAACCTTCCCACCAGGGCAGTTCAAAGAGCACGGGTACCCTGCGAAATTTAACATTAAAGAAATAGTCAACCAGTTGCCACTGAAGCAGCATTGAACTCAAGCCTGGCATAGAGTCCCAGAGAGTTCCAGAACCAATAATTTCAGTGGAAAGTATTTCTATTTTTTTTCTTCCTTCAGAATCATCCCAGAGTCTCGTTGCAACTTAGCTCCCTAACAAAACATTTTTTCATATATTTTACTGAAGCATTTGTAATGGGACAAACAGGAACGAGGAATGCACATGTCATTACCAGAATCATATTAGCACTAACGTTTCTGAACTTTTCCCTTCCAGACATACAACCAGAAATACTGAAAAGTCACAGAAAATGAGGGTAATTGTGAAACACCTCAAAAAGAAGAGGACCTGGAAAATAATGTGGATGAGCTCAAATAAAGCAGAAAATTGTGTGAAAAGTGCACTTTTAAATTTAATATAAACATTACTTTTAAAATAGTATTATTGAGGGAGGAGTGCAGAAAGAGATCATGCCATAACAGAAACAGAGAAGTGGAAGTACTGACAGACTTGTACAACATAAGTTTGTTGTAGCAGAAAACAGTGAGTCATTGGGAGTACTCTAGACTCTATTAAAGGTTAGAATGAGAGCCTAAGAACAGAATACTGGCTGCAGTATTTTGCATTAATTGGAACATTCTACAACTAGGCTACACAATGAAGAGTTGCAGCACTTAAAATGGATATTAAAAAAGAAACAGAAGAATTTCTACAATACAAAGAGAAGCAAATCCTCTGTGTATAAACAAAATAATTTGAGAAAACAGTGGCATGACTGGTATTTAGCATAACTGTATGTATTTAGCATAACTGGCAGTACCTGAAAGTGGAAAGCAGGATGCAACTGGTTAATATGATTCATCTTGTCTAGTATTTCTCACCCTTTCTCACACTTTTGGGAAGAGAATGCAAAATTTTTGTCTTTTTCGGAAACCTCTGATGCTCAAGAAAGATGAAAACTTTTCATGAACAGAATGTCTTTTGTTTATCCTATGAAACCTCACATTAACAAAGGATATAAACTATGAAAAACACAGGCTCCTCAGGAAAAACTACACGACACATGCAAACAACAGAATAAACTTGAAAGTATCAGATTTTATGAACCCACTGAAGCAATACCACACAATGATACAGTACACAAAAATTCAGGAGCTGCCAAACCAACAGGAAAAGGAAGCTAGGAAATTAGGGATCCCTTGCATCATTCCAATCACGTATGTCTGTTTTTGATGGATAATCCACCATAATCTCAAAAAATAAACTCTTCTTTAAGACAAGTAATCCACTCCCTATTTACAGGCATTTCTTTCTACATAGAACTGTAGCACTCCTTCCTAAGTGAAGGACAGGACAAGGGGCATGGGGAAGGAGAGCAGCAAGAAAGAGTTGGCCCAGGCTCTGCTCTATCCCAAAATACTTCCAGACCAAGAAGTCCATTCCTCCTCCTGGAAAGCAGCTGTCTCCTTTTGTTACCCATTTGTCTTGCAGCTCAAAGCAGCAGCAGTTTATGCTACCGAGGGTACCTGGCTTTAGTGAAGGGCTGTTAGGAATACTCACAAATGAATCTTTTTACATATTTAGAAATCCATAGGAACACTGCTTGAAAAACTGATTTTGTTGGGTTTGAGTCAGTGCAACCAACTGAAAACCATGTAACTGTATTACAACTCTGGTTAGTTATGCCTGTTGCATCTTGGATTACATGACCATATACCTTTCTCCTTCTCCCCCTCCCCCCTTCTTACTGCAACAAATGGCAGCTTTTCCAGTGCTCCTTTAATCCTGGAAGAACAATTGGCAGGACAAAGAATATTGTTTTCTGAACTAAAAAAAGGAGCCAAAGCACATTTACATAATTACATTTGTTTGAGAATGTGACTTGATTAAAAAACAGGAATTCACTAGGGTTCCCAAAAGTGCTAGAGAAAACATCTTTTCTTTAACTTTTCTATTTGTGTTTCCATTAAATGCCTCTTCACTTTCATTCACAGGCCAGGAACAAAACTTACTTTGACAATTATAGGTGAAGGAATAAACAATATATTTGGGTTAAGTAAAAAAAAAACCAGCGAACCTGAAGAACAGCAGGCACTATGAGGAAAAACATAAAATCAGTGAATTCTTACCTGTTATTTAGCGTGGTTGGCAGAGGATGCGTTGCATTGGGTGGCACGGTTGCATGAGTGAGAGAAGGGTTCTGTGATATTGTTGCTGGGGTTTGAATTACCCCATTTAAAGCCCCTACAATTCCATTGATTGCCAGCTGGCTGGCTGGCAGTGCTCCAATTATTCCACCCACAGCCGGCACTGCAGGAATGGTGGAGGTTACAGTCTGCATACCACTAGCCAGTGCCCCCACTGTCACACCATTGACCTGCTGAACTCCGGGGACTCCCGAGCCTTGCTGGGCCGGACTCTGCCCAGCAGGTGGTGGAGTGGAAAGCGCTGATGAACTGCTGGTGCTTTGTCCGCTGGAGGTTATCTCCTGATGTCAAAACAAACAACAAAGCCCCCTCAGCTGCATAAAATTTCACCTAACACCACAATGCAAGGACTGGGATGAGTTAACTTGTAACAAGTTTAGGTTTGGAAGAAAGAAATAAAAGTTACCTGATTTAATACAGGAAGAGAATTGTCTGGTAAAAAACTGTTTCCCAGATGAGGGCTTTTACTGCTGTTCAAGGAGTCAGTGCTAGGTGCTAGAGTAATTATTTCAAAAAACACACAGTGGTTAAATTTCTGTAATGTGTAAAAAGATTCAGAATAATTATTTCAAAATTATGACAAAGCTAAACACAGAAAATGTAAAGTCAACTTTAAAATCAAAATATTAACTAATTGGTGAATCAACAGATTCAAAAGAGGTGCTCCAAACTGAAGTAAAAGAGAAACTGCACTGAAACAAGTAGTAATGGTTCAGAAAAATAAACCAATTGATGTTTAAACACTGAACACATCAGCAAATACTTGGTCTATATTCATCCTACATTTATATTCATCTCCAATCAATGGCATGTGTGGATGAAATAGATATTTCATATAAATACATGTTTCAAATTACTCTGACACTTTAATAATCCCCTCTACTTACGTGCTTGTACTGGAAAGGCATGTACTTGATGAGAAGGGCTGGGATTTGAAGTTATTGTTGGAAAGGGCACAGAAAGCTGTGCATTGAGAAGCTGCAGTCGCTCCTTCTTTGCGGTCAGATTCTTTATCTGTTCTTCCAACCGCCTATTTTCAACCTGAAGTTGGTGTAATGATTTAAGCATTCCTAAAACTAAGACAAAAAAGCACACATTATATTCCACAGCCACATTCAGTGAATGAGTAACACCTTCATTCAGTTTTAAATTCTGCATTACATTAAGAATAGCACATATGTGAAAATATAAAATTATTACAGATGTCTGAATTTTAGTGGAAAGATTTAGGATTAATTTTGAATAATTTAAATTGCAGAAATAAATTCACAGTCTGTTGTGACAGTAATTTTGGAATACCTCTACACCCTGGCTTAAATACTGATAAGAATAGCATCATTAGGGCCAGCATTTTAAGCAAATAGCAGTACGTGAGAACTCAGCCCCAAATCAGAATATTGAAGTATTTTAGTAGCAGAGGTTAACTGCATAGTTGGGATAAATCCAGTTCAGCTGCAGTATTAGGAATTGCAAACCTTATAAAACAGAGACGTTTGACCAGAATATGCTCAACTAACAGCACAGGCAACCAACAACGCTTATATAAAAACAACCGAGTTTATGAAAAGGGTTTTTTTTCTGATTTAATGACCTGTACAGTGAATCACAGATGTATAGAATCAATGAAAAAACCAGAAATCTCCAAGGTAAAGTTGTCCCAGCGCACCTTGGCGGGAGCTGCGAGCGCGATCTCGGAATCCCCCAGCAGGGAGCACTCTGTGAGCACCACACTTACCCCCCGCGTTTCCATAACGAGGGCATCACCTTCTCGACTGACCTGATTTTTACCAAGCACAGTTTTCTCAAACTCCCATTTGGTTTCAGAACTTGGATTTCCCAACCAGTACTACAGTGTCACTGTAAAGCCACAGGGACGGCCTCCTTTTTTTATTTTTTTTTTTATTTTATTTTTTTTTTTTAATTCTAAATTGTATTTGTTTAACATGACCTCTGGAGCTACTACAGACATAAGTCTACTGGTATAGGCACATCTGGTCATTTCCCAAGGATTTAGCTTTATTCCCTCCTCTTCAAGAACATACAAAGGAACCCTCAGTGAGCTCAAATGAGATGCAATAAGACTTAGCTAAACCTGTCCTCCAGCTATCATGTTTAAAGGATTATCCCTGCATGAATTTCCTCACAATTAGCATTTTTGTCAGGATACCATTCATAAAAATACTAACTAGATACCTCTTTACACTACCAATGAGAAGAATAATGCTTTCAATAAAATATAACACAAACCGTAAGCTGGAATAAAATAATTTTTTTAACATATTCAGTGATTGTCTTTGATGCTGATATATTGCTGAATATGGAGATCCACGTGATCACTTATGCTTTTAACATATTCATTCTTGGACTATTTCACTCTATTAAACATAACTTGAGAAAATAAGTTTGCTTGCTTTAGGAACTCACAAGAAAGGCAGAACATCATAAAGACACGAAAGCCCAGGAGGACACATGCCTAACATTTTTAAATATTTTCTTTTCAAACAGCAACAAAAGTAGAAAAGTCAGATTTAAAAATAAAAAATAGAACAATACAAAGTTATTATGACAATTTACATCGTAAAATATAAAGAAAAATGGGAACCTGTACAATATTTATAGTAGTGGATCTAAGAGTTCAGAATTCTTTTCCAAACTGAAACTGGACCCACAAGTTACTTCCTCTTGCATGACACAATTTCCCCATCTATAAATATGTAGATATTTATAGAGAAGTCTTTTGTAATCTACTGATGCCATGTGCCGCACTAAGAACTATGCTAGAACTGTACACCACAGTTATATTCAATTCACAGGAGAAAATAAATTTTATTAAAATTCTTGGACAAGCACAGAATAGCAGTTTTGAGTAACAGTTGGCAAAAGTCATAATAAACAGATTGTGAGTACTTACTGTCACTGGGGGTGCCTTGCTCTAATAAAAACTGTTGTCCTTCACTCCACTGCCTCTCAAGAAGCTGTTCTATGCTGGCTGCTACTGGGGGCAAATTTTCCCCACAACCATTCCCTGATTGATCATAGCGAATCTGCAAGTTGCTCACAGGGGATCTGTTGAAAATATTGCAATTTATTGTTTAAAGAAAAGGATGAAAGGACATGTATTAGAAAAAAGGCTGTTGAAATTTCTTATCTTGTATCAGCTCTTAGCACCTACATATCTTATGCTTCCAAGACTAAGTTAATTCAACAAAATCACTAAGAACTTCTGGTTCTTACTGCCAGGGCTTTAATAAAAGAAAGACATATTATTACAGTGTGAGAATTTATACTGAGAAAGCACATAACCTCTTCTTGCATAAAGACTAACAAGACAGTAACTGACAAACAACATTGAATTAAATTATACAACACACAGTTCTACAGCAGGAAGCCATTATAATATGGATACACAGGACACCAACTTTGGGGGCAAAAAACCCAGCCCACACTGAACTTCAAACCTTTCCCTGAGAAAACTGGGTAAAAATAAAACAAATTTATTAAAATCATCACATATAGGTCATATATAATTCTACTGACTAACTTCTTGTAAAAACAATCATGTAAATGTGGATTTTTGAAGGACTACATGAAAATATTATTTCACAAGGGATGCAATGCAACTTAGAAGTTCTCCTCTGCCTGTACTGTGAACATTTAATATACGTCCGTTTTTACTCATGATCACACACAGTTCAAAGAATAATCCCCTTGCCACATGTCTTTTCTCATTCAGGAGAAAATTAAATATTCAGCACATAGACACTGAGAAAGCTGGCTACCTCTCTGAGGCCCTAGGAGAAGGCTTCTTTTGCATTGGATGGGCACAATTTAACTTGTGAGCAAAGCCAGATGTTTGGTGTATTTCTGACTCAGGTTTCTGGTCTCATGTAGGCATGGTCCCATTCCTCCTACAGTGCCAACACCAAAGCCCACTACAAGCTGGTTCTTGATTTTGTTGTTGGCTGTTTGGGGGCAGGTTAATCAATTCCAGTGAGCTCAGATTCTCAGGTATTATTTATTACTGTAAGCAATCGGTGCCATCACGAGATCACAGCCATACTGTTACACCCATGGTGCAAAGTTACCACCAAGACCACCACAGACCCAGTACAGGACAACACAGAGAGCTCAGGAAATCAGTGTGTTAATTATGATTACCGTAATAAGCACTGGTCACAGCACATTAGCTACCTAATGACTGTCAAGCATTTTGTAGGCACCAGAGCAAAGTGATTTTTACGAGAAAAGGCTTTAAGTAGGTGACTTAAGAGCTCTGTTAAGTATTTATAAATAGTTCCTCTTTTGCATACAGGAAGAAAGGAAAGCACTTGTTAAAACAAAAAGCCCTGATGAATGGGTAGCCAAGGTAGTGTTTTTTGACAAGAGATGACAACTCAACAGCATGTAACAGTTCAGCAGAGAGACAGCAAAAGGAGTCTTAAAATGTATTGTTTACACAACGTGCTGAAGCAGTAAGAAGGAAAGTTTATGCAGAAACATTCTACACAGAGGTACTACGCTTACACTTCACACAAACAACCCACTTTAAAAAACAAAACAAACCCAGAAAACAAATACATAAAACCACTGAACAACTCCCCCTGAAACTTCTCTCTCTGTCTGCATGTTCCTGAGCAGCACATAATGTTGCCCTAACAGATTGTGCCTTTTGAATTATAAATCACCAACAAAATTCTTGTTGGGCTTTGGACTGCTTCCTATCAATTTTGAAAAGGCAGAAACAAAGCAGTACATGACAGTGTAACCTCTGCAATCCTTCACTGGAAGCCTGTACAAGACAAGGATAAAAAAAAAATAAAATCTAGATTTCTGTGTATTGCAACATTACTCAATCTCTCCTCTTCCAAATGAACCCCTAGCTCATCCTTTGGATGGTTCCTGAATGCTAGGGTTGAATCCTTATTCCAAATAGTATTCGATCAGAGTTTCCAAGAGGATTATAAAAGTGCTGTCTGGCCTCATCCAATCCTGCCATGGAGATGAGAACCCTGTTTCACAGTTTGCCTGCTTTCACAACTGTTTTTTGATTAAGTTTGGTACAGTTATCCATACTATAGAGCATTAATTGCAAGCAATACTGCACATAGGTATAAGCATACATATTTCAGATTTCACTGCAGGTATTACATAACACATTTTTTAAATCTAAGGTTAAGTATGGGGTAAAAAAAATGTTTAAGTGCTACCTTGGGAAAAGCAGCAATTCCTTTGCAAAATGGAAACAGCTCACATATACCAGGTATATTTATATTTCTCATATATATATTAAAAGTTAAAATACGACAGCTTAAACATCAAACGCTGTGGTTATATTGGGGTACAAAGATATAACAATATGGATTGGAAATGACCATACAAGCTCATGAGTCACATATGTCTTCTCCAAAGAGCTGCAATCAGCTGCGTCATCAACAGCAAACAAATGTTCTGCAAGTGTTTTTATTTTAAGCAACTCGCTGAAAATCACATGGTTCTTTTGGAGAACTGTGTTATTTATGTATCTCATAAGCTTCAAAGGGAACAGAGTCAGAACTTGCAGCTAAATAATTTTAACAGATAAAGCAGGTAACATTCAGAGTCGCAAAGTTTCCAGATAGCAAATTTTTTTAAGTTAGCTTTTTATTTACTATAAGCCATATTTTAAGTAACCAGAGTTACTTATTCAATGAAGTGGGAAAGGTAGGGAGTTACCTACACATTTTAGAAACCTTGACATACATGTAATCTTTTTTGTCACACAAACCAGGGGTGAAAGTCACTGAACTTAACTGAATTAGTAGGTTTTCTAAAGTTTTTCCATGCTAGGTATTACAGACTAAGTTTTTCCATCTATCAATTCTGTTACTAGAGCACCAATTTCTCCCCTTAGCTTTCTCTCACACCACCCCCACCACCCCCCTTTTTGGCTTGTTTTTGAACAATCCAGCCAAGCAAAATCTCCCTCCTCTTTGCAAAGTGCCACAGCTTCCCTACACTGCAGGAAGCTTTTCAGTTGTGTACTGAGGTGGCCTTTGTGTCATCCAGTTCTCCTTTAACATGCCCATCAAAACCAGTTGGTATTTTACCATGCTGCAAGTAGTGGACTGTATATACCTAGAACATACATACTCTGTAGAAGCATCATATTTAAGAAGTTTACCTTCCCATGTATTTGACCAAAAGACACACTGAGCACAGCTATGACCGATGCAAATCGTGCAAAGACCAAGTCTTTGCATTAAAACTCGTAATTACCACAATATGTATGCATAGCAGGACTACTTAGTATAAAATCAAAAGTACTGGAATTTCCTAATTGTTGGGCATGTCCCTTCACAAAATTCTCTGAAATTCCTTGTCTGTGTAGATCAATTTATATGCTAATATAAGTATACATATTTATGCTAAGAATACCATTCAAACTCATTTGCAAATTCTCTATTTATTATTTTAGAAGCAACACATACTGGAAAACTTAAAAACAAGTTCATGACTAGATAATAACACCTAAGTATTATAATGGATAATCTCAGCCCATCCAGTAAGATGTCTTTTGATTAATTAAGGAATATAATACAAGATCAACAAGGCCAGGCATGTACAATAAATTATCTAATTTGGAGATATTAATTATAAATTACCCTGATAAACACATGCAATAGCAATAAAATTCATTGTTATAATGCTTTTTCTGTGTAACTAGCGTTTTTAGCTATCCTAAAATCTTTTTCAGAATAAATCTTTTTTTTTCAGATAAATCTTTTTTGTGGTATGTCCCTAAGCAAAAAAGACAGTAATTACACCATAAAATCTAACTCATATTGGATCCAGTATGGAAAATAAAGCCCACTAAAACAAATATTTGCTTAAAATATACAGAAAATATTACTGAAATATTTAAAACACAATACTGAAATTAACAGCAAATACTTTGAAACAATATAACATGATACAGTTTCAGCGCAATTCTTATCTCAAAGTTTTCTAGCAAATGTGAATTGCAGCAGGGAAAAAAAGTACTTTTTTTCTACAGAGAATTGCTACAAATTTTGAAGTTGTGAGGGAAAAGGAAGAAAATATTTGCTTGGAATTTTTACTGATATTTAATGTTTCACATAATTTTATTCTTGTGATCATTGCTAAGTATATGGGATTTTGGAATTTTTGCAAATATTACTAAACTAGGATTGTGGTAACAAATCTGAGGAGATAAGCAGTACATATGGATTAAATTATAGATAAACCTCTCTAAAGCAAGACTTCATTTCTTAAGTAAGAGAGTAAACTAACTGACCTACAAACCTCAATTTGTAAACCTAATTTCAGTTGATACAAAAGTAAATTTCAGCACAATTTTAGCTCTCTGGATGTATTAGGGATTTTTTTAGAAGGATATATTGATAATAAAAATACATGTATTTATACATGTGTGTTTATATTTTTATATACTCGGGCTTTTAAAACACTTTGGTATTGCTAGTAAAAAGACAGTGAAGTTTGCAAATCTTAAAACATTTCCTCCGTCTGCACTCTCCAATGTAAATAATGCTTACCGTGGCGAGAGACTTCCTCTGGGTGATCCTCCTCTGCCAACAAGGCTTCGGCTGTTATCTCCGAGATCTTGATCTGCAGTGTAAATATTTCACAGCTGATAAATCGCCTTTTCTTAGATAACACTTTTAATATCTGATGTAGATATTTTAGAAATACCTTCAATCTCGACTTCTATCTGTAGTTACTGCTGAAGAGTGAATAAGTAACTAGTTTAAGATTGCTGAACTGTAGCATGTAAGGTGTTGTCCTTACACATTTCTGAGGCTGTACCAGGCCATGGATTATGTTCACTTCTTTCATTCCTTTCAGTTTTACAGCACAGAAGCGTGGTTTGCATTTGCAGTACCCTCCCCTCAGCCACTTTTAATTTGTACGGTGAAAGTAATGAATCACAGCTGTGGACAGCTAATCTGTATGCTTATCACAGCAAATCCTGATGCTCTGTATTTTTTTAACACTTTGCATCCCAAAACAACTCATAAAATATATAACATATTAAACTTACTGATGCCATCTAACAAGCACACATTATTCTGCAAATTTACTGAAAACTTTATGAAAGCGTATAATTCACTAATTCCTATTTATAAGCAAAGCATAGGAAAGCCCCTTGCTAAAAAGGTAGTAAAACAAACAAAAAAGGCCTCATTAAATATACGAAAACGTTTTGCTTGGAAGGACTCAAAAGGGTTATTTTCCCTATGGCCTCTCAATAAAATAACCCTATCTACCCCCTTCAAGGTTGCCCTCCCCCTATTCTGAGTCAAGCGACCTCCGACCCCTTGGAGGGCAAAGACATGACTGATCCATTCTTGGTAAACTGCTAAACTCATTCCCTTCCCCCAAACAGGCATGACTACTACGACATGTCAACAAATCCTTACGGAGGGAATGAAACAAAGCAAAGCCAGCGGCTCATTAAAACCACAGCGGAGAGCCCGCGGTACCAAATGCCAATCGGTAAATATTCACAAGATTATTAAATGCTGCACAAGTTCTCTAACGGGATCTCTTTCACACGAACTTGTATGTAATGCAATTTCATGAATTATGCAAATAAAGGTTTCAACTATTCACGACAAAACCCAGAGCTGTGTCACTCCGGCTGCAAAGAGCTGGGAACTGAGCACATCAATCACAGGAGTCACAAGAGACACTGGTGCATTCCTGCCTGCTGATGGCTCTGCTTAAACATTTACATTTCACACACCGAGGGAAAAAAAGGGGAAAGAAAACCTGCGGTGTTCCACAGAACAACTGAGAATTTACTTCCAACACAGAACAACTTTGTACAGATATTTAATAACCAAAAGTTGAGAGCAGAAATCAAAAATACAATTTATCAACCTTTTTTAAAACAAGGCGTTCTGTGAGGCTGCACATTTGCACCGTCAGAGGAAGCTTACCTGCTTGGCTGTTTTCAGACTGAGCTATAAGTGCAGCCATGGCTGAATTTGGATTCAGCCTATTGCCGTACATGTGGGACGGAGGCAGACTGAGAGAAGATCCAGGTAGGGTGTTCGCCTGCAAAAAAAAAACAATTAAAACTTGAATCCTTTTCTTGTAAGGGGGAGAAATGCCAAATGTATTTTAAAGCTTTCTTAATGCACATTAAATGTTTTTGTACGCGGAATGCTTTTCAAAACAATGTATTTAAAAGGCAAAAATGTTTTCCATTTTTGAGGACAGGAATTGCAGTACTTCGAAAAATAGATCAGGTTTTAAAGTGTGTTGTATTTGTGGTTGGCAAGATCTTCTAATCAAAGAAAACCCTTCTAATAAAAGAAGTACTGTAGCAAATATTAAAAATACCTAAACTGCATTTTAAAACAACCACAGTTTTCAGGACAGGCAGACTTCCTTTGTGATCCTGAAGTATGAGCTCAATGCTAGGACTTAGTAGCATGGCGACCATGTGGTTATCCTACTAATTATTTAATCTTATTAAACCATTTACAAAATAAGGGCAGGTAGACAACAGATGTCTCACAAATGCTTGGGTTCCTTACATCACAAGCCGGCTGTGGAGGTCAAAAGGTCCAACTTTCAGCTCTATAGTTTAACTACACAGAGCCATATTTCCTTTGCTCAACTCCGTCATTAGTAAAACGTGCACAGTATTTTGTTACTTCCTATTTTGATAGACTTGGAAGCCTGGTGTTTTTTTGTTTTGTTTTGTTTTTATTTTAAAGAACGCAAACAGCCATTACAAGTATGTTTTCTATACAATAGGGGGCTCCGGGAACCACAGCTTTGCCCTGACCCCATATAAGGAACTGTATTTTTGGCAGTTGGCCAGCTCTACTTATTGAAGAGCTCCCAAAGTTTGTGTTCATTCATGTTGCTAACCACAATTCTGAAGGTCTCTGCTGGGACTTGTGCCAAACAAGCGAAAATGAACCCTTAAACAGATGAAGCTAAGGAGGCTGGCCAAAATCTTGCATAATCCAACGCAATAAAAATACCTTCTTCCTTGGCTGCTTATGCTTTTTCCCTTTTGAAGAAAAAAAGATTTGTATAAAATGCTAAGTTGCAGAGACAGGCAATCAAAGAAATAAAAGCATGGCTGCTTATTTTAAAGGCATTTTCCTACCTGATAAAAATTTTTTTTCAGAACAAAGAAAAGATTGCGGGGGGGGGGGGGTAGAGGCGTGGAATCAAAGATACACAAACCTGTGTGATCGCTAGTTTTAAAATAAATCTTCTGAGAAAATGTAAACAACCTTTACAAATGGAACTTCTTTTGAAAAACGAAAAAAGAAGGTCAACAGTAAGGAACTCAATTTGTGGGACATTTTGACATGCATAACTGCACACAAGAGACAGGAGAAACATACTAGTTATTACAGCAAAATATTACAGAGTATAAACTATGTCTCTGGAAAGAATCACATACTACCATTAACTTTTGGCTTTCTGCCAACATATTAAACTTGATGAATGGACTTTTATGAATTCACACAACTGTTTTCAATGATGCTTTATTTACTATATACTGGCGAGAAATTGTGCCTGATATTTACATTCTTCTACTGTCACAAAGTTAGAAAAAGCCGCAAGTAATTGCTTGCAATTATCAGGGGTTCATTGACTTTTCGGTGTATAGGTACACGCAAGATTGCTAGACATGGAACCACAGTGTTGCTTCAAATCTGGGTGATACTTCTAGTTGGTTTTTGGGGTTTTTTTAAAGAACTGCATATCTTTAGTAGAACTGATCTGAATTACTTCTAGGTCTTAAAAATAATGCAGGCACTTCTACCTACCCAGGTACAACAGCTTCCACAAATACAATACATATTAGTACTGTGATACTGACAAAGGCAGCAATACTGCACAGCTCCTGCTATTTCCCTTAAAAAATGCCTATAGGCATAAAAAATGCCTAAGTCCCAACTTAATTATTATTGTTCCTAGCAACCTTCAGCCGTTTTCCCCTCAAAACCAAACAAATTTCAGTCAAATCCTTTCACTGATAAAGCCTTACAAAATGGAGTATTACAAGATTCAACCAGTATTATCATTCAACCAAATCCAAAAGGCCAGACTAGGAAAACTGAAGTTTATATGATGATATGAGTTCTATTCATAGTTTCAGGGATAGGGTGGGGACAGGTTTTAAACTCCAAACAACAGGTCTTATTTCTGTTTCGTTTTAGCATTTTTCCTTAAAAGATTTTGTTTAATTCCAGTAAATGTATGTACTGCTCACATTTTACACAGAAGCTTCTATACTTAGCTCTCAGTCCATGTAATTCACTGCTTAAAACTGTGCAATAGCAGCTATATATTAATTTATGATGGCAGGGTAGCTATAATCAGCAAGGAGAATACATGTTTATTTGACTGAAACATGCACAGATATTTTAGCTTTAAGAACTTTCTGAAAGTACCTTAGTATCTTGAAGGGAGTTGCTAAAGTTTGTTGAGCTGACTATCACACCACAAAACAGAAGACATCAAAGGAATTAAACGTTTGCTAAGTGGGTTGATATAACAGATCAAAAGACTTAGCAGGATTTAAACATCTAAGATCTTGAGTTTTTTCTCAAGTAGTGGTTTCACCCTAAATGTTACCCCGTTTGCATTTTAAAATAATAGTAAAGGTGTCTTACAAGTTTGAACTATACAAGTTCCAATGCCATCCTGCATCCTATGCAACTCTTAAAGCAACAAGACACAATAAAATTGTTCAAGTTAAGTTGAAGGCAAATAAAAAAACTTTTAAAATACTTCTTTAAAATGGTAATATAAAATTACAAGAATAATGATTTGTGAAGCTTTCTTATATATGTGACAACTTCATCTGACAAAGAAGTAGAGAAGGTGGAGGAGTGCTACATTATTTAAAGGTGAAATAGGAGCTCCATGTTTCGCTCACAGTCGAAACAAGCTGTGGCAAGCATTTATTAAAAATGCGCAATCATCCTGTCAATACATATTAAGGTCACAGGACTGACACATGTTCTAAAATGCAGAACTTTTAAGGCTGTATTATTATTTATTTCAACTGTTTCTATTTAAACACTCAACACAATACATGATCGAAATGTATGAACTAATAAGAACCCAAGATAACTAAGTATTTATTTTGAAAAGGCAGCAAATTTTCCTGAAAAAATTTTAGCAGAAGATTTTAAGCCTATCTAGAGGTATACAACACACTGCTTTCCTTTATGGCATGCTCAATAAATCAGTAAAGCCATAAGCAGCAGAGCAGCACAGAAGGATGATGCATTGTAATTCAGAGAATGCCCGTGTGCAGAAAGAAATTATTGATATTTGACTGATGTTTAAAAACACTTCCTCTACAGCAAGAGAGAAAGTACAAGCATAATCTTCTAATTAAAGAACAAGACTTGCAAGTTAACTACATTTAACTCATATATATAGATGTCCTCCAAAATATTTAGAATTGTTTTATATTTGCTTGCATGTCTCCAGGATAGTATGTAAGAGTATGACTATGATATTTTCAGAGCATTCATACCTGAACATTTACTCCTACATGAAATTTCCAGGGAAAGCAGTCTCCTCATTAAAAAGTTACATGCTTTTTCAACAGAAAAAAACAAAATGGAGATAAAGGAGATAATACTTCACTGTATGTAATCAGATTGAGTCTCAAAACTTTGAGACTCTGAACATGCCTTTTCCCCCATTCCTTTCAACTTTTACGCTATGAAATATTTTCTGATAACAGGCCTCATTTCTGTCTCAGCTCCACACCAGTAAGGTTTTAATACTCAGCGTGTGATGAGAGATGAAACCAAGTGTGAACAACTTTTGGGTCCCATGAGTAGGCTGACTGTTGAAGCTGTCAGATTCAATTGCATCATTCCACATTATTCAATGCCCCAAACTGCTCCCTAATTGTTAGAGGCTTAACATATTCAAACCCATTGTTTAGGCTAATGCTGAAATGCCTACAGTTGAGTTTCATAAAGAAAGGGGAGGGATTTAATTCTAGTTAAACTCTCTTCCTTTCCTGATAGGGCAACAAGGATGGCGAGAACTACCAATTCCAAGACAGCTTCTTCATCCATCAGTTTATACCCAATCAACAACCCCTTCTCCCCACTTTGCTTTATAAACTGTCATTGCTATATTGTAGCTTTGCATTATATCATTATAATGCTTTTAAATTAGTGACACATTACCTAATTACCAATTTCCACCAATATTTATTTGTCAAAAGTAATTTCAAAGGTTAATTTTATTTCTTGTTTAAAATAAAAACATATTGTTGTTCCTGTGGTTGGGGTCACACCATTTACCAATCATACCAGGTTACTCATCACAGCATGATGCTGTGATATGAAGTGCAGAACTCCCCCTTGCTCCTACTAATATAAAGTCAAGAAATAAAGAGCATTAGAGATACCACTGACAACTACTTATGGCCTACTATTACTGAAATAATATAAAACATTTTGATGCAGATGAAATTTAAAGCTAAATTTTCTGCAAGCTGTTCTGCTACCCTTATGAGATGTTACAAGCACTTTCCATGCATGTCTAGCTTCATGAAATATGGAAGGAAATTCAAACACAGGACCAAGTATTAGCATCAGTTTACTTCATCTAGAAGACATCTTAAGCTGATGCATTTTGGTCTATGACAAGCAACCTTTATCTGAACAATTAATTAAAACCTGTATTGAAATGAAATGAGATTAAATATAAACACGTATTAACTCTTGACAATTACAATAAGAAATTATAATGTGCAGATATAAAAATTATTTTCTTTTCTTGAGAGGTGAAAAGAACTGCCTACATAGTGACAGCAGCAAAAGCAACCTTGCCTTGTGTCTCCTACCTTAACTTGGGCAAGTAAAGAAATATTATTTTTATCCCTAGAATTTTTAAGGCCTTTGCTTGGGTATTGAAGGCAATGGGAAGAATACGTTATTGCTTCCTTTTATTCTTTCAGTACTTATGGTACAGCTTTAACTGCATTCAGGAGAGGTGAGGAACACACCAATCCCCATCATCACTCGCCTCCTGTGAATTGTCAGCTGCTCCCTGGGATGGCAAAGCACACCACAGAAGGGTGGTCACAGCCCAATTCACAGCAATACAGAGGGGTCCCACCACATCAACACCTTCACATGCATCACTTCCTGCGACACAACCCTTGAAAACTTACACCACAAATACAGAATTTGCTTAGAAATATTAGAATGCTTATCATGACCTTGTTTCCAATGGAAAAACAAAAATCTAAATTCCTGTTTATTTTCCTATATGCCAAGAAACACAGATGAAAGACAACTCAGAAAATCCCTAATTAAAATACAGTTCCCATATTTCTTCCGAAAATTATCATCTGACTTTTCAAAACAATAAGCACAACACAAAACAATATTAATCTGTAGTATGAGAATTACTATTCATATATTTTAATTAAACTGATACTTTGATTTACATCCTTTTAATATATGTTCTGGCTGTCTTAAGTGGAACATAATTTAAGGCAAACAATATTGACCACTTGACTGTAACAACCTACAGCACTACTGATGACTGGAATCAGAATGAACTTTTACAGCAAACCTCACCTCACCTGCTATCACAATGGAAATCAAACGCAAAACATCCACCGTAGTTTTTTACACATCCATTCTATGAAAGCAACACTGAGATTGAGAAGACAGTCCTCCCATACTGCCAGCATTACCATCCGAGCACTCTGAAGCCATTAAAGTTTGGGATTTTTAAAAACAGATAATCAAGGTCCAATTGCACAAAAAATGTTTTTGCCACCTGGCTGAAATAAAAGAATTAACTGAAAAGTATTAATTAGAAGGTTGGAAACACGAAAATAAAATCAGAAAAAGGTTTATGATGTCTGAGAGGAAAAGAGCAACTTTTCATTCAAAAAGAAAAAGAATATTAATTACAAGTGCACAAATTATCCTAATTTAAATCTGTCAGGAAAACTGTATTTGTGACATCATTCCGTAGATACAATGGTCACATTACTATTACTTTTTCTGTCTGCAGCAAAAATAAATCCTTTGAACTTCTAGCTGAAATGAAGACTCTAGCTTATGAACAAGGTAATAATCAAATACTGTCTTTGAGAATCAATTGTTTTGATTAAACATACAAATAAATCCTTCAATTAAATGAAACCATCTAACCTTCAAACACCAGCAGTCAAGTATTTTCCAGCAAAGGCATGAATGAATACAACTGGGAAACACAGTGGGATTTGAAAGGCAAAATGAAAAATTAATGGCACACCTACAGAAACTAATTTATACCTCTGCCCAGTGTACAACAAAGGCACATAAAGTCATTAAGAACCACATGGATAGAAGGCCTATCTTCCAATAATGTGAAAACACTATAACCTCAACTGTACTACCACTTTGTTCCTCTCTTTCATGTTAACTAACCATATATAAATTTTAATCAATTAAAATCTATTTATTTATATACCAGACATAAAAAAGAGTTACAAAAACTAGAATGTTACCTCATTAAGAGGTCTTTTTTGTTTGGTTGAGGTTTTTTGATTGGGGGCTTTGCTTTGTTGCAGGTTTTGTTTTTTTAAAGGAGGCTTTGTAGAGATAAGACCCTGGGATTCCTCCACAGACCTAACTGAAAACAGCCATCATCTCAACACAAAGCCCTTTCACCTTAAGTTGGTTGCTCTATGGTTTCCATCTACCTCTGTCTTCACAGCACTTGAACTGTACGTGCTCTACATGGATATGGAACCAGTATCTTACCCAAGAATCTGTTTTACTTAAGAACTTTAATCTATATATGAGGAATCTCAATTGCACTCTCACACTGACTAGCAGAAATAATTACTTTATTAGGAAAGAAACTCAGTATACCCATAGAAGAATCTGTTTTCTTCATACCAGTGTTCCAAAGAAAGCAAGACACTTGCAATATGGCAAGTAATGGATCCAATAGAAAAGTAACTGCTTTCAAGGTCATCCATAATTTCAAAGAGTAATAATAAAGAATCAGTTACTTATCCACAAGCATGGACATTTTAACTATCTAAATATCAACAGTCTTTGCTATTTAAGTGATGAAACAAACACGTTCAGTAACAGAATTGCTGCTGTGCAAAAATGCTTGCAGAATGCTCAACATTTATACAAGGCCTATAAGGCCACCACTTCAGCAACCAACTCTGCAGCTTGCAACAAACACATACCATGCAAACTTGAAATCTGTTTCAAGTAAGACCTAAACATTGTTTCATCTAAATAGTTTTATTATTTCCATTGCATACAAACTAGAAAATTTCACACTTTTTACATTCAACACCATTATTATTGTCTCAGGGAGCTAAATTGAAGTAGTGCTACACTCAGTTCAACGAAGAGGTCAATGTGCCTCAGTTGCCTGGAGACTGATGGTTGCTACAGCAGCACCAGATAAGCCAAGCTAAATAAGCTTCAGCTTGAAGGCAGAAAACATTTATTGCAAGAGCGAAACATTGATGCAGTTGTCTCAGCATGCGGCACTGTGCAAAACCTCGCAACCGCCTTTCAGACTACCTCTATACTGCAAAAGTCTACATGAAGACAAGCTTTTTGAAGCAAGAGGAAAATAAGATTTTCATTGGGCTAAATACTAGATTACTTGCAACTATGATTCCTTTGTTCTTCCAGTTGAGTCACATGTTAGAAGGAATTTTCCCTCTGGCTGTAAATTCTTCCTCCTTACTACTCTCCTCCTCCCCCACCCCAAAAATCCTCAGTTAGACTGCATGAAAAGAAAATTAGATTTTTACCCATTTTGCCCAGAAGTAGCCAGAAATTAAAACAGCTTTTAAGTGAGAAACAAGACAATTTTGATGGAAAACCTTTTACTAGTAAAGTTCTTTCACATTTTTCATTTTGCAAGACTGAAATTTAAGTGGCTGCGAAACAAAAACGATTTAGTTGGTTTGGAAGGAAAGTCTCTGTTTTGCACTGACACCTACACCACAATATCAAACCTCTGTCTACAACTTAAGGAAGGATGCATTTAGCACACTTTCCAAATCTAGAAACACCAGCAATTTCCTGTGGCAATGAGTCCCAAAGATGAGCAACATACTCTGTTAAGAATGATTTCTTTTTGTTCTGTACGTGCTGAGATTTCTTTTTGTATCTTTTTGTTATGCTATAAGATTAGGAAAACCAAATAATTTCAGCATCCAAACAGCCTGTGATCCATGTTGATATTTTACCTTTGACCCAGTGGGTAGGAGCCTCTTCCAACAGACTTTATCATCAAGAGGTGTTTTGATAGTAACATAAAATATGTTAATTGGTTTTCATGTATCCAGCATTTCTATTGATTAGAGGATTCTAGTACCACAGTAAGGATCCAATTTCCTTTTTCTGGAAGCATGCTGCTTAAACCAAGCAACATCATTATCTCCAGATGTTTTATTAGTCTCTTTTTAATTACCACTCATATTAAAGGTAATACAAACAAAACAACAGAAAAAACCCTAAACCGCAAAAAAACCCACCAAATCCCCAACAAACAACACCCCCTCCCAAGCCAACAACATACACTATATGTACATATAAACTGTACTTAAAAAAATGAACTAACTCACTTGTTTTGGAGAAATTTAGCAATTTATTAACATACTGTCATAATTGCTGTCTATGCTTTACCTTAATGACTAATTACTAAGAGGTGAGAGGTTTCATCACAAGGCACCCACCAAATATGCAGTAAAAACCCATACTATCTGCACTCTGAACGTCCTAAGAGCTGACACCCTATGAGCTCTAACTGCATTCAGTATTCTCAATGATTTCTATGTTAAGGAACAGACTTCAGAAAGTGGCCTGAAAAAAATGTCAAAAGAGAGTAAAGTTCTTCCTAAATTCTGGAAATCATCTCTTGATTACATGCCTAAAGCAGTTTAATCTAATTATGTTAAGTTCCTTTGCCCTGAAAAAAAAAGAATTATTGTTTAAGTAAGTTTGCCGAGGTCATGTCAAAGTCTCTTGTTTTAAGATGTTCTGATCCAAAGGTGACTAGAGGAGTATTACACCAACTCCTAACTTGTGTATGGTTGAGATGTGCATCTTTGGGAGCTGAACAGAAGCTTACTAAAGCAGCCAACCATCTAATGCAGGTCACATCTGTCACACCTTCAAGTCCTAGAACTGAGGGCATCTTGGCTTTTTTTTCCATTAATTTATTCTACTCACCAAAGAAAATTTGATTAAACACTGATAGCTGATAGACCTGCCATTTTCTAGAGTATCCACAGGGAGAATGGCCCAGAACTGTCCCTTAAAACACTGCAGCCTGCCCAGCTCTATTAAACTCCAGATACTTAAACTGAAATTTTCTTTCTTTCCTTCCGCATGTTTACTTTGTGCTGAATATCAAATTAAAAAAAAAAAAAAAACAAAAAAAAAAAAAAAAAAAACAACAACAACAACAACAAAACAAAACAAAAAAAACACACAAATCCAAACCAGCAGGAAACAAGGTATGTTCCTCTGAACAATAATGGGAAACAAAAGCGGACAAAGGCCACTTGGCCATACTGAATTTAAGAATGCAGCATCCATCATTTGAGGTTACAACTGTATACTTGGAAGCAGTATCAGTCAAGTATCAAGTCAACTGTCCCATGAAAATGCCCAAACTCATCTCCTACAGACTACAGTTGAGAAACTTGAATTTTCAGCAAAGGAACATCTACTTGTTTAAGATGTACTATTAAGTTCCTTCATAATTCCACCCATTGTGGATGGTATAAATAAGATTGCTCCCAAAACTGTTCCTAACTTCTCTGTTGAAAGGAACAAAAACTAAGAATAGAGTTCCTATTTCCTGCCTTTTCATTTACCTTCCCACGAGAGCCAGAATATAAAATAAAAAGGACAAGAAAGTTCCCTTGATAGCGTGCAAAATGATGAGCAGATTTAAACTATGACAAGGAAAAAACCCACTAAAGCAGGAAGCCAAAAATAGTGTAGACTAGTAATTTGGAGATGGAGCAAGGGAATACAGATACCCAAAATTAGGGACTAGATTAATTCAGAAAATGAGAAAATAAAAACCACAGGACAGATGCATCTGAAACATCACATGCCCTACATTCAGAAAAGATCTCAGGATTCCTTAGCTTTCACATTCCTCTGTTAACAAATAACTCCAAATCTACTGAAAAAAATAAGCCTTATCTCCCCCTAGAAGCTGGATCAGACAAAGGAGGATAACCACCTCTACATGAATGCTAAAGAAAACCCTGCTGCTTTTGTACTGCTCCTAATGGAAGTAAAGCCCAAGAAACTTGGAAGTGACAATGGAAATAATAAAAAGCAAACTTCTTTCACTCAGAATTTCAGCTGAGCAGCAGCACCTACCTTCCCAATTACATCTGCACCCTGAAGGCAGTAGTTCATTACACTATGTTGAAGTGGACCTATGATGCCATCACAAATAAATCCTAGATGTAAAGAGTAACAAACAGCAACTATTCAGTTTCTCTATCTCTGTGAAAGCCACAAGGCCTGCTGTTACAAATACTTCTTGTCCTTTCCCCTCTTCATTATCTGCCTCTGTGGCAAAGGAAGCACAGTGCATAAAGCAGAGTTGGGAATTTAGGAAAAAAATAAAACAGAAGCCACAGAGGAAAAAAGCACTTAGAAAAGAAAGAAGAATCTAGCATCATCAAAAAAAAAAATCCCACCATAAGAAAATCTTCTGGATTGTATCTGAAGAAGAGGTTAGTAACAAGTATGTGCCATATTGCTTGAAACTGCCTCAGAGATGTACTTATTACAGTCACCAAGAGCAGAGATACCACCATGCAGCAGAATGAAAAAAATACCAAAGTGGAAATTTTATATTGAATTTTCAAAATAAGAATAAATCCTTAAAATTTCTCAATGAACTGAGATTACTATAATGTAAAGATCATACCTTACTGGATCATACCACACGAACCCCAGAAATTTGATGACCTACAAATTTTAAAGTAAAAGACCGTGTATATAAGCGAACTACTACATGCCATTTCCACTCCCACTAAAAGCACTATTGAAATGAGATTACAAGACACTTAAATACAGGTTTTTTTTCTTGAAAGCAATACAGTCTGAACCATTAAATGGCTGTAACAATCAATGACTGAAGAAAGCCCAGTCACAAACCTTTACTTCCAATCTGCAGTTTGATTCTGCATTCGGCACCTGGGGACCCCAGAAACAATTGGCTACAGAGTCCTAGTAGGGTAATTTCACTAATTTAAGTAATCAAAAAGAATATACAGCTCAAGCAATTTCAATCTCAATCCCCACCAAAGCAGCAAACATTCAATTATACAGTACTAAATGAATAAAAACAAATCCTGCTGTACAACACCAGAAGATTCTGAGACACCCAGATCACCACTTTTTTTACATAATCATTAAGAATAACTTATCAGAAAGAGCAGTATAGCAAATGGTTACAGAACAGCATAACAGGCCAATAAACATTGCTATAAATATGAAGCACTATGAAATATGTGAGATAAAAACTCAAAGCAGAGGAAGCATAGGACTTCCAAGTGGTGCAACTCATGACTTGGCTTACAAGGGGAAAGTTAAGACATTATTCATAATCCAAATGGAAGAAAGCTATTTTTCTCAGTAACAGAGCACATACCAATAACCATCTGAAAGTGAAAGACACACTTCTGAGAGAAAACACACAAGTTTGGGTTACAGCAATTTGCTGTTACGTATGAAATAGGCTGTACCCACAACCATGTCAAGAGCACCAATTCATGGAAAACCACGGGAAAATATTTGTGTGGACTGTACCCTTTTTCTCCTGTATCCCTTTTTCACTACATTTTGCAACTGTTAAATGCACTGTTAGCTAATAAAGCCTTATTGAATCAAGCAATGTAATCTGAGTCTATGCCCAAGACATATAAAAAACCGAACAGCATGCAAAATAATCTGCACTTCCAGCAAATGGTATTTTTACTAGTCCACTGGTTCCCACCTGGTGAGGAACACCAGCACTTTCAATCTGTTATGGCATAGCCTGGAACACAAGTTCATAGTGTCTTCTGGATTTACTAATTTGGAATAAAAAATGAGTGGCATGAGAGAAAAGAAAATGAGGCAGAAAAGGAGATTGTAACAAGGTCTATATTGTGGTTTTGTCTTAAAAACAAACGAACAAACCAACCAAAACCACAGTATGGAAACTATCATATTAGTCAATAGAATGAAAATTCAAAATCCAGGGATTTTCAAGCTGTGAGGTTTTTTAAGCTTTAACATCAGTGTTGCTTAGTTGTTGAAAGAAAAAAACAGCACTTTGAGATTTTAATCACCGAAGTTTTATACAGACCTGTAAGTTATTAAAAATAACAAAAGTTATTTTGTCATTTTGAGTATTAATAATTTAATAGCAGTTTTTAGTAATAGTATTACCTAATTTAGGGCAGTTGCTTTCAACTGTTTGCAGGTGTTTTTAATGCTATGAACAAAATTTCCAGCACTAGATGCCTATCATGCCATTCTAATTAGAATGTATCAACTAATTCTGAGACTAATTCTGTAGGAACATATTTTTTCCCCAAGACCTTCTCTTTAGAATTTTTTTAAACCCTTTCAAAAAAAAAAAAAAAAAAGACAAGCAAAAAAACTTTCAAAAACTGAAAAATTCATGTCCCCAAAATCATAATTATGAATGCTCAACAGAGATCTTAAAAAACAGCTGAAATCTTACAGGATGCACCTTAGCTGCATATCTTTGAGGCTATTCCAAGTTTTAGCACTATTCCAATCACACATCTGCTAATGCGACCGAGTAAGTGAGCATACATGATTTGGTCATACTTGCTCTCGTAATTAACAGTTTAAGTAAAACCTGATTTTTTAACTATTACTTTTTACCTGCTATAGAGGTGCAAGCTTACCTTAGCTTATAACCTAAGATGATGGCTTTCTTTTGATCGTAACACTACACAAGACACGTACTAGCACACCCTTATTTGAAGACTTCCATGGTCAAGAGGTGGGTAAACACCAAGAATACAACCACAAGAGCCCAGTAAGCAGACAGCACTCTGACAGAACTTTGCAGAAGTAAGTAGGTAAACATTAACCCTCGATTTATAATCAGTCATTTAGGCTAAATGGGAAGGAGGTGGGGGCACAGGGGAAGAGATTTAAAAAAAAAAAAAAAAAGTTGCTTCAAGTAGAGAACAACTGCCTGATAAACTAGGCTCTCCTGACCAAATCTCTCCAAGGTAGTACAGACTTTATGTACTGAAAGAAGACTCACTGAAACAGTGGAGGGCTTTGTTAATTCAAATACAGGAGGATCACCTTTACAGCTGTCAACCAAAACTCACAATTTCAATCTTCCTGTATATCTCAAACCCAAGACTCTTTAAATGGTAGTACCTGCGAATAAGATCCTGACAAGTAAATCTATGACCACTTGAAAACAACTTTGGTAGTGAGGGAAGATACACAACTCCTTTGGTTCTTTGGGAATGAAAAAAAAAAAAGCCCCCAAGGCAACTCACAAGAAACAAAGGCAAAGCAAGGACAGGAATTTTAAGCAGTTAATCTATGGAGGGCTCTCTAGTTCAGCTACACAGTAAGAGAAGGTCCATCTCCTAAGGTAAGCTTCTCTTTTTTTTGTGACAACATGAGGGGAAAAAAAACTATGGTATTTCTCTTCCTGACTCATAAAATATGGGTTTTGTCCAATTGCTTTTTCAATCTGTTTATCTTCTGACAGAGGTTAACAAACAGAAGGGATGGTGCACAACTCTTGCTTATTTAACTTCTCCATGTCAACTGATTTTACAGACTTTTGTCTTATCCCATCTCAGTGTCTCTTTTTGAGGCCACAGGTCCCTCACTATTTACTCACTCCTTATAAAGATGATCTCTGCCATTGTTCACTGCCATGGTTCTTCTTTTGGCATGTACCGTATCTGTTTTGTATAGAAACTGCCCTTTCCCTTTAACATTGATTTTATTTGCACTCTTACCACCTTATCAACACAGGCTGGTGAAGTCTTTCAGCAGTTTGTGATAGCTGATCTTCATAATGGCTCACTGCATAACCCAGCATAATCAGCAAACTTGGTGTGTGTTCCTCCTCTTCCTTTCCCGAGACCATTTATGAATACACTGAGCTGTAAAAAAGGCCAAGTCTTCCCAAGACTCTGATGGCAAACCTCTCCTCTGTGAAAACTGAACATTGACTTACTTGGAGTCTTTTAAAAACTTTTAACCTGCTACTAAACTATGACACAACCCCTCCCCTGAACTCCAAACTGTTCCATTTAGGTGTTGTCAATGAGTTAGATGATTTCTGGAAATGAAAAAAAAAAAGGACACCTTCCTAAAGTACCAAATTTTTAATTAATTTCCTTGAAGTAGTTTCTATCGATTTGTGTAAAAAAGGTACCACTGAATTCTGGGTGAAATCACCTTATTTCTTTAAAAAAAACAGTCCAGGAGAATTATGAAAAAAATAATAAATAATAATATAAATAATAAAAATTAATATAAAATAATAAAATAATAAACTGCCACCTATAAGAACAAATTGCTATTTGATATTGGAATGTAATCTGTGCTGGTCTTCACATAGCATTTCTGTTATCCATGCACTATACACACCTGCTTGTGCACACACTTACACACACGTTAAGCTTGATTTTTTCATGTTTATACCCACTGTCTTGAGCCGCTATAGATAAATTACCAGTTCATTGCTTACACACACACAAAAAGATACATATTTGATAGGTTCTTTGTAAGAGAGAGTCCCATCAGAAAATGAAAAATGCAAGAAACAAGGAGTATAAAATCATCATGTATATTGTAGTATTCCTTCATACTTCAACTGTAATCACAGTGACTTTCTGCAACTATAACTTCATGCTCTCTTATCTTGATAAATGTAATCTTGTCCAACTTAAATTCATACAAAATACTATCATGAAGGTATTTTTTCTGGTTCATTACTTCAACTATGCCATCCTTCTGCACTTCTCCCATGCCTCCCTTATTCCTTTACCATCAACCATAAACTGTGGCTCTTCATTTGCATGACTTTTCAAATACAAAACTATAACACATATGTCAACACTCATTTGTTACCAAGATGTCAGCCTCTTTCCCAGGGCGAGCCTAGTTGTCCATTTGTTAAATCTCCTGAACAAACCACTCTTTAACTGATACCATCATTTTTGCATAAAACACAGAAAACTATACATTTTACTTTTTAAAATCCTTTCTTATGTTCTGATTAAACATTGATTAGAACACTGATGAACTACAATCACCATTTATGCTAGTAATTATAATATTATTCCTAAGCACTTCCTCAGGCTACATTTTTTAAAGTCTATATGGTCTACAAATTAAGATTAATACTATGGGGAACTTCCAGCCACTACAACATTTCACAACAAATATAATGTTTATTAACCTATTTTCCAAACAAATTACAGTTTCTTTTAACATTGAAATGAAGCAGGTCAGTAACATGGTTTTCTGTCTTAAACTCTTGTGATAGTTTACCTGAGTTGCAGCAACAACAGTAGTTATAGAAGGCGCAGTTGAAGGTGATAGAGCTCCCACTTGCTGCAAGTGGCCTGAAGCCTGCTGAGGTAAATGAGAACTGGAAACGGGAGTGCTAGATCCTGAGCCAGATACTGCATTTGGAAATGATACTGCTACATCATTGCTGCTAAAAATACCTGAAAAAAATTACAAAAACGATTACATGCATCTCTCTCTCTCCCCCTCCCTCTGTTTACTAGTAACCATGTAAATATGCAGTAGAAAATTAATCAAGACAAACAAGATCACTTAATACTTAATGCAGAAAATTCCTGTGTAGAAATTCTAACCATGCTGATTGATAAAAGCGCTCTCGTCATTTAACATTCTACAGTTCAGGGAACACAGATTGATTCACTTTTAAGTTTTTGTAAAACATGTGTGATAAATCAAATATTTATGTGCATTACAAACTGCTCAAATATTAACAGTGGCAGAATTGTTGGCTAGAATGCCTGCCTTCAACTGAGTCTGCTATCAGAGTTTGTTCTTTCAATGTATTACTGTTAAGTAAAGAATGAAGTATTGGGCTATATAACTGAACACACACCATACAAATGGAAAAAATACTTTTTAACTTTAAAATAAAACGTTACTAAGCAACATACGTTTGTTCAAAACTGTAATTTTGGCAACTAAGGATTGCTTGTGCTTTTTCAGAAAAAATACCGACAGCAAGTCTGAGGACAAGGTACTCAGATCTGCCTATAGAGCTGGTGGTATTTCATTTATTCACAAACTATAATTCCATCCATGATCTATACAGATGCTTGACTAACATTTCTGCTTGAACAGCCAACAAATAAACGACTAAACACGTTAACATTAGTCAGACTTGTAAGATAGCAATTTAAACAGGAAGAGTTCATACCCCTCTGTGAAGCCATTACTTCTGTTCATCTACATGCAGGGTAAAGTTCATTATAGAGGTTGGGAAAAAAAACCCTACTGACCAGAAGCCCAGGACAAGAAGTAGTACCTGTCTATGAAACCGTTAGGCTCCACGTGCATTAGATAAGTGAGCTGTCAGCTGGCCAAGGAATATCAAGCATGGTAGCACTGAACTGCAGTTAGAGGAAGAGTGCCACAGGGAGTAAACAGAAGTAGAATGAACATGGTTAGATCAAAAAAGCAACAGAACTGAAATGCCAGTTAGAAGGCAAAGGGTGGAGCTAGTTTGTCACTCATACAAATAATGATTTGAAGAAGGCAGTGACAATAAGAAGATACGCAATGTTAAAACACCACTCGCCACCCAGATATCCCTCTGAGCACAGGCAGTCAAGGGAGACTAACGTCATCCAAACCCACACATAATATGTGAACACTGATGCATCTTAAATTCCCTGACTCTATTAACTGTCAAGAAAAATGGAAGAGAAAATCAGCCAGACCCACTAGAGAAAGACGATATGAAAAAGCAGCTGAAGACACATCGCGACACTTTTTACCTGCCTAACCAAGGTTAGTGACTTATCTTCTCCCCAGTCTCTTCATCATAGAGAAATTCCATATCTGCTCTGCTTTCCTACTGACCTTCATATCTTTTTCCATTTAGCACACCTCCCCCTCCTTGGTTTTTTTTTGGTCACCATCCCCAAAACCTAGAGTTACAGTCTTATTAGCAGTTAAGATCCTTGAAGTGTACACTCTGCTATGATCTTTCTCCAGTTCTAGCTGGATCATCTAACTAGACAGGATATTTTATGGATCCTGCTCTAATATGTCCCTACACACCACCAAAACGAACATGATCAAAAAACAGCCTTGCTACTGAGTCTACTCTTAAATGTGACACAACTACAACCACAAAAACTGAAATATAACCCAGGTCCTTAAAAGATTTTTCAGTTTGCTTTTAATCAACAATTTCAAATTAATAAAAAGGATGAGATTTAACCCTTTGGTTTTTCAATGCAGTAAAACAATTAAATATACAAACCTTCTTGAAAATACGAGATTCTCATGAATTACCAGGCTTCAGGAACCATAAATTTTAAGAATAAAAATAATGAAATATCACAACACCTGTGAGTAAACCATAAGAGCTCATCACCACAAACACTATCACTCTCATAAAACATTAACAGTAATGAGAGGAGAAAACAAAATTTTTGGTGAGAGACAAGTACTAAAAAAGAAGGATATTTTGCCAGAAAGGGAAAACAACTCTAAAATTTTAAAGCTATTATAGATTTTTTAATTCTTTATTTTTAAATATGTTATGTATTAAATAACTGCAGAGCTTCTAATGCTTCTATTTTAAGGATAAGGTTTATTCTTCCTCTTAAAAATAAAATTCCGGAATACAAGCAGATAATTATGAAATCACAGGCAAAAGAATATTTCAAAAGAAAGAAAAGCAGCAAACTTGTTTGCCAGTGGAATGAAGTAAGCTAATATTTGTTGCCAGTTGTTGTAGTAGTAGTAAAAACAATATTTTATTTGCTGTTGCAAAATAAAGGACAAATATGACCTATCAGCACACTCTTTTGGGATAAGTATTTCTATTTAGCAATCCCTTACTTAACACATAAAGTACATGCACCTTCTAAAACTAGTCATGCAACCAAGATACTACTCCATGCAGCATTCAAATAAGAACTGTATGCTGAACATTCAAATAAATTCTTGGTTTTCACACCATTTCAAAAATACCTGTATAAAAAACTATGTGTATATAATAGCAGAAAGCCAAGACATTTGAAATGTCTATAACATACTAAATTGTCCTTTGGGGTTGGGGGAGAGAAAAATCACTTTCTGATCAGGAAGGAATGATAACAAAAACCTAAGCATATCTCTGTAAATTACATTGATGTTTAAAACAAACAAACCACCTTGAAGTCCTTCCCATATTCCTGAAAAGCCGAAGAGCTGTAACTTGTGATGAATGGCATTCTGTAATTTGCCAGCAGCATAAATAGCGTGGTCAAATGCAATCTTCAGCATTAATCAGAACACAGCTCTCCATCTCCAGGTGGAAATGGACACTGTAATCACTGTTCTGACTGTGCATGACACCACTAACATAGCTGCAGAACATGGACTTCAGGTTCTAACCTGCTATAATAGATATAACGCACATGTAGCCTATGCTGCTGGCTCAAAAGGCTTAAAAGAAAAGGGCAACTGCAAAAAAAAAAAAAGTATCTCTGGCCAGCAAATAACTGCCTGCTTAGCACAGAAAGGTAGTGCTATAGAGGAGGGAACACATCACATAATGCAGACTGAAAAAAAATTCATTCTTTATGCACTAACAATGACAAATTCAGTAACACAGTAACAGAGGATATAAAAGCACTTCAAGAATAGTGAAAAACAAAACAGCCTCAAATCAAAACTAGCATAATATACCAGGTAGCACACAGAAGAGTTTTAGCGGTTTTATTCAAAATCTCAAAAGTAAGTAGTTCCAAGAGCAAAGGAGTTAACAAAACTGATTAAATCCTGGATTTCCACAGTGTTGCATCTCACAGATGACATCAATACACTAAGCTTTACCACCACAGTTTCTGTATCTAGCTATGAAATCCTCACTTCTTATTTTCTAGTACTACAGCCCCCTCCATTATCCAGCTCTCTTACATTTCCTTCTTACACTGGTGACTGCCTAGTTCAGCAAGAGAGAAAAAAAAAAAAAAAAAAACAGTGGTTAGTTACTTTGTACCCATACACGATCCATTCCTGTTACAGGACCACATGTGTTTTAGACTTTTTTTCTCTAAACTGGCCAACAGACTTAAAGCTTACTGTGGGCTGAAATCAAGAGAGACAACAGCCAGACTGCTCCCTTAGATAGGTCATAAAATGGTCTCCCTAAAGCTGTATTTTCTTTTGTAGGTCAGAAATTTGAAACTATTACAACAAATTCTGAAAAGAGGGAATTATCTGAGATATCTGTCACAGGTTGCTCATCTCTGCATTTGATGAAAACTTCAGGAATAAGAAGAATATGGCCAAAGAGGCTAATTTTCAAATGTAAACTTGCAGACCCACAGAAGTTGCACAAAACTACAAAACCCTCCTACTACTTGGGGGAGGACAGCTGGGCATGAGGTTGAAACGACAACCTCAAGAAAATTCATAGAAATCACAGAAATAAAAGGAAATTATGAGTTATAAGAACAAGAACTTCTTCAGTACCTTCACTTTGTGTGGTAATCTCAAAGTCTCCCCTAAGCCCATGGCAACTTCCTATACAGTGCAAAATGAAAACATGTCTTTGCATGAAGCAATCCAAAACAGAAGCAAATAAAAATGGGTTATTTTTGACAGTTGTCAAAGGAGAAGAAAGTTGCATTTGAAACTGCCAAGGTAGCAACAATATTTGACTTAAATTTATGAGATAATGAGCTTGGATGCTAGGGCCAATCTGTTTCCTTCATGAAGAAATCTGAAATCTAAGAATCAAATAATCACACTATTTTCCTGCTGGTGATGAGGAAAGTGGTAGAGTTCACTTTCAGATAGGTTTCTACAAGATCTGCAGTAACAGTTCTAGAGGTGCATGGAAATCAAAGTTACTGACCTGCAGCTGGGTAACAAGCTACATTTCCTTCCCTTTCAGTGACTGGGCATCCTTTTTTGATGAAGGCACAGCAGCCAGTCACTGATCAATGGTCAATGGCTTCCTTTCACTAAGGGCATTCTGAGTACTCTCTATAACTAAGGCAGAAGTTAAAAAACCCCACAGACTCAAAATACCCAAAGAACTGCTGGGCACCCCTGGTGCTCAGTGGCACTCCCAGTGGAGGGGAGGAGGGAAGATACAAAGTACAAGTGTACAGGTTTTCAAAAACTGGTTTTCTGTTTTGAAACAGTTGTTCCAGTTTCACACCTATTGACAGAAGGCAGACTGCAATAATTATTCCCTTTGAGAATACTCTGTAGAGTAGATTTATAGGCAGAGACCAAAATACTTGACAAGAACATTGACAGAACTGAGGAACACAATCCAGCATGGGCAATATGACATATACATGGTGAATCCATGACCATATCATCTACATATACAGCAAAGACCTGAAGTTTGCTATAAACACCTTTACAATTAACCCCAAATCCATGGAAACGCAGCCAGCAAAAGATGTTCAGGTAATCTCTTCTGTCTACTCCCATCCCTATGGTCAAACCCCTGATGGTCCAGCTATCTATAATCAATGAGAAATGCGTTCAACAACAGGGTGGGGGTGAAGGATCAAAACAGATCCTCCATGTTTTACTGAAACGGTCAACTGTGTTCAGCTAGTCCCACCTGCTAGAGTGAACAATGGTATTTTACACTTGATTCCATGTTCATTGATGACCACGTATGACAGCAGTCATGTTCCCACTTCGAATTAATCCAAGCTGATACAGGTCTTACACTGCACCCCTCTACTGCAGAAGGGCTCAAACCCACATTTTTCACAGCCCACCCAAGATGAATTTTCTCTCTGACAGAAAAGGTCTGAATATGACATAAGGAGATAGATGAATGACATACTGAACTGGGAAGACAGAGAGAACTGTACTGTTTTTCTAGCTCACTGTATCCATCTCTAACAGTTAAGAGTAACAGCCCCACAAGGAAAAGTACAAAAAAAGGGCAAGCATGTAGCAATACTTTCCTCAAATGTTCTTCCAGATTCTAGAAATCTATAATCTATGAACTATGAGTGTGAGGAATGGTCTTTGTATTAGCCTTAATTATGCTTCCAGCCTTGCCCCAATGAATATCTTCCAATCCTTTCTGAACAGCTAAAACTTTTCATAACGTATCTCATGGCAAAGTTACACCTTTTTAAACTGTGCAGTCTTTTTTTGGGGTGGAAGATGGCTGACACAGGGACAAAACTCCTTTTACTTGTTTCTTCCAGATGTCCTGACTTCTCACAATATTCTTTGAAATGTTTTATAACTGTCTGTTTACGTTTCACAATTAATTCAGCTTTATTAAATAGGACATGTTAAGAATTTCACACTTGTTCTACCATGAGTCAGAAAGTTTTCAAGTACTTTTCTAGAATAGAATACTAAGATAAAGAACCCTGTGATCATATCTGAGACATGTATGCTCATAACCACAAAAAAGACCCATACTTCAAGTGTGCCAGAGTACAGAAAGATCTTTGTAAAAGAACAAGCTAAACAGATACATAACAACAATTGATAAAAACACTAAGTTTTTAAGGTTTAAAGTTTAAAATGCTGATTTTGGTAACAGCTGGCCAATACATACAAGCCCAAGTTACTTAAAATATGACAAACTAAAACCAAAGCAGTTTTAGGCTTGCTTAATGAGTATTCATGAATATGAGCATGACTTGTGATCTACATTTCTTAATGATTTCAGAAAAGATTACTGTGTTTGCTTAAGATCTCTGAAAACATCGCATAGATTCAAACCATTCCGACAGCAATCCACCACAGTGCTGGATGGTGAGTTACTGGAAGCACTAGTTTCCTCTTCACTGCGAACATAATACAGTCTTTTATGGGAGTTTCTCCCTTTGGGATTCCAGAGATCTGAGGCTGGTGTCTTTGAAGGGAGGGGGCAGGGGGAAGATGGGGCAGCTGTTGCCCAAATTTCTGAAGGCCTACAAATAGCTGCCACTAGCAACAGTTCAGCTTTCAAGTGGTATTCTAGAACCTCATGGTCAGATAGTTACACTTAAGAATGCAATATCTGACAACCAAACAGTAATTACGCAGTACTTCAAAATGTGCATAACAGAACTACTCCAGGCTTTTTAATGTGCCTTCCTCTTGTTCTTCATTTTTATCAATTTATATGGTTTAGCTGAATACTACTGTCTTCATGCTTCAATATAGGCAGATGCCTTTTTATCAACACTGAAAAACTCTGCCCAAGTTGGACTAGATTCAAAAATTTTAATTCATGCTCAGTACAGATTCTGTTTTATTCAGGTTGTCTTGTTTAAAAAAATCATACCACATATACTGAATTTTGCCTGCATTGATGGAGAGGCCAAGGCTACAGAACTGAAGTTTCTTTGGAAACATATTGTCTTCTAAAAACAATCACAGCACTAAGACTGGCACAATGGATGTCTGTTTTGTATTATGATTCTCCTCACTGCAACTCAAAAAGCACAAGACAGAACAACCAATAACAAAGACCCAGAAACAGCTACAGGAGTATGAAATAAAACCTACAGAAGACAGAACAAGCAAGAACTGAAGTAACCATAGAAAGACAACAAGCAAACATTACAATTTACAGCTATCTCTAACGTAAAATAATCAGGTCATTGCTTCTCAGTCTTTTTTTTAAAGTATGCACTAAAATTGCCAAGAGATACATATGCTCTATATGTGCGTTTATGTGTGTATATAAATATATATATACACACACATATATATACATATATATATTATGTGTGTGTGCATATACAGATATGTATATCCCTCTTGCTTTTTTTTTAATGGCAGACTCATAGAAGAAGAGACAAGACTGCAAGGTCAAGTCAAAAAAGTTTGACTGTAAGATCCAAAGTACAACTTGGAAGGACAAAGCACATTGTTATCGCACAGTGAATAGCAGTGACAACTTTATACCCCTCAACTACAAATTCTGTGGTTTTTAGGAAAAGGTTTTGAAAAAAGAATGAAAGATATAGGAAACTGACTATACAACCACAAAACACAGCACTGAGTATACCAAGTCTCTTACTGGCAAAACTGCAGTGTGTCACTGTCTGCCTTGAAGTGTCTTGACTCCTTTCTATTAAGACAGGCATCTTAATGGAACAGCTTTCATGACGCCATTTTCTAGTCCTCTTCTTCAGGACTAGATGCTTTCAAACCAGTTCAATACTTTAGCTATTATCTTTCCTCCTTCAGAGTTTGTCAGCACCAAATTTCAACTGACAGGGTTTGCCCACCTTTACAGCAAAACTATTAATAATAAACCTCTCTGCTCCAAACTTGTAGTTGTTTCCACTCAAACTAAAACTCAAAGGTTTTCTTTCTGGTACTTTATTGCTGATGTGCAGCCAGCTTAAACTCAGTGCAGTGACAAAACAAGCTCCTCACAGACTCCATCAAAACTCTTAATGACAGTGACATTTACAATCCTGACATATAATCTGAAAATGCTGTTGGAGTAAATGATCATCCTTTATTTAAATATTTATCTCAAGTTTTAATGCTTTCTTTTTATTCTATATAAACACACATGACAAGATCTCTTCTTGCTGTTCATATTATCAAAATTTCTACCTACCCTTATTGATTTCACCCAGATATACGCTTCTGACAAAGCAAGAGCCCTACAATACCAGGATGGGGGGGTTGGGGTGGGGAGGGAAGGAGAGAAAGGCAGTACTGGGGGAAAAAAGTAACCAACTTAACCTCAGAAGGTATCATGAAACATCACCACCACCACCCCACCAAAAGAAGGTAATTAGATGATAAATCCTGTCCAAACACCATTCTAAAATAAACATGTAGCTACCATTAAGCTGTTCCACAACAGTAAATTATATAAAACATTACTACTGTTTGGCAACATATGCCCTTCCAACTATCTATGCCATCAGTTTAAAAACCAGAAAGTGCAATGCGGAAAGAAGTCACAAATGGCATGCCATTGGTTTCTATTCTGCACCCTCTTGTGAATCTATACCTCTTCAACATTAAACAGCAAAAAGGCTCTGCTTATAAAACAGCAGAAACTCACCAAGTCCAAATTCAGCACACTTTGTCAGATACCCTTCAGATGTTTTATTTTTGTTCAGAAAAATGGTGAGCTTGCTTTCCTTCATCTCAAAGCTGGTTCAGAGCACTGTATACCTGGGAGAGTGAGAGGGAAACCCTATATCAAAAGGAAAAAAAGCTAAACCTATTTTACTAAAGCAAAGCAAATCTAGAGAAATTTCAGTATTTCTCACCACATGTAGACTGTGAAACATAAAGTTAATGTAATATTAAAATTCTTATTATTTAAGAGACCACCACTCTAGACATCTGCCTAACAGGTGTAATTCATGGCTCTGACAGTGTGAAAAGCAAAAGTTCTACAAAACCGTATGGACTGCTAGCTTAAAATGCAAAAAATTTGATCATGCAAAGATTCAAACATTTAAATTCTTCTGCATATGCTGAATTTCAAGTCAGTACAATTAGCAATGCATACAGCACTGCTCTTCTAACATACATGCGCAGCAGTAAGAAAGCTTCTATTTGTGGCTAGTACAAATGGATAAAAATTTCCAATTTTTATTAACAGATCAGCTGACACCAATTAAATATCACATTGAGAAATAAACTTGATAATCTTCAAAATTAGCCTCAAGAGAGAGTATTACATCTTCCAGTAACTTGTGAATACAGCTGTGATTGTTTCCTACAAACTAACAATAGTCTTGAAAAAGTAAATCAAGTTTAATTTAATAAGATATTTCATTTTCACGGGCTATGAGTGAATACAGAAACAGGGGTACAAAGCCAAAGCTGAATACTAAAGGGAAACAGCCATTAGATACATTAAAGATTCAATATTGCTCCCTCTGAAACTGATAGCTCTGTTATCAGTGACACAAATGAGCAGCATCAGGCTGTCAGAACAAAGAATGGACAAAACAAGGTTACCTTCACATGCATTACTTGTAGTAATTTAAGCAGTCAGGAAGGGAAGTGGGAGAATGCCTGAGGTAGACACCACTATAACACACCTATGAATGGAGCACAGAAGAAGGACTAGAAAACACTATTCACAAAATTAAAGAAAAGAATCTCAGAACTGGAATAAAACTTATCGTTTTACTTCACACATACAAAAAGATCATAAAGAGAGAACTGAGGAACTATTGACCTATCAGGCTCCTGCAGACAATCTACAAAAGTTTTCACTCAAGTACCGAACAATTGACGCACTGCAGACCTGTATTTCACCCAATCCATAGAATATGCAGACCTTCAATCAGGCTTTTCCACAAAAGGCTACCCTTTGTGATAAATGAACCTCTGAAAAAGATTCTAATATAACTTACCATTATGTATGGCATTTATCAACTTCGCGAAAGCTTTTGAGTTAGGAGAAAAAGGGCTTCATGTTAAGATCATGTTTAACAGACGCACAAAAGAATATATGTATAGACAGGAATTTCAGTGAACAATAATATACCTGAATACATCTTTCTTGTAGTAGAGCTCTGATCATTTACAGTAGCACAAATTGTAAAATGGAATTATTTCTATCCACTATAATTTTTTACTTATATTTCTTTTATCAGTGCTGGTTAGATATTAAATGTCAAATATAAGAACACTCCACACAGGCCAATTAGCTGTTTTCTAAAGCTAGTATTACAAATAAAAATTCAAATTCTTTCCAGTGGCAATCAGTCACCCCAGAAAAGACTGATTTTAATTTCATTGCCTGCAACAAATTTAGAAACTCAAAGGGAAGTTGCCTTGCTAATTTTAATCACAAGGCATCTGTTTAGCTTCACTGATAGATTGAGATGAACTCCAGCAATCAAGTCTAACAGAAAACGGTTGTGTCTCCTGGACTTCAGAGAGCTCCATTCACGAACAACACAGATACATAGAAAGAATGTCCAACCAAGAGATGCTCACATCCTTTCCTTCACGGGTTGGGGTTTTTAGAGAGTATTGATCTCTGATCCTCGCATCCTCTGCTGTGCAACTGGAGCCTCCAGCACAGCCTCCACAGCACCACAGCACTGTAATGCCCAGCTGCAGAGTGGTGGCAGTCATGCAGATGCCAGCCCTCTTCCACTTAACTTCTTCCACTTAACTTAACCAGCTTATTCCTGCTTAGGATAATGACCTCATGACTACAGAATTATTTTCGTTTCAGTTTGCTCATTCACTCTGTCACACTCCTAAGAAACAAAGCCCTCAGTTTATATCTGGTTTGACAAGGTAATCGAATGAATGATTTTACAGGCCAGTGTGGAGTGAACACCTCTGTCATACTCCCATGGGGGAATTTTCTACCTGCATCAGCCTCTGAGACCTGACTGTAGTACCTATATGGGTTCCAACAGGGCAATTGCCTTTAATGCTTTATTTTTCTCTTCTTTACTCTTACCATAACTGGAAGCTACTGAACATTGCTGTCATAAGCCATTTTTTAACTCTTCTGAAGGGTCTTCTGAATATCAGAATTTAAAAAAAAAAAAGAATGAACAATGACATCTCAAATGTCTGTCATTCATACTCAAAGATTACAAAACTAACTACGAAGCAATTTTAAAAAATTTAAAAGCTTTGACTTTTACCTACTGACTAAAATTGAATAACTAGCCAAAGGTACTTCAATGGAAATACTTCTAAAATTTGAAATATTTTAATTAAAGCATTATATATCTCTAAAAACCCATAAATACTAATGTTGTTCAGGGGTTTATATTTTGTGATAGAAAAAAAAACACAATGTACAAAACTCTGTACGATTCTTGACAGAAGTGCATTAAACTGAAATAAATGAAACTGGTAATTTTAATTAACCTTCTTAACAGTTTTCAGAGAACTAACAAAGTACAAAAATACATTCATAATTTGCAAGAAAAAAATTACTAAAATGCTAAGAGCTGTATGACTGGAATCACATTATACTATACGGACAAATTCTTGCTCAGGTGCAGAGGACACAATGCAACTGCAGACTGCCACTCTTAAGTGCAGAATCATTTCACCCACACTTACTCTCCACAGCCTTTATTTGATTATAATTGTATCCGTTCTCTCCAGTTATGCTCAATTTTTGTGCACAAGAAATAGCAGCCATTTTGATCCATCATTGCTTTCAACAGTAAAGAAAGTCCCTTTCAAATTTAAGGATCTGTTGGGTAGTTTCGGAAGGAGGCTTGGTGTGGTGGAGTTTTGGGGGTTTTTTCTCTTCTTTATTTTTTATTTTATTCAAACAAGCTCAGTCCTGGACTGTCAAAGCAATACCTTTTGCTTTTGTTTCTTTAAAGCTGTACCAAGCAGGAGCCACCACTAATCTAAGCAATCACATACAATGTATTCCCAAACATCACTCAAGAGGTATGAGAAAGTTTCAAAGCAGAATAGACTAGATATGTCCCAGTGCAAAATTTACTACTTTAAGACAACACTTCATAGACAAATGAGGAAGAGATGCAGATAAAGAGCTAACAAAACACTAGCTGTTCTAACACAGACCACATCCAATTACACAGGGAAGGGCCAACACTAGATCAGTCCTGCTTGTGACTGACTGATGGAGCTAATTCTAGACTCCCCCCAAGTCTCTCCACAGAACAGAAGGAGAACTGTTCCCCTACCATCACTCCCTTCCACACTCCATAAATTAGTAGAAGGCAGATGAAAAAAGGTGTTTTATTCTGGAAGGAAAAAAGAGCTACTGTCTTGGTTCCTGTGTAACTGCCTTTATTGGCATCTATGTCTTTCCTGCCTCCTGCACTGACGCACCCCCTCTCAGCCACCCAGTTTTCTGCTACAATGAACAGTCAAATTGAAATCCAACATGCTAAGGCGTCAAGAAAGGTTAGGGATAGTGAATGGTAACTACATATACAGATAGAGATGATATAGATATAGATGATATAGGTGCTGTAATAGCTGGACTTCACTTCTCATTGTTTTTATTTGCCATCCCTGCTGCCACCCGCACTTTCCTATCAGTCTTGGCTAAATCTTTTCTCTCTTTATCCAATCCTTACAGCAGCTGCTATTGTTTGCTTTACTTAGAACCCTACAATTATTCCTCCTTAAAATCAATTCTACTAAGAAAATATACTGATGCTTCCAGCTCATTCATTTCAATTTCTGCAATGACTCGGTATTAATACCTATATCCAAGCCACTACCCTCTGGCTGTTCATTACTTATTTTTAAGGGAATTGGTTATGCAGACAAAAAGTTAAGTTCCCTTCTAAGCTTACCACTACTCCACAACAGAAAAAAAGCCTGGTGACTTCATTCCTAGGAATGATGCTATTTGCTGTAACCGAGCCCTAAAAATCCATCAGATTAGACATTTGTCCATGACAGTTACGCTTTACAGAAAACTCACACAAAACAAATTCCAACAATTTGCATTTGGCATTCTAATGTGAAAGCTAACTGTGCTGACAGCTTATGAGCCACTTGTTCATTTGGGGGAATGACAGGTGAGTTTGGTGTTTGGTTTTTTGTTTGTTTGTTGCGGAGGGGTTCTGTTGAGGTTTTTTTAATTTACTTGGAATCTCTAGTCATTCTTATCTCCAGATGTTCAAAACAAATAAACAATGGGAAACAGAAATAAAACCAAGTCAAATATGAGGATCTAACAGGATTACTTGGGCACAAGTCCCAGTTGCATGTTCATATTCTTCAGTTCCATTACCAGCTTCTACAAATCCCTTCTCACCTCAGATTTCTAGAGCTATACTGGTCCAAAGAACTCACTCGCTTTTTTATGACCGAAAATTTTCATTTTTTCCTGTTACTTAGGTTAGTGAGAACCCTTTTCTGAGCCTTCTGCCACTGCATGTAATTCTCTCTCACAAAAACATATGCAGCAAGCTAGACCACTGTCAAAATCAACAGGTTTCCACTTGTTATCCTTATGGCCTTCTCACATATCTACCAAATATCTACATTGAAAGAAAAGACTTCTATTTAAAAGTCAAATAAAAACTATATAAAGAACAATATGAAGCAATGGGTTTGCATCTAAACTAGGTGTTAAATCCCAGTTTGGTTCAAATGCATTAAAAATGGCTTTACATTCAGGATCAGGTAAGAAGTAGCTTTTCTAACAATACAAAATAGTTTATTTCACTTACTATTTCCTGTATTACCACCACAAAAGCACTTGCAAAAATCATCCTGCTAAGAATTTTGACGGCACACTTTGTGTATATGCCATACCTGTGTATCAAGCTCCTACAACACCTTTCAGGTTATCATAATACTCTTGAAAGAGAGTTTTATTTGAATAACCTTCTGGAAATATATTGTTGGCTTACGGCTGCCAATTTTCTGCATTTTAATCATGCTGGGGCAATTTATCAAAAGTGAGCTCCCATTCAGATGGCTGCACATGCAGCTCATGCAGGTACAGGTAATGTTTGTGCAGTATCAGGAATGCTGTATGGTGCAAAGGCACTGGGCCACACTGTCACTTACTACACCTCAGGCACATCTTTTTGCACATTAGCTACCAGGGGACCACTTGGCTGCACACCCCCCACTAAAGAGCCAGAATTGCTGGGGTGCATGTGCTGCAGCATCGCGCCAAGGGACATGCTACAGTACCACAGGTGACCCAGAGCTTCAGAAAGCTGTTGTTCCTAGTCCTATCACACCCAAATAACCTGCTTAAGGAAGAAAAATAAATTACTTATATAAGAAGGTAGCATAGGGACTTGATTATCAAACACTTAGCCCTATTATATTTGTTCTAAAAAGCAGTATAGCTCCTATAAGATTGTGAGTGTCATCCTATATGAGTGTCACATGAATCTCTCCATTCTAAGTCTTAATGGATTTGTCCCTGAGCAACATCTTTCACTGAAAAGCTCAATTATTTTAAGGTAACTAGTCTTTTTTATGCCACTGTATTATGTTAGCATTTCTATTTAATTTTTTTTTTTTTATTTTCCTTTTGAAACTTTACAAGGGAATTGCAGAAATTATGATAATCAGCAACAGATCTAGACATCACAGCCTCTCCCCAGATATAATCCTGAGACAACCTTCAGTTAGTTTAACTTCTGGTACTGCAGCTCTTCACATCAAATAAATGGAAAATTTAAATACTAAGTACGCTCCCTTCTGATTTTAAAAACCTGACTGTAGTGTTGTCACCTCTGACTGACAACAACAAAACAAAAAAAACCCAAACCAAAATAATAATTAAAAAAAAAAAAAACAAACCTAAAAAAAAGAAAAAAATTTACCATATGACTTGGACAGTCTTCAGAAGGACAAAAAGCTTTGAGAATTATCAACACATACACATCACTTATTTTTCAGCTATATTTGATTTCTGAAAGACTTGAAAGTCTGTAAGATCTGAAAAGTACAATTTTCAAGGAAGGGTAAAAAACCCTACTGACTCCTTTTATAGTGAAGCCTCTTCCCTACCCTCCCCCACATGCACTTTTTTATGTTCCCATGTCACCCTTAACAGATTTTATGGAGTTAAAAGACTGATTGCTATCTCACATTTGACTTAGAAAGAATGCCATATTCTAGTAATTGACTCCAGATGCTAAAAAATGTTCACACTCAAGAAGACGAGTATTTTAATTTTAAAATATATATATTAAAAAAACCTCTTAATTGGATACCATTTTGAGAGTCCTTTTTTTTTTTTAAGTCTAGCTAGTTTAAAGGAGTTTCTGGAAACTAAACAGTTACAAGTAAGCAAACACTTGTGTCTCACTTTATTTTCCCAGCAGCAATACAATTAAGGTATATATCCTTGATCTTCAGAAAAGAGATACACCTCTAAAGCAAATATCAAGTTCTGCAACAAAGACATCTGATAGGATAGAAAATCTCAATTGCTTCACAGTGTCTCCTTATTCCCCCACTCTATTTAAAATTATAATTCTTAGTTTTATAGTAAGAGTTAAAGAACTAATAAATAATAATAATCTATTAATAAATAATAATAATCTAAGCACAAATCTGGAAGTTTCAGAACATTTTCTCTTTCTGCCCTTATTTTTTAATGTAATAATGACAATACCATGTACTCTTACCCTATGTATCTGCAAAGACAATCAGCCGCTAGGAAAGCAGGCAATTTATTTTCTTCACTATGCCAACAATAGCAGCAAAGCTGTGAGCCAGATCTCATTCATGCAGCATAGTCTACACAGATTACCAAGGCCTAAAGTAAGTTCATTTTTATCAGGAGTTCAAATCTAACAGCAAATATATACAAGGCACTGTGTAGTCTTATAGGTCAAATATAATATAAAAGCTAGCAGTTTACAAAAAGCTCATGATCTCCTCCAAAAAACTTCCCTTACCAAACAAAACAGATTTATAGCTAAATTTGAAAAGTAGTAAGTACAGGAACTTAGGTATCCTTTAAGCCCTTCTCAGACCATTTTCTTCTCTGCCAGTATAGGTTCAACTAATAAATAGTCAGTGTATTCATAAAGATACTTATTACATTTCAAAAAGCTTGTATTTAGATGCCAATTTCACACAGACCTGCAGAATTTCTTGTATTTGTTATTAAATTAGTATTTGGGTAGAAAACTCACAAAGCTTGAATGAAAACAGTATTTCAAACAGTTTAGAAATATTTACATCTTTCTGCTAAGCTGTTTAAAAACGGTCTTTCTCCTGAAATTAATGACTACCAAATTTGTCTTTATTTTGTTATTAAATGAAAGACCTAAAAGGGAAGTCAAGAAAATATATTCCCTTTCCCATATTCATTTTTTGCTTTGTTGTAGGTTATTTTAGCATCTGAAATGTATTACAAGTTCATAATTTAAACATACTATTTGCTGTTGACTATTTATTATAATAAATAAATAAATAAAAACATCTTTTGAAATTTAAATAGAACCTAATGCCCAGACTCATCATAATTTGGGAATCTAGTTTAAAGATATAATCTTCAATATTTCTATTTTAACCTGACAGACACATTCTCACACAACAATTAACTAGTCGTGTAATTTCCACAGCTGCCAAGATCTTCGCTGAAATTAGCAGCTTGACATGGAAGCTCTATCCTAGTTATTAGAACTTCCCTTCCCTGGGCCATTTTTTTTTTCACTTCAGAAAGCCCTCCCTTCTGTTTTCACTCAAAACCAAAAGTTTTACAGTTTTTTTGAGAAAGGAAAACTTTGCCATATTTAAACCAAGTTTTGTTTCAAAGCCATGTTCCAAGAGTTTCTGGTCTTGTAACACTCAAAGGGTGACTGATTTGCATCTCATGCACAAAACACCGGTTGGAAAGTCAGGCAGCTTGGAGACTTCAAGAGTGGAACAGGCTGAACATTTGTTTTCAGCAGCCCATGCAATTAAGCACTATACTGCATTTTTTCTATTAACTTTAAAAAAAAAAAAAAAGGGAAAAGAAAAAAAGGCCAGAAAACGGGGCAATTACCAAAAAAATCTTGACCAGGTATAGTAATTCCTTTTGTATAATAATTACTATCATGCTTCTAAACATTTTTGTAAACTAAAATATTCTCAAATCAAAGATATTCCAGTCTAGCAAAGAGCTTCAAACTCTTTGAAAAGTACGTTTTAAAAATATCAATCACTGTATGCCTCTTCTCTTCTTCTCTTTCACATTCATAGACATATTTTAGGAGGAAATTAGCATTATGAGTAAATAAAGCACTTTTCTACCTGCAACATGTATGGAGTAATTTCAATTAACTGTGATGTAACTTTTCTACCCCTTCTTGAAATGAGCGTCACCGTGATGACAATAGCCATTTTCTTCCCCTGAAGTATAATAATGTTCAGTTCTCCATCATTATTCAGAAGTTTTTCATAATGGTTTTCAAAACACATCTCTGTTAGAAGGTTCCTTGTTCAGTATTTTTTTTGTCCACAGCCTTCTGAACCAAGGAATTCTTATTTGTTATATCCAAGCACATTTTTTACAACATAGGGTTTTAGAAACCACCGTGGACCCTCAGAACAAGCAGTAAAGATGACTTAACTTCTCAATCTCTGATAAAAGCATAGAAAAACTATGCTGGGAACCTATTCTAGGAGACTCCTGCTGCCTGAAAATTTAATATTAACTACTGTAATTTGAAATGCATTATTTGCCCAGTTACAAACTATTTCATATGTTGAACTGATGCATCATGGTAAATTTTCTTTTAAAAATCAAAGAGATAATACAGCACAAAATTAGGTTCATAGGTAAGGACCAAGCAAGCATCTTTGCAAGTACATTGACTTCTTTGCTCTAGAACTTCCTGCACCTGCAAATGAAAAAAGTATGTTTGACTAAATTGTATCTTTCAGAAAACACATTTTCAGTACTGAGATTTGTTCAACTATTACTTTCTCTCACTTAATCATGTTTTACTTTTTTGTTAGGTTAAGGATTATTGTACTAGTTTTCGGTTCCTCCTATGATATCCACAGTCTGATAAACTCAGTCCTTAGCTATTCTCCAATAATGTGCTGTTTCCAGTCATTGAATCCTTCTCGTGGCTCTTTTCTTTACACAGAGCAAATTGCAGAACTACACACAGTATTCAAAGACCAGACACACTCCCAATGCGGAGCTGCCTTTCTCATTAGCTTGCTGTTTATGCATTAAAACCTTTTTAAACACAGCTCAGCACTAGAAACTCAGACACAACTGATTAATCACCTTTATCCTTTTTCTCTGCAGTCCTTCTTTCCCCAGAAGGCCATCCTTATCCTGCAAGTATACATCCATCTTTTTAAGACAGTCTTCTACTTTAGCTCCACCAACATAACTCTTAGTTTGTACTGCTGACCAAGAGATTCATTTTACCCCATCCTCATAACCAGACTTTTTCAAAAATTGCAGAATTTTCCAATAGATTTCACAGACTATTCTGAATTGGAAGGGACCCACAAAGGTCACTGAGTCTTTCAACCACTGGGTGAACTGAGGGTCAAAGCTGTGACCTTGGTGTTATGAGCACCATGCTCTGGCTAACTGAGCCTAAGGGGAAATAAAAAATTATTAAACATTGGTTTAATAATTCTCTGATCAAAATAAAATTGAAACTTGCCTATTAACTACAGTTAATAGAAGGATTTGCTGATTTCCTATCATTACAATGATCTCCTATCATTACAAGACTACATTTAAAACGTCATGCTGTATCAACTGAAACGTAGATACCTACTATGCCACTTACATTAGAAAAATAGGAAATAAAATTAGTACAGTAAGTTATCTTCATAACTCTCAATATCCACCACTAATTATTACACCTTTATATGTCTTAACATCTTCCTTTCTTCTGTCAGACACATGCTAATTGCATAACATTAACTACTTGTCATTCTTAAAACTTCATGAGTTTTAAAGACTTACTGAAATTTAACACTGACAGTCTAAAAGCAAAGAAGTACGAGGTACTCATCATCAGGAAATGTCAATACTTCTGGCTGTAGCTGCTGATAATAACTGTTTTATTTGAGAACTTTGATGCATTTCATGATAATGCCCATTTTCATAAGCTACTACCTCATGTGATTTCTTCCCTGTTACCTGATGAATGCCTCCATGTTTTCTACACGCACAATAATCAATGTTAACATTTTAATCTTGTACACATTCACCAAGCTCAACACCACTTCTGTTCAGCCTCAAATATGAAGAATGAAAATCTCCATGCACTGATTTTGCCTTGTGTGCTTTCTATACCATTTGCTTAGTCCTAAAAGGCCATTAATATCTATTAGTATCAATTTGTTCTTTATCGTCTCTCTTCTCTGAATACAAACTGGCTTTTTAACACAGCAAGACTTCTGCTTTGGTGCACTTTGCAGATAAACATAATAGCACAAACTGTTTAAGAATAATTTTTCCTAAACTCTTTCTCCCAGTAGATTCAGCTACTAAGTCAAACTTTAAACACAGCATCATGAAGATTTAAGATAAGTACTGAAGGACTACATATGTCAATGAGAATAATTTCATGTCACTCTTCTACTTTGAAACTCAGAGTTCTCTTATGTCATGAGTGAGTATGATGATCTTGCGCAGCATAACGTGTGTGACACTGACAAAGGTTTCAGCACTGCTTGAACCAGATGGGAAAGAACAAAATACATGGAACTAATCTGAAGCATTTAGCAAACTCATATATAAAGCTGAAACTTGACTGCACAAGACAAGATCAACTCAGAGGGACCTGTGCCAGAAACATTGTTTCCTAGAATTTTAAATACTGCTTTAATGAAGTACAATACTGGGTCTGGATGAATCCTTTATTCCAAAAAGTGTTTAGTGTTAGCAATCAGAGCAAACTGAAGATTGGCTAAGGGTAGAACATATATGACACTGAGATAAAAATGCAGAAAGACAAATTCTAATTTTGCCTCATTCAGGACAAAGCAATTCCAAAAAATGGACACTGTAAAGGTGCTGAAACAATGGGCTAACCATTTTGAGGCCTAATTGGTAATTTAATTTTTTCCAGTCTTCTTAAAGAAAAAAAAAGATTTTATATGCTTTTTTTAAAGTTTACAGTACACATAAGGGCATAAAATCAATTTTACAAAAATTAAAATATTGAAACAAACAATCCCCTGAAGCCCTTAGCTGCTGAAGTTGATACTATACAATTTGTCGTACACTTGAAATCAAGAGCAGAACTGGGAAAGGCAGAGAAGTGCCTGAAGCACTGTAATAATTCCAGCAGCAAGTATCCTTGCTGAACTTGGAAGACAACTGCACAAGAACTTTACCTACCATGAAACAGAAATTTCACTTAACTTCTGATACTTGATTCTTTCCATTTTACATTGCTACATTATTCCACAAAAGTCAGAAGGCACTGTACACCACATAAAATGTTCTCTTTCCTTTTGCTGAGGACACAAGCTCTCAATGCTTTACAATACTAGACTAGAAATCTTTAAATATTATTCCCTAGAATGATGCTGAGAATGAACGTAATCCTGAGAATACAGTTAGCATGACCTGGTAAGTTAGAGCTATATTAGCTCTATTAGCTCTATAAAATTGTTGCGTTCAGATGAAATAAACATACACACACCTATCAAAAGATTCAGATTCTGAAATCACTCCAAAGAACAGCCCTATTTGGGGTGAACTATTATCAGCTTTATTTTTTTTAATAACTGACTTAGGCCTTTTTAGACAATAAACTTACAATGCTTGTAAATTCTCAACAAAAAAAGAAGTATGGTTTGTAAATGAGCTGAAATATAAAGAACTTCAGTGGGGTTTCTTTAAAGAGGGTACTAGTAAAACATTAATTTACTGCAAAGAATTCCATAATACCCTAACAATTTAAATTTTATTTCATTTTTTAGAGTTAATTTTATCCCTTTTAATACAATATTAAAATAATGCATAAAATGTTTCTTGTCAGGTTATAAATATATTTCAGAAAAAATTAATAAAGAGCATAAAGACTGAACATTTAAGTTTAACCTTGAACACATCAGATCTGTTGCACGGCAACTGAAATACAACCTGAGTGTATGTGTTGTAATAATACATCCTTATACTTTACCTATATTCATGGTACACCTCTGCTTTTATTAAGCAGGAAAAGAGAAGTTTGGAAATGACAAATATTTTTTAAAAATTAGCTGAATTACTTATTCTGAATTAAACTTTCTGGGAAGGCATTCAATTATGTACAAATAGCACACAATGAATCTGTGTTACCTTTTAAAATAAGCCTCTGTTCACACTTCATCTCATTTGAACATTAACTAAGAACACAATTATCAGACATCTGTGAAGTCATGTTTTTCATAATTTTTATGGATCTCAACAAGCACTCTTAAGAAAACTGAAAGAGAATGATAGCTTCAGATAGCTCCTTTTATGAAGAATATTTAAAAAAAACAGGAGGAGATTCTTGCAGAAGTACCTCAAAAGCTTTGTTTAGAATGGTCTACCTCATTCCTGATTTGGCTTCTTTGAAGCATCAAGGTAACTCCAAGTAAAAGGCAATAAAAACTTTTTGACTTGTGCACTCTGTGTTTTCACTCACTACATCTACATGCACAAAATCTTATCTTGGGGCTCGGTTCAAGTAATTCAGATTCACTTGTCGGACCTTGTTACTGAACAATGTGGTGGGCATATTGAAAAGAGACACATGAGCATATTACACCTGACAAAATACAAGTTTCTGATAATACTGGTAATACTCATATGTCCTTCTTCACTGCAACACAAAAAATTGTTGTAAATTGGGTTATTGCGTTGCTAAACCAAAAAAATGTTTATGATGAACCTTAAGAAAAACAGGAGATGAGCGAGAAGAGTATATTACAAAAATATGCTCTAATTCAAGTGGAAGTTTCTGAGTAAATTTAGAGCTCATGCTCAAAGACATCCCATTTGTCTTTGGGTGTTCTTGGTTTTGCTGCAGTGATTTTTTTTACGGATTTTGTTTGTTCATTTATTCATATGCATGTTCTTTGGCATCCTCAGAAAATATCACTGTTTTAGAGGACAGGTCTAATGCTGGCCACCAAGAATCTAAGTAAACTTAAAGACGTAAAACTATAGGCTGAATATCATGATAACAGTAATAAAACCGACATGGTGTTTCCATCCATGTATTTATTTACAAAGAGTTTAACATTACCACTGGCATTTTCTAGCTCGAAGAGTGAGAAGTAATGAAGAAGACGAAGCAAGAATGGACCTGGACAGGGAAAGTTTGAGGAGCTGATGAGAGCAGAATATTCTACAACTAATGTAAGAGGGAAGAAGTGGGTCATTCACTTCAAACCAAGACCTTGTATTTCTCTCTCCTACCCCTACTACAATACATAATCCACCTCAAGGATATTAGAAAGGAATAAGAATGTTCATACTGTAATAATCAGAACACTGATGTAAATGTTATATTCTCACTGTTCGTAACAGATAAGAAGCAAACATGTTCTTAAAACTGTACTTTAAACAGAAAGATAAATAGTGAACTGTGAAGTTTTGCCATATACCATTTCTCTCCATTGATTTTAATACAGGAAAAGTATTTTAATATAGTTGCTACTGCTATTGCCATTATTACCCATAATAAACATGATCATTTGCCTGTATCTAACAGCTTTAAAACAATGCAGCTTTGACATTAAGTTTTTAAGTACCTGCCTTGTTCTGAAAGAAATACAGGGTTTTCTTTCTTTGAACTATGTGTATTTTAAATATATCTCTTGCTTATGGAGTGAAAGCAAATACAAAATACAATACAAAAAACTTAAAACCCTCCCCACAAGCAAGTATTCAAGCTCCATTTCTCTTTTCCCCAAAACCAGAAAAGTTAAGCACAATCCCCCCCCACAAAAAAAAAAAAAACCAAAAGCAAAAACAAAAAAAAACCACTGAAACAAAAAAAAGGATAACATTTGAAGTTTCAAAAGTGAGATAATTTGTTATTTTTTATATCACAAAAGCTTTGAAAAAAATTTCAGAGCAACAAAAACTTTGGTAGATTTTAAAAAGAGTATTCTGCCAGGCCATTCCACACACAGGTTTACTGGAAACAGAAAGCCTCTCACAGCCCCAGATGTGCATAACATTTAGAACAGAGGAAGAACAAACCAGCCAATTTCAATTGCTAAGTAGCAAACAGGAATATGAAAATGTCATCCAGCTGCACAGGAGTCCAGATCCAGAACAGAATTTTGCATGTTTAAACTGGTCACTCTCCATGTAGACATTTTGATTTTTAGTTAAGCTAAATTGGGAAAATGTAGTTGAGGAACACATTCAGCAAAGCTGACATACCTGAGTATCAATTTTGTTTTCTCTGTGTAACAGAACACACAGACAATGAAATCCATACTAACTACATACTATCACTGAAAGTGATAACTTTTTTTTTTTTTAAGCTTAATCTGTAACATGTAATCTTCAAAGAACCTATTTCCATACAACTTTTCCCCCTACAGCTTCAAAACCTCCATTTATTTAGCCTCTAGGTCAATACACAGGTCAATCTACCACAGGCATCTATCTACAGCACAGTGGCACCTATACACGGAACAAAACTTACTTTTCCAACAGTCCTTTTTCCCCCAGCGTGATTTTCATGATACTTTAAATGGTATTATGTTCTTGAAAAGCATACTCAGAATTACAGCTAAAATAATAAAAACATATTTTGAGGCAAGAAAACAAATCCGATAAATGCCTACCTGAACCCACTGGAGATGAACCAACACTAAGACTTTGTAAACTTCCATTCCTGAGCAAAGTTGGAGATTTTTGAAGACCAGAGCTTGTCACACTTCCTGCAGCAGATGCCACAGATGAAGTTGGGGAAGCAGAAGAAACTGAAAGATGGGAAAGACTTTCTTGACTTTTATTTCCTTTAGGTCTACCAGGCCCATGTTTACTTTGCTTATTTCCTTTCCTTTTCTTCTCTGTTACAGTTTCTTCTTCTATTCCAGAAGTTTGAGCTCGTTTGTACGCTGTAGAAGTAAGGCTTGAATTACTTATGTCTCCAGGTGAGCTGTCAAAGTTTTTAGACTGGGAAACAGTTGCTGATGATGAAGGGAGACCAATTAAGGAAGTGAAACAATTGACTCCTCCCTCTTGGCTCCCAGCCTCTCCTTTATGTACATCTTTGGTTGAGGAAGCCTGTTGAGATGTGTGAAACTGTCACTTCGCAGATCTGTGTCTGTAAAACTCAAAAAATCTTGGGGAGACTGAACTGAACTTCCAGAAGATGACTTTATGCTCCCAGGAGTGCCCAAAAAGCTTCCTAAAAAAAAGAAAGAAGTACAATTACATTTTTCCCAGCAGTTGTTGAAAACAGATCCGAAGTATTACAATCTTAGAATAAAAAACTTTAATGTAAAGGACTTTACAAAAAGCTTTACCAAGAGCTAAAGAATTTTTTAAGTAACTCATTGGTTCTCCTGCTGATGTTCACTTTGCTGGATATGATTCTGAGATATGATTTCTGTCTGAGATTCAGATTTGCATTTGGGGCACAAAGAAGGTAAAAATGAATAAAAGAAGAATAACAACTCTGTTGCTTAGGCAACTTTAACATCCATCATGTTTTGAAGCCATAACAAACACCTAGTGCAAACTGGAGCAGGTTTTTTTTAAGACACACATATATAAAAATAAAGCTGATAGAAATGTGCTATGATCACATATATACTATGCCTGTAATCTTCCTTACCATTCTACCTAAAATCAAGGGTTGGACACAGGTCAAGGAAATAACAATTGGGCTTAATTCTCCCTGGCTGAGGAGGAGTTCCACAGAAGACATATTTTTCAAAAGTACAAAGAGAAAGTGAAAAACAGTGTATAAAATTGGCATTTTAAGACTTCTTTAACACTGTCACAGAACCATAAAGATCTTTTGTGTAATAGAATTACATTCTTTCTTCAGTATTTGGAATGCAGTCACTTCATCACTGTATTAGTGCATTCAAGGCAGAAAATTAAGCACTCTTGGGAAATACAAACATCTACTTGCACTGCAATTCACTAATTTTATATGTGGGTATTGTTTCACAGAATTCAGACTGATGACAACATCAAGAAAATATTCCTAAATATGACATAAAGTATAAAAAAGCCATGTCCTTTAAATGTTTTATCATTAGTACTCCCCTAAACATTGTTAAGAATTCCATTTTAAATAATTTCTATAAATGAAATATAAAACTAATTTAAATAAATTTAAACAATTTATATAAATGAAGCTAATTAAAAAAACGTCAAAATATCATTGTTTTGTATTTTAATAAGTTACACCAACTTCACTTAATGCAGCCCAAAAGAAAATAAATGCACATAGTAAAGATCTTTTTTGCCATCTGCAGTTAGATTTTATTTTAAATGAAGAATTCCAGAAGGTAATTTTCAGTTTTGATAATTTGAACAAAAATAATAAAAAAAAGAAACAAAACAACAACAAAACAAAACAAAAAAAAAACAAACAAAAAAACCCCACCCTCCTCTTCTTTCAAGCAAAAAAACTTGAAATACTGAAAGAGCTCTAGACAAATTTACAAAGTGTTCACTGTATAAATAAACTCAAAGGAAAATTAACATAACGAAGCATAAAGGACAGTAAGCTACTACACACCACAGTGAAAATTACTAAAAATTACTTGGCTGAAGGCCTAGTTTGTTGTGTTTCCAAATAATGTTTTAATAATTAACAGATTTTTTTTTAATCTTTTTAATTTTTTAATTATTGTTTCACCTCTGATGAAGATGTCATAATAAAATTTTCTTTTTAGAAGTGTACATAGTACATGTAGTGGGTTTCAGCAAGTTCAAAAAGCAAAGGATTTTGTATTACCTAAGGTAAATAAACCTTACATATTTTTTACATACTCACCTTCTGTTTATATATTTCAATGACAAAACAATTAAGCAGAAAAGTCTTTCACTCTGAAGAAAATGCTATACTTCAAATATCTGCATCTTGAAAAATTATTGAGGGGCTAATGCATCCTATGCATTAGGCAGTCCAGTTCTGTTCTTTAGCCAGTGCATTGACTAAAAAACATCAGTATTACTCCCTTAAAGAGCTAAGATCTCTAGACTCAAATTCATATTGAAGTTCACCTCACACTAACTTTCTGGCACGTAAAGACGCTTCTGTTTGCAGCTAAAGAGAACACCTCAACAATCTGAACAAAAGCATCAGTTCTGCCTTTTAAAAATGTACAACCTTCCTTTTCATGTTACAGCAACAAACATTTTTACCCTGAAAAAAGTTGGGTTTTTTCTTAAAGTAAAATAACATTCTCAGTATTGAGGATAAAAGATTTACTACGTTTCAAGTTCTGCATACATAAAATTTCTAATTCAAGGCAAAGCAAAAGTTGTGTTGCAGCATAACAATCAGTACCTTGCTGAAAAGGGCTAGCTGCAGTCACAGTTGTTCCTGGATTTCTTCCAGCACCAGGCTTTCTTCCCCTCTGACCTGAGCTGTGACCTGCAGATTTCTTCCCTTTGCTCTCTGACCCTCTAGCCTCTGAAGAATCTTTTCCACTTGAAACGTGTGTAGGAACTTCCTGGAAATTTGCATTTGTAAATCGAGCTGAGGTATCTTCCAACCGCTTCAAGGAGCCTGACATGGAGTTGTTGCTAGTGCTTGTGTATGTCTGACATTTTAAAAGAGAGAAGAAATTAAAGAAACAAGTCACACAAAAACCTGTAACAACTGTTTAAAGGACCTCATTCTTTCAAACAAACACCGAACTGTTCAAATACTACTGTAACTAGAAACAGCAGGAATTACAGCAGCTGAACTGTGAAGATTCTCAGCAAACAACTGAAGGACATAAAACATCATGGCTTTGGTTGATATTTTTACTTTACTGAGGTAAATGGAAAAAATCTCATGGGTATAGTCTTTATAGTCTATTTATACAGGATATTGTTATTTTAGGCATAAAATTAAAAATAAGAAAATAAAACTTTTAATGCTTTTCTGAACATACAATTTTTATGCCTTTTTTGTTAAACTGGGAATGTTGTTCCATCAGCAGTGGAACTGTTGAAGGCGTCAGAACCTAAGAACTTGGATTTTTAAGACTTTATAGCCTCAACACCAAACCAAAATCAGGTCCCTGGCATGTGAATCATCACCCATTCATCCAATTCCTTAAGGATCACCAAGTAAAGAAAACACATGAGAGAGCTGACCAAGATACACTTACTTCAAACCTGCTCTCTGACAGGTACAAAAACACCGTTGAGCTCCCAAGGCAAATTTATTCCTCAAGCCCTACCCACCCCCTAGAATTCTGGCCCTTTTCCTACACTCATACACTCTCCACAAAGCTTTCAAAAATCTCATCTTTATTTGTCTGTTATATTTTGCCAGAATTGTTCCTATTGGTGAACAAGAGTCAAAAGTGGTTTCAGAGAAAGTAATTAGGTGGGCAGGGAATTAGGAACATTAGGAACCATATTAGGTTCAACATTAAGAAACCATACAAGGGAATATTATTGTTCTCATGACTGAAAAAAATGTGGAGTCGTGGTAACAATTTTAACAACGTAAGAAAGAAAATGAAAGCAAAATCAGGAAAAAGAAAATAAAATCTATTGTTATTTATATTCAAGCCACCTAGTAAAACAGCTGTTTAATGTTTCTTAAAAAAATATGGATCAAACCTAGAAGCTACTCATCTGTTTAAAACAAGCTTGTATGATTTTCAGTTCTTTACAGAACAGAATTTAAAATGGTATCTACAGTTATCTCCATTAAAGACCACACAAACACATGCCTCTTCAAACTGAGCACGCACACACACATTTTCCCTGCCCCAAATGGGACGCTTGCTGAATTTAGGCCTACAATAGAATGTTTCTTCATCTTTCCATAAGGCTTTGTATAGCAGCTATACGAAGTTTTTCATATTTTACTAAAATAGCTAAGACATTTACATAACCCTTACTTTTCAGTTGCAAATGACAGAGGACAACTAAATATACAAGCTTTGAGGAAAGCAAATATTTCAATCTATTTGCATACTAGGCCAGGCAATGACAAGTAGGCATTAATTTGCAAACACGTGCTGTGTGATGTGATTTGGTTTGACTGCGAGCCTGAATCCCACTCCGGCAGATTTTGGAAAATACACACGCACAGCACAGTTCTGCGTTTGCATTTCAGAAGGTGCTATAAGGTGCACAGAAATCTACATGCTTGCTCAGAGAATCATGAACACTAACAGGATGAAATATACCCTAAGCACAGAGAGCTACTGTCATCTTTACCCCCTCCATCTATCACTCTGTGTGCCCTGAAGGGTTACACCATCCATCTGCAGCAAGTCTTAAAACTTCTGGGGATTTATGGTAAACATGCAATAATCAGTCTTGGTATACATAGTACGTTCAAAGGTTTGAGTTGTCTTTAGCCCTCTGTATAAGGCAGCACACTTGCACAGAGAGGGGAAGGACCATGGCAAGTAATTCTCCACAAAAATGCCAGATGGTAAGAGCAGAGTCCCAGAAAAAAACAACCAACCCAAAAATCCCCCAAAACCAACACTGGCTTTTCATGGACAGGATTTGGTAGAGGGGGGGTTATATGGGGAGCTTCTGTGAGAAGCTGCCAGAGGCCTCCTCCATGTCCAGGAGAGGCAATTCCAGCCAGCTCCAGGACCGACCCAACGCTGGCCAGGGCTGAGCCCAGCAGAAACGGTGGTAACACCTCTGTGATAACATACTGAAGGAAGGAAAAACAAAAGAGGGTTATCAGGCAGATGCAATTGCAGCTAGAGAAGGGCAATCTGAGAAAATGTGAGAGAATCAGCTCTGCAGTTGATTCTCTCACATGCACTGATCCCAAGGTCAGTGAAGAAAGAGAGGGAGGAGTTGCTCCAGGCACCAGAGCTGAGGTTCCCCTGCAGCCCATGGTGAAGACTACGGTGAGGCAGCTGTGCCCCTGCAGCCCATGGAGATCCACAGGGATGCAGAGCTTGACCTGCAGCCCATGGAAGAAACTCACACCAGAGCAAGCAGATGCCTGAGAGGAGGCTGTGACCCTGTGGAGCAGGCTCCTCCTGGCAGGACATGGAGACCTGTGGAGAGGGCAGCCCATGCTGGAGCAGGTTTCCTGATGGAGCTTGTGACCCTGTGGGGGATCCACAGTGGAAGCAGGCTGTGCCTGAAGGACTGCACCCTGTGGAGAAGTGATCCACACTGCAGCAGGCTGGGGAGAAGTGTAGCCCATGGAATGGACTCACGATGGAGAAGTTCATGAAGGATTGTCTCCCATGGGAGATATGCTGGAGCTGGGGAGGACTCTTCTTTCTCCTTAAGCAGCTGCAGGAGCAACCAGTGATGAACTGATCATAACCCTCACACCCCATCTCCCCATACGGCTGGAGGGAGCCAAAGCTCAAAATGTGAGACAGAATTTTTTTACCAGGAGCAAATACAGAGCTGATGGTTTCTCCCAACTAAGAAAGCGGGCTGAAGAGGCACCAAAGAATTCAAATTCCTAAGTTATTGTAGCTCTTCTCACAATATTCTATATCTATGTCCTAAAAGTGAAAAAATGTAGTGCTACCACATTAATCAAAGAGTAGACAGGCATTTTTTATTTCAAACTTAACTGATTCAGACCGAACAACATTTGTTGTGACACTACAGGGATACATAAATGTGCCTCTCAAAACAGCAGGGGCTGGAACCTCAATTTCTTGGAATTAAAATAAAAATTTCTCAGAATTAAATTCCAAGAACAAATAGGCAATTCAACTAAACTCACAAAAGGTAAATTCCGTTTATCATGCAGCCTTTCATGATTCTATCTAAAGAAACCACTCATCCAGATAAAAACATGCTTTACGACATCTCCTGCATAAATGGTCATTATGACTGGATTTACAAAGGTTTAACATCTTTAAAAAGGAAAAACAAATTTCATTTCAAATCTCAGTTGCCCCCACAGGAACATTATGGTAGCAGAAGTGATTATATACCATGATAAAGTCACGCATTTAATAAAAGAAAGACTGCTGTGAAACAAGAGATCAGGTTCAAATCAATTCTAGCAACTCTATATAAAAGGACATATAAAAGTAATACATTAATACAATATTCTGAACACAATATTCACCTTAGAAAAAAATAAAGCTTGTTTCATTACTAAAATTTCAAAGTTTTGAGGAACACATTCTGAGCTTATAACCTAGAAAAGCAAATGCATGTAAATTGTGTTAAAAGGACTCAGGAAAAAAAATTAACTGAAGGAATTAGGCACAACAAAAAAAAATCACTTCCATATATCCAGTAGATACTTTTTTAAAAAAAAATATCGCATTTAGGAACCTCTGAACACCAATTTTCCAATAAAAACACTAATAAAAAACTGAACACCAATTTTCCTGATGATTTGAAGCACTATAAAAGAAAGGCAATAAATGAAGTAAACAGGTTAGGCAAAGAAAACCTGTATGCAAAAGATTAAATAAAAAAACTAAAAGGGCATGATGATATTCAAATTCCACAATTAATATTCTGGTTTAGTTTAATTAAGTTATATTTTAAGTTCTAGAATTAGAGATTTTTCTGTTCACTTTAGTATTTGCTCTAGCTCATCCTTGTGATAGGAGTAAACCTTGTAATTAGGAAAAGGATAAGGAGGACAAAGCAATTAAAAATAAGGTTAGAAGAAAAACAGAATCCAGCTGTGTCTTTGGCATTAAAAGCATATTCTAATAGGGAGGATGCAAAAGATAGTAAGTATTTCCATATATTTTCTTTAACTTTTACAAAAATATACAGTAATATCATTTTTTATAAAACCTTATGATGATTAGATAATCAAATTATAAGAGGGATGTAATTCAAGAAAGGTAAGATCATACATAACTTAAAACCTAAACAAAGGTTGTAAAGTTTAAAGAAGCTTCTGCACAAGTTTCCACAAAGCCTCTCTTACAGGCTATGAATTTTAGAAGTTGTCTTAGAGTCCAAAGGAGTATGTTTAGGGCAAATTAATCAAATGAAATAACCAATCATGTGGACCAGTCAATACTACTCAAAGTGTTCAACAACCTAATTTCAATAGAAACTGTCACGCAGTGATTGCAATCTCTAATTGCTCATAAATCAAACCAGCAAAGTGGCAAATTGACTCTACCATTTCTTCTATTTTTTAATAGTTATTGAGAATTTCAGAAAACCACTGACTACTAAGTCTCACTTGATACAACGGCACCAAAGAGAATACAATAGAACAAGAAACAACACTTAACAGAAGTGTGAGCTACAAATAATGGGATGTTAGCAGGTATGAATTCTCAAGTTAAGAATCTTACTATTGAGAATAAAGAAACATGCAAAGCATACTAAAAATCCAACTTTCTTTGAGAGTATTCTTGAAAATGATACCACTAGTTGAGAGAATACTTCCAGAGACCAAAGAAAGTTGGTATTTCAATCATTTCACCCCATCCTGATGAGGTCTTGGTGTACCATATGCAAACACACATTTGTTGAATGTAACACCTCAGCAACCAAACCACACACAGTAAACACAAGCCTCAACACCTCTGCTGAAACACAATAATCTGTGTACTAAGCACAATTCAATTCAAACCATGATTCCCTGACTGATGTCAAACATCCCCATATGAATAGGACATGATTTTTCCAACTCTGAAATCTGAATACCCATTTCTCAATAGCACTGCCCACTCTGTAACATCAACATTAGTGTCATTTTATTGGTGGATAGCAAAAGTAGTTCTTGCTGAGTACCATGAGAACTGTCATTATTTAGTCCTGTATGTTGCTGCTGGAATTAGGTATTTTCTAACACATCAACAGGAAGGAAAGGTCAGAGAGCCTAACAGAACAACCTGCTAATAAGGCAAATTCTAAGTATATGAAGCATGAGCTGTAATTTCATAACTACCGGTTTTAAATGCTTACAGGTTCAGGGTCAGCTCAGCATACACAAGTGAATTTTGAAGGAAACACTTTCTAAAACTTATCAAATTATTAAATGTACCTCAATTAAGTAAAATTTACTGGAGTATTACTGGCACCTGACTCACAATTGAAGCACAAAACTCTAAGCCTTTCTCCATATGGTAAATCTCCAAGTATTTTAGGATTTTACATCACAGGAAAAAATACCAAGAGTGTTTGATAATTATATAATTTACGCCATTATAAAGCTCCTGTATATATAGTGGAATGATTACATGATGAAATTTTGACATAAGTATCTGAAGTGCAAGAGGAGAAATTCACTTACTTTTTCTGTAGTTACAGTAAGAGATGGAACCAAAGATGGTGAGGACTCCGACTGCTTCTTATATTTTTGCTTGTGTTTATCTTTCTCTTTATATTTCTAGAAATTGTAAAAGACAATAAAAAACTAAGTTCAGCTTCACCTTCAACATAACCCACTCTATATTGCATCAAGTGCTATCAAAATTGAAGAGAGATGGCAATAATGTCCTGTGCTATTTAGAAAACCCATTCATGTTTTGAAATTTTATAAAAGCAAACCAAGTACTTATATTTGGTTTAGAAGTGCACAAACTGAAATTCTTCAATTATAACCAGCATTTACGAATGCACTTTTGTTAGTACAACCCATCTTTACAATAATCACTTAACAAAAGAAACTGGACAAAAAACAGAGACATGGCTTCTGTTTCAAAGATCTTCATTTTTCACCAAAGATTTCTTTCTGCATCTCTGCAAGTGCACAGTAATTTTTGTTGGGATAGTAATGGAAATTAATGCAAGGTTTTAGCTTTGGCTTCCCTACTGATATATCCATGCGTAAGAATGTGAAATCTGATTTAGATTTCATTTCCAAAAAAGGGACATATATTTTACAGACTAAAAAAGTATTTTCGATGGTAAACTGAATAAAATATCAAAAGCATACAAATCAAATGTGCTTCCTAAAAGCGCTGAGGATGTAATCAGTTTTTGGGTTTTTTTAATATTTTTTTTAAAACATGAATAAAGCATTGGCAGTGTGAACAAAATTGTGCCAATGGAGAGAAAATAACTTCTTATCCCAGAGCCTTTATAGTATAACAGAAGTCTTTCATACTGGCAGAAATCAATTTTTGGAGGATTTCTGAATCAGATCAAAACTGTATTTGTTTGAATAGTTTAAACAAATACTTTAGAAAAATAGCCAGTCTGACAAAACAAACAATTAAACTTAGAACACAGAAGTTCAGTATTTTTTCCAGTCTAATCGTTTATAAACAAGCAATTTTTTCCTTAGCAATGTAATATGGTTTACTTAGACAGTCAGTGTCAGAAGATGCAAAGAAACTGCAGCTGTGAGAGGAAGTTACAAGCAACTGGCATTCAAGTATTTTATTTCTTTAATTATGCATTTGTGGAATTTTTGTGAACACAAAATTCTGCAGAACAGCACAATGTATAGCTATTTGTTCAGACTGCTTCTACGGAGAATTAATAAAGAACGTGCACGCATACGGATTGATACAAGGGGTTTAAAAATCCTGTCGAGCAGCTTGAAAGGATGTGTAAGTCTGAATAGCTATATGAAAACTCAGTAACTCTTAAATCATGCTGATCTTTCTCTAACTATCAAAATGATTGTCCACACTTTCAAAAGAACATCATTTGTTCAACAGCAACTGCACAACCACTTTCACCAACTACCAGGACGAGATGCAATACATGCATACTCTATTCAGGTATGACCAAGTATCACCTTTTTATTTCTGTCACAATGGAAGAAATATCAGAAACTTATTTCATGGAATCAGCTTGAGAGAGTGGAGAATGGAGAATAGGTTCTCAAACTCTCTAGTGAAGTAGAATCAGTTAATTGACAACCTAGATGCAAAGCTGAAAGCAAAACTTTTATCTCAACCTTTATGAACTGTAAATACCAGGTGACTGACTCAGAGATCACCTTGTCTTTAACCAGCCCAAATCTATTTAATTAAACTCATTTTGGAATGAAATACAGTTTAACTAAGAAAGTTCATAAATCAAGTTTAAAAGCTATCAGCACCAAAATATTATGTAAAATATATAATATTTTATGTATTTCACATAATATACTTGCTTATATAGTATACTTGCTAAATTCAACACAAAAAGTTCTTTTAATTCTTGTACACTTTAAACTCAAAGACAGGTACGCTTTAAAAAGTTGACAGGAATTTCTAGGTTTGGGGTTTTTACCCATTCAAGTGAATTTGGTGGCTTTTTTCCACTATGCCACATGGATAGAAATATGGAGGTTTTCCCTTCAAAATAAAGTGGGCAGATTTCACAATTACAATTACATATACCATAAGGAAGGGTTTTAATTTTTAAAACCTAATATAGGCTTATTGAAGGAGCTTTAGATCAGGGAGGTTGTTTGTTTTCTTTTGTGTTTTTCTCAAGGGGAGATTGTCTCTTTTTAGACTTGAAAAACACATCAGAAAGAAAAACAACTACTATGTAGAGGAAGGATTCAAATGCACTGCAGAGTCTTTTCAAAAACTTCTTAAATGTAACAGTCCCCAAAGCGCTACGCATACTAACAGAAAAGCAAGCAGGAATCAAAGAAAAACAGAAGCATCTACACCAAGACTGCCATATTATCCACTGATTCTGTTGATACAAAAGACCTTTACCAGTGCTGAGCTTCCAAACTTACTACATCATCAGTGGATGTGTTTAGAAAAACTTGAGTAACAATTTCATTGAACCCCAGACAAGCTTCAAGAAGGAAGCTATGGAATGGCTAACCACTGCATGAGTTTCTTTGGCTTTCATCATTCTACTGGGAAATACAAATAAGCCTAGAGAATTATTTTTATTTACAATTTTGGAGCCAAGGGTCAATGACTTAAATAAATTTTAAGATTAAACTAAACAATAAGAAAACTTTAAAATTAATATGTTTTACAATCTTTTCTGTCAACTTTCTAGTGTTCTTTTACTTTCAGTGTTAGTTTCATCTAAAAGGCAAAAAACATAAAATTCTGATCAAAGGAACACTTAGGAGGACTTTAAATTATATTTTGCAACATACTGAAATCAACAGCAGTCCCTACACATAAGGTGGTGTCAGGAAGGACAAGGGACACAAGAACAGCAGGAAGGAAGGAGGCATAAACAACACAGTGTCTGGAAAGAATATGCTTGATTTCTGTAAAGAGAAGCATCAGCAACCACATCAAACTCCTCTCCCAAATCTAAACCATCAAGACAAAGTTTACCAGGACAGCTTACCAAATTTACAGCTTTCCATTCAATGCCACTGCAGGGGTAACCCATCCAAAGGCCTTCTGCATACAAGTATCCCATTCACAATATATCTGCTGTCCTTAACTCTACATTTCCTCCTCCTTTTAGGTTATACCTCTCACATTTTTCCTTTTTTTTTTTTTTTTTTTTTTTTTCTTAATTCTCTTTTTTCTTCCCAAGGAAAGTCGAGAAGCATTACTTCTCAAATATGAATTGACTTCAAATGCATACAACATCAAAGAACTGGAGAACACTGAAGGAAAATCTCTGAAAGAAATGCTTAGCTTTTACACTGATAAGAATAAAAAATTTCAACAACATGCTGCTGAGACTGCTGAAGAGACATAGTTCCCACAAAATGACTTCTTGCAGGTGCACCCTCTTCTACCACAAAGATGCATAAATGTTTAAGAAGAGTTCTGAAATATCCACTTTGGAATTCAGAAAAGGATTAAATGAGCGACACAAATTCCCACAATATTTAACAAATATGACAGCTTTCAATCAAGTCTGTCTCAAAAGCCACACAAACTAACCATGTTCCCTACTGCCAGAAAAAGAACAAACTGTTAGTTCCTCATGGACAACTCTGCATGCTTCACTTTTTTAAGATCCCTATTCAGTCACAGCTCTAAAAAAACTCAAAAAAATGTAGCTACAGCTCACCAAGATAAACATTCATCCATAAAACCACATGGAAACCCCCCATTCTTGGGAAGGTAATGATCTCAAATGTCTGATCTTTTACAAGTTTTACTACAAGGAAAATAAAGAACAGAAATTACTCTTAACAAGGACTAAAAATAATATTGCCAGTGAGCAAAAGCTAAGGGAGCATTAACAGCAGGCAGAATGCACATATCCCATTTATATAATTAGGAATGAGTTCAGATGTTCCAAACTCCTGGGCAGAGCTGATAACCACAATCTGTGCATTCTGCAGAAGCAAGATGTAGCAGCAGACACAATTCCAAGGACGAATATACTAAAAAAATAAAGGGCCGTCTACAAAATTGACAAAAGAAACTTCAATCTTGGTTCACAAGTAAGATAGTTGAGCAGACCAGATTCAGGCAACTCCTGAAATCTTTTTTACCGTAAGAAAAATAAAGCATGATTACTATGCAGCAATTGGGTAAGCACCTGCAATAATATTCATCCTGAACAACTTGAAGAGCCTGGATTTATGGTGCAGCTAAATACCAATACAAAATGCCCCAAATTTATACATCACGATTAATCAGAAAACTTTATTTCTCACCAGGGATCTCATTTTTGGTTTTTGTTTCTTACCTAAAAAATTATGTAATCCCATCTTAACTCCAAGAGCTACATGTTGCTAGACAACAAAACAAATACAGTGCAAGATTTCTGCAATTCTACAGCACCTTCTGTACACTGCTTTCTCGTAGAGCAGGCGACAGGAGAATGAAGAACGGGAAGGAAATACATTCTGATTGCTTCTATTTCTCTTACAAAGATTCAATCTACAAAATTAATACATAATAAAACTTCAAAATACACTTTGGTTCCAATTATTCTTTTTTTAGCTCATTTACTTGCTTTATCACTCAGCACTTCCTCATCAAAATATTAAATTAAGGATACATGTGTAACTACATTTTAGCTCTGATCTGTTACCAGCAGAAGAGATTTTATAAAATGCATCTTTTCAAACTTTGGACTTTGATGTTTGAAAAAGATGAAAAAACAAGTGAACTTTTAGTGAATTAGAATTTCTTCTAGTACAGAAAAAACTAATGAGTTTAGCTTTTCTTTTAAATGGCATTAATAATTCAAAGCATTTCCACATGGAAGTATCATTTAACTTGTTGAAGGTATTTACACCTATCTGCAATTAATTTTTGTCTCAAGAATGCATAGCCCTCATGAAAGGGGTTTCTACAGGAGCTTATTTGATTAAAACACATTCCAAAGTTCAGCATTTAACAGTTCAGTGTTACAAAGGAAGAGTAAGGTTTTATGACCCTACTCTCACCTTTCTCAGAGTGCTTAGCTTGTCAGACCTTCTGTCTGCCCACTCAAACTGCTGAACAGCAGCAACAAAAAGCAAATGGAGATTTTCTGTTGTTTTAGTGAGCTACATTAGTTCTGTGAAGGAACATGCAAGATGAACAGTAACAAGCACGAGAGGCAGATGCAGAACAGAGAAACAAGAGCTCGTGGGCACAGGGAACAGGAGACTAACTTCTGTTTTTTAAGAATTAAAACACATGTATACTATCAGTAACCACCAGCGCTTAGTCCTGCAAGACCAAACTGCTTGGGTTGACCCTGAATTACTCCGTTTTTATGCCTTCACTATTATAAAAAATCCTTATCCTCCACTACCTTTGGCTGTTTCAAGTTTTTCAACCTCAATAATATTTTAAAATCCACTTTCCTTATTGATTATTGTAAGCAAAATCATCTGAACACCTAAATCCCTAATTTTTCAGCTGATGTTTGACTTCCTCAAATAATTCAAAAGTATCAGAATGTTCCATTAGCAAAGAGTACTCATATCGGCTCTTTTGTCATTTATAGAGCTCCTGCACTTTGTGTCACCAAAGACTGTAAATCCTCAACTGTCACATCACAACTAACATCCTCAATGGAAAGCTGTGCATAGCTCTTGCTCATCCCAAATAAGAGGCCAGATCTGCTCGGCCTCTTATCTGGGACTAGTAGCTATTAGTAATATAACCATAATAATAACTGCAGAATGAAAGATGATCACAGTCCCCAAGTTCCAAACTCAAATCCTAATTTATCTTACTTTGATAAGAACAGCCCTTGCTCAGGCATTTATCTAGTTAGCGTTTTCAACAGTATAACCCACAGGCAGAAAAATTCAGTGCAGCAGCAGCAGTGTTGCTGCAGTCACAGTAATAAAAGGATAGAGGCAAGAGAGTTTATAGGAAGAGGTAGGACACTACTGCCAGCATTATTCATACACACACAACTCTAAGCAAAACTTTTGTTCTTAAAAACCACTTCTTGATTCAATTACTTAAATATCCAAAAGCCTCACTTAAATACTAATGGTCATAATTTTAACTGTCAATGGTAAAAAGACTCAAGAATCAATGATAAAAATGCCATCCGAAGGTTCTATGAGGGGCAAGACTAGCAACTCTTATCCAGAGTGAGCTACTCCTTTGATACTTAACACTAAAATACACTGTTTCTGTTATTTGCACAGTTTAATATTCTTAGTAATGGATATGTAGCACTGAACACTTGAGTAGCACTTTATAACTTCAAAAATGATGCAAGACTAACTAAATCAATGCAACTATGTATTGTCAGTGCTCACCTTCATTCACCTATAAAAATCACAGGTTTAAATTATGTGTTATGTTACATACTATGAAATGCTCCAATGTATGCAAGGTAACTTAAAGATACCTGTCAAATATATATCACAAAATAGGTAAGCAGAATGGCATACAGAAGGAACCGATTCAATTCTCCTGTCTCAGTCAGCTTAACATCGTAGATCATCTTTAACTGCCTATGGTCTGCCAGAATCCAAAGCACAGTAGGGGCAAAATACACAACTTCATAAAATAGTATCCAAAAATTGTAACAAAGTCACAGTACTAGTAATCTTGTATTAATCCAGGATCTAAAACCAAGAAAAAGTTATTTCAAAGCACCTTTTTACTTCTGCATCTCTAACAGCAAAAGCTATAGAACTGAAATCATGCTGGTTGTGAATGGATAATACACTTACTTCACCTAGTTGGTGTGGGGCTGTGTTTTGGATTTGTGCTGAAAACAGTGTTGGTAACACAGGAATGTTTTCATTTTTCCTGAGCAGCTCTTATACAGGGCCAAGGCCTTTCCTGCTTCTCACCCCACCAGCATGTGGGCTGGAGGTGCACCAGAACCTGGGAAGGGACACAGCCAGGACAGCTGACCCTAAATGACCAAAGATATCCCACACCATATGGCATCATGCTCAGTATATAAAAGTCAGGAAAGAAGAAGAAAGGGGGCATGTTCAGAGTGCTAGCCTTTGTTTTCCCAAGTAACATTTACAAAGGATGGAGCCTTGCATTCCTGGGGATGTCTGAACATGGGCCTGCCCATGGGAAGCAGTGAATGAATTCCTTGCTTTGCTTTGCTTGCATGCACAATTTCTGTTTTACCTATTAAACTGTCTTTATGTCAACCCACAAGTTTTTTCACTTTTACTCTTCTGATTCTCTACCCCATCCCATGAGAGAGAAGAATGAGCAAGTGGCTGTGTGGGGGTGTGCTGGTGGCTACGTGTTTTAAGTTTATTTTCTTTCACAGTAGAAGTAAAAGACTAAAATATGTATTTTGAGACAGAAAAAGGCAGTTGCAACCTAGGCAGCCTTAAAAAATTCTACATCTTGCAGAGTAGTTTTTGGGTATACCTGAGGTGGTATGTTTGTCATTTTGATTTTATAGTAATTAACTAATCCCAGCTGACAAGCTTAATACTACTAAGGTGTTAGCTGTGCTAATGCATGCTAAGAGCATTACTCTTTTTTCAGTAATATATATGTTGTGTTACCGTAAGGTTAAAAATATATGAGATAGTCAAATCAGTAATTCCATAATAATCTTGAGAATTGAGACAAAATTTTTGTCCTACTAAAATTAAAAAAAAATTATATAAATTAAAATGAGTTTATATTCTGATGTACTTTTCCTTGACCTCCACAAGAGATCATTGTGCTGGTGCCAACTCCAGTAAATTTCATGCAGCTGATTATCAGGAGGACAGCTGTATACCCAAAAAACAAGTTAACAAAGAATTTTAGCAAGCAACAAGTCAAACAAGATTGTCACCTTTCTTCTTAAACCTGCAGATAAAAAATATCTATTACTAAATATACTCAGACAGAGTAGCTTTCTAACGAAATTCTGTTCACACAGCCATATGCTGTCAGTATTCCAAAACAGTTAAGACTTTCAACAGAATCTGACATGAAGAGATGCATTAAAAAAGAAAAATCTACACTCCTACAAAAGTCAGTACAGAAGAGGTGACCAGAAAGAGAAACACTATTCATTAGCAACACGGTAAAGACTGAAGGATGAAGATATCCCCTTTTTGAGCCCATGGAAGCCACACAAAAATTCAGTTTTAGGAAACAGGAACTGGGTTCTGCATCTTAGGTAAAAATTAGCATATCTATACACTGAGATACATGTGGTTTATATTTACTGAGGTAAATACAGAGGTGTTTTAGAGGCATGCTTCTTTCCCTCTGAATAGAATTTGAAGTAAGTTAACACGAATATGCATCACCTTTACCATCTATACCACACAGTTATTTGAATAATATTTATCTAGTATTACTTCAATTATTAAAATTGAAGTAATTTCAAAGTGGTTGCAAACCACTTTTCTTCCAGTTATCTTTAGCATTCTTACAATTTTGCTTCAGACATCAAAAGCAGTTGAAAAGATTAAAGAGTCAAATATATTAAACTGATTATCAAAACTTACAAATTCAATAAAAATGCAATGGGATACTGCATTACTGAAATGAGTTTGGAGCTTTTTTTCCCTAAAAAGTTACATAAAACCCCCAATGTTCAAGTAGCATCATTTAGTTTGTGAAATGAGGCAATTCACAGAGAAATGACACAATTAGAATCATCTTTAAAACACTCTACACAACACTATAAAGTGTCTCCTTGGAACTAAAACAGATTTTTCTGTTGTTTTTTATGAGAAAAAAAGATACCACTGCTTATGTAGCTGAATGATAAACCAAAAATCTGCAATCTGACGCTACTTTTACAACAGAATCTTATGTGATGCATAGCCAGTCTGTTTTACCTTTTCACAGTCAGTTTTTCAGACAGTGAGGAAATGCCTCAGGAACACTTGAACTGAGTGTTTAGAACTTGCCTTGGAACAGCTTACACAGTGCATTAAATCCATTAAAAAGCATCAGGCACCTTTCTCCCACATGAAATTCATTGCCCTGACATGAGCACAGGCTCCTTCACAATATACTGCTGGTCTGGGCAGCTCCAAACATGCTTCCAAACCAAATCAGAGCCTATGCAAACTTTTCAGTGCACACAGACATGGCTTAATCTTCCCTTCCTATGGGCCGAACCACCTGATTCCCAGCTACACTGGAACACACAGAGTGTGATGCACTGCCACAACCTCTTCTTAGGTGTTCAAGCTGCTACCCACAAAATCAGAAAAGCTGTAACATTTCTTTAAGAACTAAACAACCAGCAAAAAGATGCCCACAATGCATTAGTAGCTCAGGGTTTACGACACTTATCCTGCCTCCTGCATTTTAGGTTCTCTTCTGATGTTCTCCAACTTCTGTGATAGTGACAATAGGCTCCTTGTCACTACTTTATTCTTTTTGCCTCTTCAATCTCAACTTCTTAAGACTGTGCAGTCTTCAGACACGAGCCAATTTTTGTTTAATTTACATTATATGAGCCACTACGGCAGAGTTTTAAATTTTCCCTTCCTGCTCAGCTCAGACCAAAACACCTCAAGTAGAAAAGGCACCTGTGTAATTCAGCTGCTATACAGTAGTTACTTACTACATAATATATTCCCATTTTTCAGATGTCATCAACATACAAAACTAGTAACATTGTCAAATGTTCATGTTAGTGGCAAAAAAAACCTTCTATTGTACAAAGGTCAATTTCAGATATGTTTAGTTCCTTCTTTAGTTCTTCCATATATAAGACTTACAGTAACATTAAAGCAAGGCATTCTTTCATAGCCTCATGGTGGCCTAAGTTTTCCCAAGACAGTCAGTAAACACCTGGGTCCTGAAGAAAAGGGATATTACAATGGAATGTCAAATGACATACTACCAATCCTCTTTATAAGGGACATAGCCTCATCACTAATCATTTCTAAATAGCACCTCTGCCACAGAAACTAACAATGCTTAGGCAGCAGTAGTGATCAGAATATAACGAACTATTTATTCTGTAGCTTCAACATCATCATGAAAATTAAATCATACCAAAGGTTTGGTTAGATTTGATCAGGGCTTTTTTATTATTATTATACCCTTAAGTATTTGTAACCGATTTTGTTGGCAGAGTACTCAGAAGAGACTAAACACATACTATGGACAAGAAACACAGGCTTTCAGCCGAGTCTGTTTGTAAAAATGACAGTTACCTATATTAATTAACATTTTCAGACCAACCTCTTCTTACTGCAGTGTAATACTTCACGTGCACAAATGGATAGCTTTTGAGGTCTTAGCAAGAAAAGTGGTTCCAAACCACAACTCGTACAACTACTGTTTGGCAAAACAGAAAGCTTTAATGATGCCAATAGATTAGATAATCCAAATTTCCAAAGAACAAAGATGAAAGATAAAGCAGAAACTACAGTGACCTTGATGGGGATGTGGATCTCACACACATACAAACACTACTGCATCTGTGAAGATATAAATATTTACTGTAATATAACAAAAATCTAGATTCTCAAGGGATTTACAGAAGAGGAAAGAAGGAAAGTCACCCTAAAAAACTGCCCTACTCCTCCAAGATACTTAATACAGCATATCAAATATACAGCATAAGCTGAAAAAATAGCTGACACCATTGACTGAACACACTCAGTTTGAAAGTCCCTCCAAGTGTACCCTGTCGATTTCACTTGTATGACCTGGGAAGCACAGTAACTTCAGTCAAATTCATTTAACAAAAACAAAAAAATTAAACCCAAAATAAAACCAAAAAAAAAACCACAAACCCCCCAACTTACAAGTTTTGTCAGTGTGAGTAAAAATCCATGCATGTACTTTTGATAAAATATGAACTGAAATACGATAGTAGTGAAAAACTAAGAAAAAATACAGCAAAGTAAGGGTTTACCGTGCAGCTAATTCTGTAGTCTGTAATTCAAAACTGGTTTTTTCTACCAACATGTTACTAAGAAAGAAAAAAAGTTTGCCAAAACCCCATACTTTTATTATAGCCCTAAATTCAGATTTAGTGGTACAACAGCATCACACTGTACACTCTCTTCTGCATTACCAGATAAAGACAGAATGATTCACCTACAACATTAAACAAGTCTAAAGATTAGACCTTTTTGAAGATTATCCAAGAACAACTGGCCATCAATATCAATCCAAAATGGAAGGGATCTTAAAATCCAAATCAAATCTAAGGAGACTAAGAGTCTAAAGACTGACATTTGCTATTCAATTTCCTGTTTCTATAAATATAGCTCCTTTGTGTAATATACATTCGGTCAAAAGATTCTTGGATTCCAATTTTTATGTAATGATTTTTAATAATGTAAAACTAAGTTTACCCACATCCACACAAAATCCTATTAAGCTATTTGTACAGGATGAATGCTAGTGAGCAGTTTTGCATGTATTTTTAGAGGCCTAAAAATGTGCCAAAGCATATTTGCATTATTGTTTCTGTTATCACCCTCTGTTGAATTTAGATGACAAATTTCCTACAGACAACTGTTCATGCAGCAGTAATAAAAACCTAAAATAGTAATCATCATAGATTTGAAATTAATTTTTAATAATATGTGAAGTCAAATCATTGAAAGAATATACCAGCAATTAGAAATCAGCAGTTATGTTCTTCATACCCTCACATCGAAATTTCCCAAATGAATAACAAGGTATTTTGCCAGCACAGTGGGCTTGACCACTGGTACCAGTAAAATGCATCAAGAAGAGATGTCAGTTCTTTGGCGAGAGAAAGATGTAACAGGCTGAAACATAAGGAATTAGATGCACATGTTTAGCCACAGAGTTGCTAAAATATCTACTGATGGTTTTCTTCCCCATGTAGTCAAAAGGGTATACAAGAAAAGCTCTAACAGAAAATTAAAGCGAAGGAAGTTGCATGGAACAGCCTTTCCAAAGGATATGTTTCAGTGTTTCAAAACTGAATACAAACAGAAATAGAAAAGTGCATATACAAATGCACCTGAAGAGGCTTCCTCATTGGATGTCAGTATCTATGGTTTATCACATGTTATTTATTATTCAGTGCTTCAGAACAAGATTTTCTTTACACTTTTCAGCAAAAATTAAATTTACCAGGAAGTGCTACTTTTAAGCAGATGTGCCACATAATTAGCAACGACAAATCCACTTACTTTTTTCTCCTTCTCATGATGTTTATCCTGAGAGTGAGAGGAAGAATCACTTAAACTTTGATCATATGACCTATTAGATCCCCGTTTGCTCTTTTTCTAAAAAGAGAAAATATATTTATGGACAGAGAAAAGGAACCATTTGAATAAATAAAAAGTATAAAGCATTTCCACTGACAAGATGCCTTATTGCTTGAGGAAAGAAACTTCAGTGCTTCCGTTACTGGAAAGCTGACTAATTACTGACACTAAAATTCACAAGACTACTGAACGTGCACCAGGAAAAAAGCCTATTCCTGTATCAACTTTTACACCTCCCACAAATTTGCAAGATATGCTTTCTTACAGAGAAATGAAATATGACACTTTTTAAAGGTTAAAAGATGCTAGACACATTTTCAAGTTTTCATAACATAAAACAAAAAAGATGCTGCTCAAATGAGTATCACACGAAGCCACAGTGATGCCCTGACACATGCCTGAAATGCACTGTAAGGTGACTTCATGACTTATTTATTATTCAAGCGATCTGTCTGGCATATTTTCATTAAAATGGATTAAAAACCAGGATACAGAATGCTACAGTCATGTCTGTGATTATAAGTGGCAGATGTAATTGCCTGTATTTCTGTAATGTCTGAGAGACTAGTTCAGGACTGCAAATACTTTATATTGGGCCAGTGTTCTAAATGTTGGTTTTCTCATAACTGAGGAAGCATTTAAAGACACTTCAGGCCACTCTTTTGTCAACCAGTTTTCAGTGGAATAGTATATATAGAACACGCACTATCTTCAGCAGTAAATACTAAGCACCTGTATTTACCAGGCACTAAGACTCACAATAATCCTAAAGAAAAACTGAAACACTTAAAACAATCTTGCCAGTCTTTACTGTTCTTACCACTACAGCATCCTAACAGAAAGCTAACTAATTATATGTCAAATATAGAGTTATGTCTTTATCATTAAATTTGTTTTTTAAATAAACATACCTGTTCTCAATTATAGCAGCACTGCAACATTTAAACCAAAGGCATAACAGTGTAAGGGTTTGTCTTCATCACTAAATAAGAGACCATTTTTGCTCTTTTTGTATATACTTAGCTCAAGATAGTAAAAAAAAAAAAAAAAAAACTTAGCTTAGAAAGGGCCTAGAAAGCCCTTATCTCCATTATGAAGAAAATTCATCAGTACTCACAAAAGCAAAAAACCAACTTCACCAAGCTTATCTTTTAGAAACTAAAACGATTGACTGGTCCTGTGCTTTTACCTTGCTAACCTAAACGTCACACCACCAAGTAGTCAACTTTTTTAGCAGTGAAAAGAAGTAATCTGCAAGTTAAACTACACTTACAGAAGTATCTGAACATAAGTCTGTATACTTTAGTATTAATAAATAACATTTTTTAAACATAACAAGCCCTTCAAGTCCACACACTCGTACATGTACACAGAAACAGGTATCTGGAACTGTCAAATTGCTAAGAAGTGAAAGGAAAGACTCCGGAGGTCTGATGTAAAACCTACTGCATATTAACTGAGAAATTTCAATGTTTTTCATGTCTTGTTTGTTTTTTAAAAATCAAACCTCAAGTCACTTCCTTAAGGTTGTGTATCAGAGAACTTAAAAGGAGGGAATACTCACTGGCTACACAGTGAGAGATAGAACAAAAGAGGTTGGGCAGAAGAGTAACAGAAATTGACTGCTTCTTTATTCTCTAGAGGTAGTATTTCCTAGTTTATTCCAACATGGACTGAATTCCTAGAAGGCACCTAAGTAAATAGCAAAAGAAAACATTCCAGGAACTCAATTAAAAAAAACACTAAACGTGCATGCTCTTTCTGGCAGAGGAGGAAAACCCACACATCTAAAAGTAACCACTTATAAAAACATTTCCAGCTAGTATTTCTGTTACTGTGATTAAAACATTGTTTTAATGAAATACAATCTACTTTTTGAATTACATGAAAATATTATTTCTAGTGCTAATGGCAATTCAGAACAAAAAAAAGCAAGTAACACCTATTTAAAGAATTTAATAAATACGTACCAGTTTATTAAAATGGTATTTACAGTAGCCACAGTATTGGACGTTATCTGCACCATTGCCCTCCTCTTCACAAAGAAGTCCTGCAAACTGTGCACTAAAAATAAACCAAACAACATTCAAGGAAAGCCATTTTTACACCAGTTTGTACCACAATATCACAGCGTATAACATATGGATGCTTATATCCGCAATTAGTAAGAGATTTCCACACAAATAACTTCCAGTGGCATGTGAGCACATAACCAACCTTTGTAGCCCAGGGGAAAAAAACATGTATAATTCATACTTTGGCCTGTTGCCTTTTTTCAGAATCTTTAAGCCACTCACACAAGCTTACAGCTTGCAAATCTACATTTACTTGCACAAATAAATACAAAAAGCAATCTACATTGACTCTTAGCTCAAATTCAAGACAAAACATTATCTAAGAACAGCTTTTAACAAAACCATACTATAACTCCAAAGAAGAGTTTTTCAGAACTTGCATACTTGCTTCTCTGATTTGCCATGAAAATTACTGGGGTTTTTTAATCTAACCTGAATTACGTAGTAAATCAAACTCTATTTACTAGTTTAAAATACTGCAGCAGGCTAATTTCTTTCACAAAGATCAACACACGTTGTATTGACGGGACTAATTATTACCTTATTCTACTACAATTTTTTCAAAACAATTCTGCTTTTCACCATTTGTAATGTTGATGTATTTTCTTTATCAAAACCAACTTAGATACTGACAAACCAAATACTGTTACATTTTCCATATAATTTTCATTCCCGTATGTTGGGATTCAGGATTCTTCCTTTGGTTTCCTTCTCCTAGGGAATTTTCTCCCATATGTTGCTAGGAGACAACAACGACTGGGTACTTCAGAGAGACAAAAGAAGTTGCAAAACTCAGGGCAGGAGGGCACCTGGCTGCACTTCTCTCATCTGAGCGTTTCTCTCGAAGGGGCAGAGCTGTCCCAGACTGGGGCTGGGGAAAAGGGGGCTGGGACAGCAGCTGGCTCTCTGGAGCCCTCAGCACTGGGAGGGCACAGAGGCAGTAATCACTGCGGAGAGAATTCCTCACCCCTGCAGAGTTCAGCCTCCTGCTGCCTTTCTGCACCGTGAGTGGAGCTCCGCTCCTAAGAGCGGCCGCTGCACTGGGCCCTTATTAACACCCGACCTCACCAGGGGACCCTTCGCCATCTGCTCGGGACCTCAGGGGAAACCCCTGGATCCCCGAGCCCTGCCCTGCCCCCAAGGGAGTCTCTCTCTGCCCTGCTCGGGAGGCAGGCTGCCACTATTCCACGGGTCTTGCTACACTGTGGCCCCGCAGCCCCTGTCTGCAGAGACATCCCCTGGCTTCCAGCTACAGCTGGTGAGTTTCTGATACATCTCATCTACCACTCCAGGACTGTGCTCATCCCTGCCGTTCCAGCTTGCTGTTTCCACGAGTCCTGCTGGGGCACCAGGAACGACTGCCCCGGGGATCTGTGAAGCAAAGCCTCTCCTCCGCCCCTTCCCCTCTCGGCCAGGCCGCCATTACCACGCGCCCCCGAGCCCGCCCCAGAGCGCCCCCTGCAGGCGCGGGGGAATCACTGCCCTGGCCCTGCCCGCCGGGAGCCCGCAGCGCCCCTGCCGGCTGCGGCGGGAACTGCACGGCGGGGAAAGGGCTCGGAGCAAAACGGGGTTGTGTATGGGGGCTGCGCTTGGGTCTTGCTTTTTGCTTGTTATTGTTTGCTTTGTTATACACATACATACTAGTAAAGAATTGTTATTCCTCTTCCCATATTTTGCCTGAAAGCTCCTTAATTCCAAAGTTATAATAATACAGAGGGAGCAGAGGGGGTCATAGTCTCCATTCTAAGGGAGGCTCTGGCCTTCCTTGGCAGACACCTGTTTTTCAAACCAAGACGGCATAATAACACAATGTTACAGTCAAAATTATACACAGCAGTATTTAAATGAAAGAAGACTATATAATGTGCTTCATTTTCACAGATTTTTAAAAACATGTTCTTGGAAAATCCAGAAATACTAAACACATGCACATCTACAGCTGATACCAATTAGAAAAAAATAATGATGAGGACGTCTTTAAGCCAAGATTTATTGTTTCTAACCTTCTCTTAAAAATGCACGCACTCAAGCTCATTTTTCGTTAGACAATAATTCTGATAATCCCAATTTGATACACCTTGCCCTGGATTTCTTGTAGTCTTCACATTTTTCTTCCATTTTTTTAAATATTACATAAGCCGCTAATTATCTCCAGTCATACTACTCTCCAGCAAGATATCCTTTTGTAGTATAGACCATGGTTTTGAACCAAAACATTCTAAAAAGTGGCAAGACAGCTGTTTTAATTTTGTACTTAAGTCGCATGCTCTTCACAGCATTCACTGAAAACACGGTTTTGGAATAAAGTATTCTTGTACGTATGTATCCAAGTGTTTGAAAGGAAAGACACCTTTTCATAGAAGTGCTTGGATGTAAAAGAAATTTGACATGGATCAAATCCAATGAAAAATTAGATGCTTATGAAAGAATAAAACCTGCAAAGTACTCAAGCAATTAAAAGAAAAAATAAATGAAGAGTTGCCAAGATTATCATCACCAAAACAATGGAATTAAACCCTTCAAGATCTCCACAAGACACTGAGGTACACTGAGGAAAATACATTTAAGTGATTTACATTAATGTGCAAATACCATTTCCCTGACTAAACTGGTCATGAAGCGGCATACTGGGGCAGTCATAAAATAGACAGGTAAATCCACAGATTATGTAGCTAGACATCCTATATATATCTGCCCACTACTGTAAAATAACTCCAGCTGAATCTGAAAGAACAAATAACGCCCACAAATTTTAGAGTGGAACTTTTTGCTCCCTTTTACCTGTTGACATGTGGTTTTATCTAATTATCCAGCCTCTTTTAGAAGTCCATAAAGTGAAACAAGCATCTCCTGAATGCAAGGAAAACTAAATATCTTAAAGTGGAATGAATCAGATGGTGGAGGACACAACTTTTTTTCTCCAGCAGTAACATATGAAATCTGTATAGCTCAGGATGATCTGTACCATTTAGATAAAACCAGAGAAGTGAGTTACTCACAAATGTTTGGAAATCCATACTGGAATGGGTGAGTCTAGTGCATTTTTACATACAGCTCAGTAATTTTCCCACTGATTTAAATTTTTAAATTAAACATCAAAATCAGTAATGCTAACAAACAATGTCTTCACACTCCCGTATCTTATTAAATATCCTCTAAGAAAAACAACCTAAGACCAAGAAAAAACCCAAACTCTCCTATACTTATTCACAGGAGCACCCACCATTTGGTATCACCCAAGCGAATATTATCAGACAGTTTCTGCAGTTCACAGCAAAATCTACGCTGCCACCGCCATATTGTTAGCAAATAATTTTATAAAAGCAAACAACTTTACTGTATTTCTTTATTCAAAGATGTACTAAATCAGGAATTTATTCATTATACTGTGTGTATTGATTCTTTCTGGAACATCAGAGATATTAAGTAACAGAATATACTTACCATGTTACGTGAAAAGCTTGTCGACATCCATGTTTATTACATGTCATACAAGCACCAGTGGCTGCTTTACTTTCTCTGCCTTGTTCATCACAAATATAGCATGTCTACCAAAGAGAAAATACTTAATTTGATAAGAAGCATACAAATAAATTCTGTGTTACAGGAAATTCTAGGCTGAGAACTACAACATTTTGCAGCTAAGCCAGTGTAAGAACTTCTTTATGAACGTCTAATGCCTGTTAGCAAAAGGAGATCACCTGGTAGACTCTTGGGATTTGTGTAACACTTCACCAATGTTAAGGCAGTACAAATACTGATTTGCTTACATTTCATACCACTGTCAACCAGCCAAAGGGTTAAACAGCCACGGGTTAATAGCATTAGGCTTCCCAACTGTCCTTGATTTCAAGTTTGTGTTTATGTCCTTTTAAGTCTCCATCATTTTCATATTCATTTAACATAACCTGTATTCGTGGCATTCAGAAACATCAGTTTAGACCGTGTGCCTAATGGTACAATATGCCATATGATATACACATAGAGCTACACATTTACATAAAAAAAACCTGCAAACTTGAAATTTTATTTGTACATTTGGTACAAAGAATTTTCAGAAGTGCCATAGCATCTTTCGATATTTGTATGATGCTCAGCTGCTTTTAATTAAATTGGTGTTTAACAGAACTCTGCTTTGTTTGGATGACTACTTCAGCATAACTTGGACAGCCCCATAAACATCTTACAAATTAATCTATCAAGAACCTTCTGCAAAAAGTTTAAGTGAGTACACCAAACCAATTTCAACCTCCAAAACAAGCTAAAATGAAAATAACCTGTTTAGTACCTGGAAATCATTTCATAGCATTTCAGTCAATTTATTTCTTTTACTGGGATGCCATGGCAATTTTTAATCTTTTCAAAAACATTCTTAGTAAAACAGAGGATATTAACACAAAAAATCAAAATTCTTTCTCATTCTTCAATACTTTTTATTAACACGTGGCCAAATAAATATGGATACATACTATATGGAAGTTCACTACTATACTAGGCATCACTACAATCTCTCATCAGCATTCCAGGGAGAAACATCAGGCAAAACTAAATCTCTTTTCACTGTTTCCTGTCCTAATTACTGAAAAAGCATTTAGAGAGATTCTATATCAGATCACATTCATATGTAAAATTTAAAAATTCAAGAACAGAGTCTTAATGAAAGTATCATCCCACACTGACACTGATTGTTTTTATATGAGAGAACCTTACTGAGTATTAAACATTAAGGACACTCCTACCTCTGTGGAAACCCCATTATAAGATCCTTAATGAGAAAAGAGAAACAACTTTATGCCAAAAAATAAAACTGTCTCTATATTAACTGACTTACAATTTTATCACAACCGCCTTTCAGTGAGGGAGATAATGAATAGAGTAATAAATAAAAAAAAAAAACATCAACCATGGGTAATAGAAAATGCAGTGGGAAAAAATGGACCAAGAGACCACTGATTTTTTTTTTTAAATTATATAATGCAAAACCAGTATTACTTAGACAAGAAAATGAGTGAAATTCTGAGATCAGAATAGCCTGTTAAAGAGGTTTTTAGAATAACGCTTAACAGGAGGTGTCAGCTAACTAAAGCATTTTCATTAATATGCAAGACTTGAAGGTAGGAGAGTTATTCTTGTACAGTTTCCACACTACTTTAAAAAGCTAATAGATCCTAAAATCATACCCTATAACCTAACATTTAGAAGATGAGAAAGGGGATAATCCTACTTAATTCTTTGCCTTGCTTCTTTTGTACATCAAGGTGGTGAACACTGATAATTCAGTTGTTTGACAGGGTCTGAGACTGGCTGCTTTTTTAGCTTTCCATACCATGACCTGACACATTTAGATTTTAGGAACGAACGAGGTCATGATCTATCAACCTCATCTGAGTCACTATATTAAGTGTAAGTAAGTTCAAAGTAAGATACCTCTATAAACAGAGAGTTCAACAAACCCCATAAAACTCAATCTCCAGTTACTTTATGGTTTTTTCAGAGTTTTGTTTCAAGCTCTTTAAGTTTTTTCCTCACTAAAGCTCAGAAAGAAAAACAATACAAGCATTCCACTTAGTAGAGATGCAGACTCCATTTTTCAGTATATACCCTACGTGTAGGGCCTCTGTGTTGGGACCTCTTAGAGCAATTTACAGTGAAATGACTGAAAAACTACTACAAACTACATTATGAACAAGTTTAAATGCAACATGGTGGACTGACTACTCAAAGAATTTCCTACAATAGTCATAAGAAGCATTACACCTGTTTCTAAGTATTCCATATGAGACAAGGACAAAGGTTAAACTCTCCTGTTCCAACAGACAGCTCTTGGGAGTTCTTTACAGCTGAGCTTCTCATATTTGTAACTTCTCTTAGACACACAAACAATTCCAGACGTCTGAGAATCTTTGTCATTCTTTCACAAAGGAAGACTTGCATGTATTTGCAAATCCATACAAATGCTGCACCTCTGAAGCCTCTGAAATGTGGAAGTTTAGAGCTATGTCCCACCACCTACAGCTGCACTCTTCTTCAAAGCTCTTAAGGGAAGAGAGTACTCTCCCAAACTCACTGGAAAAGAAGCAAAAGCTTTTGACTCAGCAAGGAAATTTCACTCAAAAATACAACAAATATCTTATTTTCTTTAAAGGCAAAATACGTATTTTGAACAGCTGTCTTTATGTTACTGTCAGTACTTTCCCTTCAAAGATTTAAAGTGTATCTTTGTAAAAGCAAAGACAGAAGGGAAGATGAGGCAAAAAAAATTATAAAGCAAAAAGTAATTTCAGAAATAGTTTACTCATAACAGCTACCCAGTGGCTGACATTGATTTGTTATCAATGATAACAAAATCAAACTTGGGAGTTGTACAGAAATTTCTCATTGTTGCAACAAGTACTGAAAGAGAAGTTTGCCAGCTGCATTCGCTACTAGGCAACTCAAGAAACTCCAAATGCACTTATCTTTTAATCAGTTCTTAAAAGAGATTCTTAAAAGCAGTTAATTATATACAATTACCACATACTTTCAAATGAACCTGAAAAAGACAAATAAAGCTGACATAAAACAAAAAGATACTATGCATGCATAACTATCTAAGGAATAAGAAACACCTATTTCTGAAAAGAAGAGCAACTAATAGTCTCATTAATCAAATCATTCAATGGATTCATTCTGTAATGTGATGGTTTTTATCCCCAAAGCAAGGAAACTTCAGGGAAATAGCAGCCAAATGTCTCTATATGGACAAGCCCCATGCTTTGGTATCTACAGCAATTCTTCTTGCATTTAAGATTACTGTACTTGTTAATATTGCATGTTTTGCAGTGTTTAGTCAAGAAACAAGTGCATAGGGAAAAAACCCAAACATTAAATTAAGTACTATGTCCTGGCAAAACTTCAACTATATTTACTTTAAAGACTACAGCATAATTTCTCCCTCATGGTAATTTTCTTTGGCTCCTATTTTCCCCCAATTCCATATGCTAGTGTTCTATATGTATCCAGCCATGCACAGAGAATTATTTAGAACTTCACAGGAAATAGTATCTTACTTAAAATCCCCTATTCCAGCCTGAGCTGACAAACAGAATGAAATTATCACTAAGCCTCTCTAAAAAAAGAAACTCCAGCCTTTTTTTTCTTGTTATGTTTACATTTGCTCTCAATGTGCAACAAAAGTTTCAAGAGCTGTTTGTCATATCTATTTCTGAAAAAAAAAAAAAAACAGTTTTTCTTTCCTATTCTTATGCAAATTAATGAAGTCAGAGTGAAATGCTTTACAAAACTTTTGATCTAAAAAAAATATAATTTAAATAAACACAATTTATCTTGAATAGCAATAGGAGTAGAAGGCGAAATTATTGCAGGCTACATGAAAAGGGAACTAATAGTTTTATTGGTTTGGGGAGAGTATTGCTCAAGAATAGCCTACATGGGAACCCATGGAACAACAGTACTAAACTCAGCACCAGCTACAGACTTTGCAAGAGTTGAGAGTTCCCTGTCAGTCAATACTTCTTAAATTCAGTTACTTTTACAACTAGACTGCTGTTGGCACTGCAGTTAGATTGTTGCAGAAGGTTTGCTGCAGCAATTGCAGTACAGCCATTTCTTGGATTCCCCTGAGCCACAGCCGCTACTCTCCCTGACCCAAAAAGACCAAATAATGACAGTGAAACCTGAGTTCTGTAAAAAGAGAGAACAAAAATAATAATGATTTGCAGGCTATGGGTGTGACCCCAAACTTTGACATTTCTGACACTGGATCTCACTGTACTTCACAATAAACTGTAGTGACCTGATGAAAGTAGTTTTAGGCTGAATGCTAACATGGAAAATAGGCCTCAATCAGAACACCTGCCCAGAGCACAGAGAACTAAGAGCTCTTCTCAGAACTCTCTCTACATTAACTCTACGGTGCTAGTAACTATCTAGTGAGAAAAAAATCACAGTAACCACAGACCAACGAAAATGGAAACTGGAATTTTAGCAGCAAAACACAACTGTACTGTCATATATTTAGAACAAAAACTGATTGAGAAAGAAGCAACTTTAGTTATGATGAAAAGGAGTTAATGACTAAAGACAGAGAAAAACAATGGATTTTGTCAACAAGTAATAATAAAAGATGCAGAGCACATTTTTTTTAAGCTAAAAGGATTTACTCATCCAATATCCAATTACCATCAATGGAAATGGTGCAAGATAAAACAAAATCTAAAGTGTTCCATGAAATTTTTGAAGTACATTAAGGGAGAACTAACCACTACCAATTTAAAAAAAAAAACAACTTCTGACTGACTACTACTCAAGGAAAAAGAAAACAGATGTTCTTTTTCCTCAGAGTTGAGGAGAGAGAGGAAATAAACTCATCTGTTACAGCAAATCTTTACTGCTTTGTGTCCAAACAGAAATGTTTTCTTAATTCTGCACTGAATCTCTCTGTTGCATGTTCTTGCCAATGCAGAGGGAAGCGAATAGTGAGATGCCAATAGAGGTGCTCAGATAGTAATGAGAACACTTGAAAAAAACCTAGGCTTTGACTCCTGGTTTTTCAGCTACACTGGTCAATAAAATGGGCAAAATGTATTGACAGCAAATGAAGAACCAAAAAGACCAAAACAGAAAGGACCAAAGAAAGAAAAAAGGAAAAAGGCTAGAAAATGGAGGGGCAGCCCATAAATCAAAGATGGAAACTTGGAAAGGGGATGTGAAGGGTGTTAGAAGTAACAGAGGCTGGTGAACATGAACAGGGACTTGTCTCCCTTTAGGAAGAACACAAGGGGTGATATAAGCCTTTTTCTTTCTCTTTTTTATAACACTGTCTATTCCTACTTTACTCCAGTGTCCACGAACTACCAAAAAACAAAGTTAAAAAAAAAAAGAAACTAGTGGTTAAAAGAACAACACAAGAAAAATATGTAACACAACTAATCAGAAGTTTAGACAGTTTCCATCTGCAGAAGGGAACATACAAAGACCAATGTAGTTAAGTGAGGAGAAAAGAACAAGTGAAATAAGAAAAACATAACTATCAATAAAGGACACTAACAAGCTACTGGCTTATTGTTCTGCCTTTTGGGTTTTTTTTTAATTTAAAGTCTCACCACACTTCATAAAACATTCCATCTCACTGACAATTATTTAGGAGCAGTTCTCCTATAAGCAAGTAATCCCACTAAAGTGAATATTGTTTACAAAGGCAAAAGTCTGCAAACATTTACCTTAATATATTAGCATACCTTTCTGTCCTAAAAGAAATGTTTATAAACATATTTATGTTAATATCAACACTTAAAACACTAGGACTTTGTTGTAATTAATAATAACATCTCATATAAGCTGAGACAGTATTTTAACCTATAGAAAATATTTCAGATTCCTTTCAAAATAAACGGTTATTCAAAGATCATGATATTTTCAATTAACAAAACAATATTTTCAATTAGTCTAAAAAACTAATAAGACATGGCAGATAACCTTGCAGCTTAATTTAATAATACAACTTTATTAATTCTTCAATTTACCATAAAGACATCGCAGAAAACTTACAGCACTACTGCACACATTTAGGAATTTCATATAAAATACATTCTAAGAAGTGTAGTTTTATATTATTAAAGCCCACAAGTTTTAAAATAAATACATTAGATATAAAAAGACATATAATTATACCTTATTATAACGATCATGAGGAACAGACTGCAACACGATAGGCTCCATTGTAGAAACATTTGCAAACTGCACCTCGGGAATGTACAGGGCACAAACCACATGAGCCCAACCTACAAAAAGTTATAATTGTATTTAATGTTTTCTAGAAGCTTAAAGGACATTTCAATGTAGTACAATTATAGTACAAAGAACTTTTTACAACAATTTTTTTTTTCCACAGACTATTTTAACTGTTTAGTGTATTAAGGACATAAATTACACTTAAGTCATGTTTACATTTCATTTTTGTTATCCAAAGTTTAGATGATCAGTAATACATTTTTTTCATGTAGTCACGGAGAATTTATACGAGTTATACTCCATGAAATTCAAATACTAATGATTTATACAAACAGTGACACACAAACAGAAAAACTTTAATTTTTTTCACTTCTTGGATTAACATAGTCATTGCATAAAAGCTACACAAAGTCCTGCAAAAAGGAAGCAGCATCCGACAAACTGGTATTCTTATAAGTACAGCACAGAAAACTTATGTGTGTAATTTTAATTTTAAAAATGTCATTCTGATTTTAATATATTCCTATTTCTTTCTGTAGAAAGAAATTGCAACAGATACGCACACTCTCACATCCCCTCTATGAAATCTCTTGCTTTTCCATTTATAAAATTGTGGCCCGCTCATTTTTTCATAGGTATATAAATACCTATATCCAGTCCCATTCTAATTCATTAACTTGGGGTCATCAATAAATGGTTAATTACTTACCATAATTACTGTGCTTGAACAACATTTTTAGAAAGCCAACATTATTAATTGTCTGACATTTGGTCAGATGGAGGTGGGGGAAAACACCAAATCAGAAAGAAACCTACTAATTTTGAAGCTTTTTTTAATACAGATCCTGAAAGCTGTTGGTTTGTTTCAGTGGAGGACCATATGCCATAACTACAAATTTAGAAGAAGCTGCTACACAGCTAACCCAACATATTGCTATACTAACATTAATAGTAGAATTATTAAGTTTTATCACCTCATCTAAAAGTGAATTTGGTGCTGCTCATCAGTTGGTGCAAATTCTGTTCTTCCCCAGGAGGAAAATTAAAGTCTCTTGCCACAAGACCCTCAGTATACTTGAAAAATAATTCTGCTTTCCTCCTTGTATGCAAACTTAAGGACATAAAATGACAGACTTATATAATTACATAATCTAGCAGATTACTAGATTAGGTAAGCAAAGTAAATTATCATTGCACAAAAGCATGCCATAATAAAAACAACAATCCTCCAAAAGACAGAAGAAAATTAAACGCAAAACCCACCATATACTGTCTCACTGCAGACCTTTCTGAGCTTTCATCTTGGATTTTCTCTTTTCAACTACACTAAGAATTTAGAAGGTCTTAATTTCTTCACTGAACTGTACTCTGACTTTTAAACTAAGCTAAACACAAAGCTGTGCTTGTTCACAGCAGTACTGTTAAGACTCTGGAATGGTATGGAGAATAAAAAGCACATATGCAATTCAAGATACTTTTCCTCAAGCGCAAATCTTCTCCAGTTTCTGCCAACAGATCTGGTGTCCCCTCTCCCCATTTACTAAATTGGTAGTTACAATTTCTATGGAAAACAAAAAATGCACACGCACACAACAGTTAAAGTCAACACCACACATATTGTTCTAGTATTTCAACTGCAACTAAATACAGTATCTGTGCTGCTCTGTAATTCTATTCACAAATAATCTTTAGAATTATCCTGTACAGAAAAAGCACGAGACTAATAAAAGTGTAGGGTTAAAAAAAGTACAAACTGCCAAGTTCAGCTACTTTTAAAACCCGTTCCAACAGACCATTTTAAAATTATCATTAACAGACAGACTGAGAAAAAATAAAAACCGCAACCTTTTTTGTTCATTTGTCTACTTGAAATATCTTCAGGGAAAGTGTTTATAAGGGCTTTTCTCAGACTTGCAAACTGCCTTAAGCCAGAATCATCTTACTAAAGACAAATAAATGTTAACATGGTGTTAATGGTGAATATTTACCTTTAAATCTTCTCTCAAAATATTAACTCAAATAGAAACACCATCTAATAAAGCCATTAAACCAATAAAAAAGTGACACTGAAATTTTGAAAAGAATAAACCTTCCTCAGTTGGCTACACATAATCAGATGGCAAAAGCTTTTACTTCAGATGTAATTAAGCCTGTGCTCCAGTTACATATATATAATGGGAAATTATTACATAAATATACAAAATATACCAGAGACATGAGGGAAAAATAATCACTTACTAAGTGAACTGAAATTTAGGTAGGTAAAGAATTTTTACTACAAGGAACCAGTTTCAGGAGTATCTTTAACTGAATAGTGCTCCACCACTATAAAACAAAAACAAAACAAAAAAAACCCAACCAACCAAAAAAAAAACCCACACTTTTTTTCTATTTAGAAATAGAATGTACATATCCAAGACAGCTGTGGCCAGCAGCAGGCTTTCAACTTTCATGAGTCCAAAACCAGTACCTGTATAATGAAACAAATGAAGCACCACAGCACTAAAACACTTTCTGAACATCGATTAGCAAGTGCCCATGGAACTGACGACAAGGGACATTTTCCACTGATTTCCATCTGTCACCTTCAGATCCCAGATAATCTGGCCTTGTTGACAAATCACAATAATATACAATCGCACTAATGTCCAACTGTAATTTAACCAGAGGGGTGGTTGCAGCACCCTTATGTTACCAGCCTCAAATAAATGCCTACACCAAAAAAGAAGACTAACTCCAGCACCAGCTTCCACTTGGATTCAAGACACCCTGTACAAGTTCTTGAATATTCTTTTGTCCAAAGTTTAACTGGTGAGGAAATACAGCATTGTCAGAGAGCAACACCTAGATGACCTAGAAGTGTCAAGGAGAGTTCCCTTCAGGAAGAGTAAGGAAGATACTTTTCCATAACAAATCTCATTAAGAACCAGCTGTCTAAAGGTGCTGTGCAATCTCCACCTTCTGAGAACTCGAGGTCAGTAGACTCCTCCACAAAACTTTTATAGTTAAGGGAGGTCAAGAAGATTCCTTTTTGCCATGTAAGAACCAGACAGCAGGAGGAAAATATTTTTCTGAACCACTTTCTGAAGCATCAAGAGACTAGCCACTATTGCTACAAAGCATAAGCACGGAAGTAAGAACACCTGTGGCCAAAGTGTCACAGATCTCCTGGGTCTCATTGATGAGAGAGTGAGCTACCAAGCTATCAACACTTTTACTCGTAATGTTTTGTTCAACTGAGAATGTTCCTGACTATATAACACAGTGCAAAAACACCTTCCCATCCCCTGCTGATATTTCCTTCTCTTTTATAGAACTACTCAGGCTGAGCACAGAGCTCAGAGTCCCAGCAGTATAAAGTTGAATGCTTTTGTCTACTGCTTCCTACTGGATGATAACTGCCTTCTTTATCTGCAGGGACAATGAAACGTTCTAAAGACACCCATCCAAACTGTACATAGAAGCCCATAGGAGAAGCAAGCATTTAAGGATGTGTGGTATTTAAAACTACCTTAAAATACGTATTTTCTCATTTACTCCATCTAAGCCATGAAGTCTGCACTGTAATCTTCCTATTAAAATCACTTACTACATTATTCTAGGGCAACTAAATTTCATCAGCAACTATACACCGCTTCCCTACTTCTCACCCACGAATAAAAAAATCATTGCTAAATCCAGTCCTTTTAAGCTTTACCAATGTTTAAGTGTGAAAAATATTGTTGTACACACCATATTTTAGATCATAAAATAAAAACCTCCAACAGCACCAGCACTGTTCTATACATTCAAAAGCATTCAAAACATTCTCCCTAGTTTCTGTTGCAACTGAAATTATTTTATCAGCTCTCCTCTTTACCCAAACACCGCACAGAAATAACAGTAAGATACTCCTATTTTTTCTTATCTGTTCTCCAAATTTAGCCAGGAACTCATGCCATTTTTGAGATCACTTTTGTTCCAAATGACTTCATTAAACCCACCTCTATAAAACATATAATTTACTTGTTATAATAATGATAAGCTTCCATTCACTTTAGTTATGTACCGTTTGAATCCAGACAAATGGCCACGGATGCATTATTTGCTTTTTAAATTTTACTTATGAAACTTGCAGTAATTGCTAACAAACTCCTACTTTCCCCCCACCGAATTCCTTATATCCAATTTACTTTTGGTTTCATCTCACTTCCAGCACAATTTAACTGTAAGAGAGGGCAGGACACATGTTTTTGCAAATAGAGAAACTGGCAGCTGACAAAATGTTCTTAAAATTTTCCCCTTTACTGTCATTTTTTTCAATCTTTGGTGGCCTTTTGACATATGTGTCTTCTCAATAATAGTACTTTTACCAGATGATATTACTTGTCTTGCTTACTTGAAAATTAACTTAATTTCTTGTTTTTAAACTAGAAAGCCTAAGAAACATATCATAAAGATTCAAATTACCCAATAAGTTTGCCTGTTTCTGTGCACTCTTATTAGAATTGTTTTCTCTGAAACTGCTGAAGAAAACCCCTCAGGCTACAACAGGCTGACAAGAGATTCACCGCCTCTTTTGCTTCAAAAAAATTCCAATATTCTACAACAATCGGTGTCTCCATTTAGAAATTATAAAACATAATTTTGAATTTTTACTTAGTGCTAATAGACAAAGTTAAAAATATTTACTTCAACTTCACTTTCAAGTTCAGTATCTCTGGGAAATGCCGCTTTAAAAAATCCTTTTTAAAAAAAGTGTGCTTTTCTAAAAAAAAAATCACACAAATATAACTATGACATTTTCCTTTGGAAAGATCTTAGAAAAACAAATTCTACCAACTTTAAAACAAAAGGAAAAACTACATATATAGTAACTCTGAGATCTGCTTTGATAACAATAATGAAACCGATCTTTTCCAATACCAAAAATTGGAAATTCATACTGAAAAGTCTTCAGAGTTTAAATACACTATATGAGACTTGTAGCATTTCACTTAAATTAATTTTTATTTTGATTTATCTCTTAGGAAGAGATTGAGCTTTGCCAATTTTTACGGTTCATTCTAGTTCACAGAATATTTAATCACCACCATAGAATCTACCCAAATGTTACCAATCTTTCACTGAGATTTTTATTTCTGATGCCTTATTGATTTTTAACTCAGTGCAAACCTAGCAATACATACTTAGCAGGTATAATTTTAATGTACATTGTTCACTAACATTCCGAGTAACAAAGCTCTGATTTCAGACCCCTAGCTGAAAATAAATAGTTGATCGGTTACCCAATGTGACAGAGTAAAGTAATTCCTAGCAATTCCACCATCAGCAAACACATGACTGTTGCCAACAAAGAGCTCTATAATTAGAAGTAAACTCTACCAAAGTAAATTAATGAAAAAAACCCAGGAAGATAAATAATACACAGTATGTTACCCATGTAACTAAATTTTTGCCTTTACAACTACTGCTTAATTGCCCAAAATGTGATTCACAAGCGCCTTCCCCGTAAATAAACTCACAGTACTTTTAAACTGCTTTCCAGTGCAAATTTTCAAGCCTTGCTTTCATAGCCTTTGACTTCATAATAAAATAATAGCAACAAATATATAATCCATCCTACCATCACAACACAGGATGCCCACGTCTTGCCTATGAACTATGAGGCGTGGAGTAGGGACTCCACTACGACCCCCAGTCAGTGCTGCAGCCGTGCAGCGCACACTAACGCACTGCAGAGACCAGAATCGTGCAGCCGCACTGAACTCCAGCCACGGGACTAGCCTGGGAGCACAAGAGCTCTGGGATATTATCACCATCCCCTAACCAAACATCAGTGTCACAGCAAAATTTATTTATGCATTTTAAGTTCCTCAAGAGTCCATTATATTTCATTAAAAAGTCCAACTTAATTTCTAACTACAGCTCACTCCCAAACCAAGAGAATGTATTTATTATTCTAGCATGGAAAAATCTTTCCTTACTGAAGTATTTTTTTTTATGAGGGTTGCTTCAAGTTGTCAGTTAATCCATTTCAACTGTAGTCTGTCACTGAAAAGCAATATCTCACCTTACTCTTTGCTTTCAACTGTACAACCTTGCCTTCTTCTTGCAGCACGAGTTTGCTATGCAGCAGGGGCAAATAATTTCTTTTCCATCTCATTACTAAATAGGCAGGAAACTTAATAGTTTACCTTTGAGCAAGATCACTCAATGGTTTGAAGCAATCCACACTGAGGTCATATGATTACCATATACAAAACCATCAGTGCAGAAACATCCCAGTCAGGGGAAAACCACAGTTCCCTCCTTTCAGCAGAGGTCAACACCTGTCCTAGATTACACAAAATTGCACCCTCCGTTTCCACAACTATCAGATCTGCTGACTGACCCAAAGGCTGAGCTCTATCCAACTCTGCTGGACTGACCTTTCAAACATGTACTTAAGACCATTACTGTTAGTCTTTGCCAAAGGGAAAGATTAAGTACTATTTTAAACCTTTAGTTAAGTGTCTCTTCATTAAGACGTTCCATATACTTTTAACCCTGACCTTCCTTTCCTGTAAAAACAAGAAAACTTGCAGGTAAGAAATCTGTCAGCTGAAGTTACTGTCTTTTCCTTACTCTATTAAATAAAGATTTAGAGTTTTCTATAGTTAATACGCATTATTGATATTACATTGTTTGCGCCACTCTTTGAAGAGCAGTAAAAAGAAGGTGCCACACTAACCACTAGAGCTCTCTCTTGTGAGAACTGGTAATCAACCTCGTCATTGGTATGTAATGGGCAGTTTGTTAAAAAGGTAAAGACTATTTGTCTATGAAGAAAAAGGCTTCATCCCACGAAGTCTTACTATTGAATTTCACAAAATACTCCATTTAGAAAAATCTGCCCCTCAAGTAAAGAACTGATTTATTTTGAATCATCACTCTAGCACAACAAATAGTTTATTTTTGAAACAGCTACATATAAAAATCCGTTAGTCCACTGAGTAAGCTAATAGCTTTAATTATTTTATCTGGCATGTTATGGAATTACTGAGTTTCTTCCACCTCTCTCAAGAAATCCTTTCATACAACAAAAGGAAGAAATGTATAAATAAGCACCTAAAACTAAAAAAAACTTCTACATCTACACTGTGATTATCAGTAATGTAAATCATAAATATACACTACTTTATATGGTAATACATGCATTTTTAATACTGTAGTATTTTAAATTTATTATCTTTTTTTCTCCTTCCCAGTTAAAAAAAAAATTTACACACTGCTGTAAATCTGCTCAAAAACGCCAGAACATTTGAAGGTAAGCGCTTGAAAAATGCATACACCTCAGTGTGTAAATGTAACATTATACCATCCACATTCTTAGACATTAACACCAAGAAAACTCATCAGAACAGTAAACCAGACAGTGAGACACTAATAATAACAGCAGCAACAGGAAAGCCTATCATATGTTTTTACAGACTTGGAAGATCCTGCTGCTAACCCAGGGGGTGGGAAGAGGGTCTGGACCATGACATAAAACCACCACATTGCTAGCTGGCCTTTCCCCAAGTAGCTGCATGAAAGAAGTCTTGGTGAAAAGTCACACAAAGAATGCTGTTACACAACATTCCTGATCATCATCCACTGGAATCAGATTTCAAAGTAACAACTTGTATAGCAAAATCAAACCTTTTAAGCTTACAGAAAATCGTGGAAAAAGATTACTGCAAGAAAACTATTTAAATGCGAAATGCATTATCTTAGATACAAGTGAACAATCTGCTTAAAAAACAGACTGCATACTCAGTATTACAGAAAAAGAACTGGGGTTCAAAAAGCTATAATCAGTCCCAATGGTCATGATTTTCTTTCCTCCTCGCTGAGTGTCAAAAATCCAAAGGAAATTACTGCACCAGTTAAGGAAATATTACTGAACTGAAATGCCCAAAACTGTCATATGCCAACAGTTCTCAAGTATTTTCAAACAAATGCTCACTTGTTACTTCTCTATTTTTCAAAAAATGTGTTTGCATTTTATCCAACTATTAATCCACTTACCAATCCACCACTAAAGGAAAATTAATCTTTTAATAGCCTTCTAACAAGTAAGACAGCGAATAAATAAGCAACTCATATACATATTATGTTTTCTCATCTAAAAAAAATTCATATTCAGACATGTTTAAAATCAAAATGGTTCCCCTAAATGAACATGAATACCAAATTTACTGAGGAATTCTGTCAACAAATATATTCATAGAGAAAATTTCCTTTTTCCATTCAATCTTACTTTTCTACTTTTAGTATCAATAAGAAAACAATAAACTGGTTATTAAAAAAAAACAAAACAAAACAAAAACCAGGTAACAGCCTAACATAATTTATATAATTCCAGACCCTGAACACTGAAAAAGTTCTAATGTTTATGTAAAAACTAAGTCCACATGCAGGAAGGATTATTTTTTTGTTCAAAAAACTTAAGAATAGCCATAAGACAGTCATAATTATTAGGCAGACAAAATATAAAAACTTATTCAAAGCTAATTCATAAAATTTCTTACAAATACCCTGCTCATAGCTGTGCAATATCCTATTACTCTTAAAAATTAATTAAATCAAATGTGCAGCTAAATACAATAAACTCCTAACAATCCTTAGGACAGACAAACCCGTTGACAGATAAGCCATGCAGATACTAGTCCGGACTCCACTTGGCTAAATCCAAGAGTATCATTTCCAAGATCTGTGCAAGTGCAGGAGAAGAACGGCCATTTTCACACAGTGCAGAGACTGAACAAGCACATGCAAATGGACCTCAGCTGCTCCTGCTCAAGGTCAGTTCAGGTCTCTGACAGTGGAAAGCACAGGAGGGACACTGAAGCAGACTAAGACAAATTCCACACAAATCCAAACAGAATTCTCTTTGGGCTCACTTCAGGTTCTGATTTACAGCACCAGTAGGTAGCCACTACCTCCAAGCCAAGAAGAGGCATCTGTGTACTCTCCAGGATACCCAGAAAGGTTATGGGGAGGGGTACTGGCAAGGTGAGCACAGAATAACTGACCAATGCCACCTCAGTTTGCAAATACCACGTGGCACCAAATAAAACCACGAGGTAACAGGTTCAAAAGAAACCCATGGACGCATCGTACTTATCAACCGCAAAATGCCTTGTCATGAAACATTATGGACACTAAACTTCATACAGAAGGGAACACTTCAATAGTGTGATGGACTCATCTTCCATTAAACACAAAAATACCTTGTCAGGAGCAAGAACTCCCAAAGCATAAATGCCTGTAGGCTGGGAAACTATTCTGAGGAGGCACACAAGACCCTTCTCAAGAATCTAGCTCATAATGACAGAGAGAGCAGGACAAATGTTGTTTGGCATCCATGATACACTCCTCCCCTCTTCCCATCTCAGGCTGTCACTTTTAAGTTCTCTGTAAAGCCTATGACAGTACTGCTCCAATAATGCCACATTTAAGGAATCACTGAAAATTGTAATTCTGTATTTGGTGATACTAGATTGATGCTAGAGGACCCACATTAACCTGATAAACACAACTAATGCAGAGTCAAACAGACTCCAAACAGAAAAATAAAACCTCAAAAGCAAATCTAAAGAAATGGTGATCTCCAAAAGGTCAAATAAGCAGCAACAGGTCAGTAAAAGGAGAGGGAGCAAGAGAAAGAATGCACACAAAGGAACCTCACACTATGTGGGGGGTAGGAGGGAGGGACAAAAAACTCACAAAATACCATCACAACCACACTATATGCTACCATAATATACAGTCAATTAATTATATTTACAATCAGTTAATAATACTTATAAACACCACAAGTTTGATTCCCAGGCTACTGTCATACGTGTAGTGCCCTAGAGTTCTTAAAGGAAAGATAAGACCATTACAGAAGAGCTCTAAGATTAGGCTGCCTTCAGTTACAGTTGTGCAACCAACTAAAGACAGCTAATGTACAGGCTACTGCTAAAAGAACACTCCTGACCATTCCTTCTATCAGCATTAGCATGGGCAGCTAGGTCAGGGAAATTTTCATGTAGCTGAAAAGGAATGCAGGGGCAGAAAAAAAAGGGAAGTTTTAAAAGTCATCACAAAGGAGGAGGAAATAATGTACGGCAAGGATCCTCACTGCAGTTAACAGTATCTTACTGCAGGTTAAGAAAACCATGGCACGCTATAGTAAAAGCTCAGTAGCCCAATAATCTTCAGAACATAAAAGAAAATATGATACCTTCAATGCCCAAAACACAGTCCTTCACCTTATTATAAAGCAAATATCCAGAAGACTACTGAAAAAAACAAACTAGAGGAGCAGCAGTCATGTATGGGCTAAGCAATCTGCATATTCAAAACAAAAAACACTGGTTTTTTCTGGCTACAAAATGAAGTTATTTGCTGCCAGAAGGCAGAAAGAAGAAAAACCTTGTATCACTGACTTAAAATCCGAAATTTCTTCTCTTGTTCTGAAAAGCTAAGACCATTTAATTATTTCTATACTTCGAGAAAGACTGCATAATTACAAGTTTATAAAGCTAGATCCTTACAAGGTTTTACCAGAAATATTTGTTTCCAAGTTTCTTCTCAAATACTTGCATCTTTTTATGATTCACTTGGCAAAAAAAAGGTGCTAACAGCATTTTAAAAAATTAAGTATTAACCTACTGAAAATGCCATTTTCAACTGGCAAGCCTTTTATCTGATCTTCAACAGTATTTCTTTAAGTCTAAAAATCTTCTGGCACAATCTCTTGTTAGGCAACTCATTGAAAGGAAAGCTTCAGGTAAGAATGCAGATTTCTATAATGCAACACCAGTAAAAAGTATTTTCCAAGGTGCACATCCTTCTGTAAAGCTATTATTTAAAGGACATTTGGTCCACAAAGTAGAATTTGCTGTTTTCAATACCATGGACAAGATCTGTTACAGAGGCTGGGTGTTTTCAGAAGAAAATATAAATTCTTAAGCTTCTCAGCTATGAAATTTTTAGTATGAAGCTTTTACTGAAGAAAACATTTGGGTATTAAAATTATAGCACAGTATTATATCTTTGATATTTAAACTTAAAGCATTTCAATCTTAGAGAATAATTCATTTTCAGACAAGAACTTATAATTACAATTAATAGAGCCATAAAAGAGATAACTAATAGGATGCTCAGATCTTTGATGCACACTATCAAAGCAAGTTCTCAAGACTTCATGCAAAGAAAAAGTTTCAAGACCACCACAGACAACAGCAAAGCATTCCCAAATACTACTTAAAGTATAAAACCAGAAAACACTTCAGCTACTTCATACTTCACAAATTTTACTGTATATTTTAAGAAGTTTGAGAGGCTTTCTTATTATTACTATTTTCTAAAAAGAAAGTGTCCAGCTGCCATTTCTGAAGAAACTAATTCAACATTGCATGTATCGACATGAGAGGAATAATAAAGAAGAGGAATAAGACTTAAGCACTGAGCACAAAGTTCAGTGATGTGTTTGAGTCAGTTGACACTAAAATGGTAAACCTAGAGCATAGATATATATATGAACACAGCAGTCAAAGGTACACAAGGGAAAGGGCAGATCAGCACAAACATAAGCAGGCCCTGCGCTCCTGCAACTCAACTGCAACAGAAACAGCAAAGCTGCATCAACACTAAGCCAAGATATAAATTAGCTAGAATATTATGTACACAGCATAGAATCTGCAGAACACAATTTATATAGACTGTCCAAGTGAATTCTAGAATACAGATCATACTCTCTCCTCTCACAAGAGAAAGGAGTCAGTATTAAAATGATCAAGCTGTTTACAGATAGATGATGGATGGGAATTTAGAAGTATCTACTAGAGAGAGAAGGCGACATTCCAAAAGTGATTGAAAAGTTAATTGAAATTTTTCACTCGTATCACCCAGCTATTAGTATATACATAATCAAGACAGGATATTCAGTGGAGACTTTCTCTAGCAGTTGTACTCAGCAGGAGCAAAACTGATGATAACCTGAACAGTGAAATTAGAAAGATGCAAGGGAGAGTAATCACTAGTGCAACTTTCCAGCTCTAACTTCTTTGTTACAGAACCTATTAGTAAATCAGGCATGAAAGAGTCAACCTTTGAAAAAGCACTGGTGCATTCAGTCTGGGCTATAGACATAAAAATTCCACTTTCCTCCATGAATGGTGCACTTTCAACAGTTTTCTATAAATGCTCAGGCTCCAACGAAATACACATATAAATCATCCATTTTAACCATTAAATCTTATGTTAAAATGCAGTTTTTCTGTTGTAACTTTTTTCCTAAAAACGAAACTAAGAATAATGATAGATGTCCTCAAAGTAAACTGAACCTAAAGTGGACAAATAAGTGTTACTGTGAAATAGTTATCTCTTTCCAAAGCAGTGTCTTCTTTTATATTTAAGATCCCTATATTTTTTTTCCACAGATTTATTTCCCTCACACAAAATAAGAGAGTTCACAAAAAGCAAGAATAAAACTTACCCCCATTATCTGTTCTCTTTAAAGCACCATCCTTATGAGGGCATAATTCACATCTCTAGGAAAAAAAGCAAAAATAAAATAAAAAAAATGGAATGATCATAGAAGCATTGAAAAAGAAACCACACACATTGAAACTGTTATCTGATATTAAGGAAGCAACCATTCTTTTAAAGTGAATGGATGTGTTTTCTCTTAACCTTTACTTGAATATTTATGTTAGTTTGTGAAAAATAGAGCTTCCTCCTCCAGATCTTCAAACTATGACACACATTAAAGCTACTCACAGTTCTACCTTCAAGATTTTCTTCCTGGATTCCACACCCTGGAATTCTGGAGACAAGCCTCCAAAAACTACAGCACAGGGTAGACTTAAATGCTGGGAAGCTTGGACACAGTCCAAAAATTCCCTACTGTATTTACTTCTCCTGTCCTCTCTGTATTGACCAAGATGATCAACCACGAGTAAGTGCTGTGGATATGATCAGCACAGGTACACGTAACTATGGCTGGCTACAGTTTCTGCTGACTCCCCCTTATCCTGAGAGATTAAAACCAACCCCACTTTCCTTCTCAGAAAAAGGAGGTGGGAAGTTGACAACTGAAGCAAAACCACATGTCTGGAAATGAGCAGTCTGATCACAGAATGACAGAATAAGCTGAGCTATAAGGGACCCACAAGGTTCATAAAAGCCCAACTCCTAAACCTGCACAGCACCATCCCAAGAGTCATCCCAATGTGCCCAGGAGTATTGTCCACACACTTCTGGAACTCTGTCAGCACTCTTGGTGCTGCCATCACTTCCCTGGGGAGCCTGTTAAGTGTGCAACCACCCACCGGACGAAGAATATTTATCTAATATCCAAAACCTAAACCTCCCCTGACAGAACCTCAGACCATTCCCTTGGGCCCTGTACCACAGAGAAGAGATCAGTGCCTGACCCTCCTCTTCCCCTCATGAGGAAGTTGTAGACTCCAATGATGTCCTCCCTTAGTCTTCTCCAAGGTGAACAACCCAAGAGACCTCAGCTGCTCCTCACACAGCTTCCATCGATGCCCTTCACCATCCTCATGGCCCTCTGGACATTCCAACAGTTTAATGTCTCTTAACTGTGGCACCCAGAACTGCCCCCAGCACTGGAGGTGAGGCTGCCCCAGTGCAGAGCAGAGCAGAGCAGGACAATCCCCTCCCTTGCCTGGCTGGCCATGCTGGGCCTGATGCCCCAGGACAGGGTTGGCCCTCCTGGCTGCCAGGGCACTGCTGGTTCATGATCAACTTGCCAAGGACCAGGACCGCCAGGGCCCTTCCCAGAGGGCTGCTCCCCAGCCTCTCATTCCCCAGTCTGTCTATACATCCAGGGTTGCCCCATCCCAGGCTCAGTGTCTGCTGGCATTTGCCCTTCTTATACTTCATATTGCTGGTGACTGCCCAGCCCTCTAATTTATGAAGCTCTCTCTACAGGGCCTCCCTGCCTTCAAGGGATTCAACAACTCCTGCCAATTTGTATCACCTGCAAACTTGCTTAGTGTCCCTTCCAGTCCCGGGTCAAAATCATCTATGATGTAATACTCTTCCAACGTACACCAAGATCAAAAGAGAACAGTTCTGCTATCAAGTTCCTAATATCATATTTATCTCGTAAGTGTCCTAGAGCATGTGAATCAATTCCAAACCAGAGATGACAGAAATTACCAGATTTGACACACATTCCACTTCAAGTGCTCCAAATTACAAGCACAGGAACACCATTATATGGGATCCTATACCGAGGAATCACTGTATTACAACTTTATATATTTCCAGATTAGGGACAACTCAAAACGTACAAACCTAATAATCTTCTTAAGCAAATCAAGATCATCAGATATAAACTTAACACCTATCCTTCAAACAGAGTGGGATACCTGTTATTTTTGCTGTTCCCTGAATAGTGCTATTCCCCATTACCAGCTAACTGACAGGACAACAGATAAAGGAGCCTACAATGCTAAAAGTGCCTCGGAAACAGATTGTGCAAACTTATTTGAGGAACTAGAAATTCCATTCCTGAAATTCATATGGCTAAAATATATCTCAAGGACTATCTTAACCTGTAAGAAACTTGTAAGACTATCTTTCTTAACCTGTAAAAAAATTTATATTAGCGGCAAAGAGGCTTTCATGAAGAGCAAACGTAGAAAAAAAATGATATTATTTTTTCTCAGTGCACTGGTATAGAGAGCTGCACACAAAAAGAAGAATCTTTAGGATTGTAGCCCTTTGTCTTTTGCACCACTCATTCCTCACACTCGCTAAAATGATCAGCAATTTACTGAAAGTCAGCGTTAAGTGTACAGTAAAATTTAGATATAAAAGCGGCTGAAAACATCTTAACCATTCTGCAAGTTGCGTGCAGACTTGGATCATTACACCTTTTTACTTTTTTTTTTTTTTTAGTCAAGACACTGAAATTAACTGATCAGCTCATTTTAAACAAAATCCTACATATGCAGTATATTTGTGAGTTGCATCTTAACACTTCGGCTCTCCAAATATTGAATACTAAAATGTTGAGAGACACACAGTAGCAACAGTTTCATTTAAGTGAATTTCTCATATACTGAACCAGATTCCTAAAGAAGCCTGATACGTATTGATGGTCATAGTACAACAAAGTTTGTTCCCACCCCAAAGCTGCAAATTGGCAGCTTAAAGCCAGTGAGAGGAGATGATGTAACTGAGAGAAGCTGTTAACAGCTTCTACCTTGCTCCACCTCTGAAGGCCTATATAAGTCTGACATACATTTTCACTAGTGGCAAAACCAGTTTAGGAGGTTCTCTTCTTCCCTTCAGCTCCCCCTCATTAATTTCTCCCTCCACCTCTCCCTCAGCTACTGACACAACTATCTGTAGGGCTGCCCCTTAGACCAGATCAGTGAAATAGAATTAAATGAACTTTTTAACATTTTTAATTCAGGTCACATCACTGATGCAATTTAAGTATAATCCCACAAACAGATGCATCAGCAAAACTGAAGGCAGGGAGCCGCAGCACTGCAGTGCCAGTAATTAATGAATTAGCAAGCTTCTTGTGCAAATTTTACCACAAAACAAATCAAAATGATCACAGGACACTAAGATGCAATGACTTAAGCCAGTTCTTTATGCAGAAGAGTTAAGCATGCTCCAACCAGTCTCATCAGCTTCACCTGATTTATTTTTGTCTCCTATGTCTACAAAGACTCGGGTCTCTCATTAATCCTCTGCAGCGCTGGCTGCAACCAGTCAGAGAAGATGCAAGACAGAAAACTGAAGTGGAGGATGAAACTTCTGACAGTGGAAGAAAACTTGAGTGCAGAACTGCACTCATCTCTCATGGTGCTGACAACCGGTAACTCTGCAGAGGTATTTGCACTTTGATGACACAGGGCACTTCTGGTGCCCTGAAATCTGGCTACAATCTGCAATAAAGTAGCACCCTAGTAAGGTAACAGAGCAGCCAGCAACCCGGTGCCCTTTTCTCTGCATTAAGAACCGAACTCCTTCCCAGCCTCCACACTCTGAGATTGTGTCACCCATTTCTGCTCTGCCAAGTTTCAATACACACCACATAGGAAAAACAGGAGCTCTTCCAGGTGGGAATAGTGAATCTCATGCCTTGAGACAAGTAGCTAGCAGAGAATTTTTTTTCTTTAAACTAACACTTTATTACTAGTTCTAAAATGGATGGAATAATATTTTTATATTTTTATCATGCACATTAATGATGCAACACAGTATATGGAATAAACTGATGATCCGTACAGATGGTCTCTAATATTTGAGCACATGGACAATGACAGGGCTCTTTTCTCCAGTTGTGTGCTGTAAGTCTTATCTCTGGCAAGTAACTTCTGACACAGATTTATTGTCTGAGCGTTCAGAAACACTGTGGGGAACTTCTGAACTAGCTATACAGGGCAGAGGGAGTAGGTAGCAGGGGCTGATACAACACCTACAAGATACCACAGCACAAACAGGGCAAGCTGCTGTGACCAATCAACAATTCTGATAAACACCATCAGGTCAAGAAGTGCAAATGTGAACGCAACAGAGGCTGACTGCGACCCTAGAAAATAACCATGTCCTCTGGTGTGCTAAAGGGCACTAGTCCAATACAGGGAGGTACAGCAGCACATGTGGTACTGTAGGTACAGGCAGCTGAACTAGATCTGAAGAGAGTGAAGAGACAAACACTGGCTGAAGGAACACAATAAAGTTGTAGAAAATTACATCATCCTTTTCCTCCCCATCCCTACAGAGTGTAAGGACATCTCATTTTTGCAGCTCTTTGGTGAAAAACACAACGTTCATGGATCAAGCTTCATTCCATGCAGAATTGGGGTGAACTCTCAGCAGGAATGGCTTTGGACTATGAGGTTTCCTGTAGAGGACTAAAGTGAAACCAATCTCAAAGCTGTGAAGCTGGAAGAGTCTGACAGCGTGACTGTCACAACTCACTTCTGAGCTACATAAACGGCAACTTAATTAAGTAAACAAAGACTGATCCTGTACCCTTAGCATTCAGATGAACTGAAATTGCCTGGGTCTGATGAAAACCCATTGCCTCCTGAGGAGTCCAGTGTTTAAAACATCACCCAGCAGAGAACTAAAATCAGAAGCATGAGAGATCCATGCAGGAAGCAAAACTTTTTATCCCCTCGACATTATTAAAAAAGCAAATATAACCCAGAAAAAAAAAAGTTAAATAATAACAAAATAAAAATTTAAAAGACACCCATCACAAAAATGCTGCAAGAATAGAAGACCAAAGTAAAACAAGGAGCTAAATAATTCCAGCTTCCCATACTGAATCAGTTACAATCCAACTTGGCTCCACTGCACTGCGGTATAAAGTGTTCTTCCTCTATTCTAGATAAATATGCCTTTCCATTTTGACCAGGACTAAGAGCTACCTTAACCAGCTTTAAGTCACATTATACAAATACCATTTTTCAAGATTTTTGGTAAACCTAGCTCTACCAATTTTTCAACTGGAAAGCCATAGAGAAACTGATTCAATCCAAGAGACTATCTTATTCACGTTGAAATGAAGGGAAAGCACAAAAGGCACATGGTAAATAGGGAAGAAAAAGAGAGACAGGGACAAGACTATACAAGCAGGAGAGAAGAAGAAAAATAGTGATAGGAATATAACATTGCTCTTCCCTCAGGGTTCTGAAAATTTGGAGCACATTCATAAAGCACCATCTGCAGACATCCATTATATGCTGTCTCTTGTTATAAGAAAACAAAGGTCAAAGAATTCTTGTGCAAGTAATTTATTGAATTGTGGCCCAAGCCAGGCCATTGGAACCATTCACCTGAATGAAGACTGTCAACCAAGTAAAATCCTGCAGGACTGAATTCCCAGCATTGCAATGAGGCAATAAAACGTTTCTTTCAATGCGACCTGTTAACCTAAATAACACAAGACCTACAGATTAAACAGACCACAGTTCCTTAAAGTTTGCCAAGACATCAGGCTGCAGTTCCAGCTGACTTCACTACAGGCTCACTTTAAGGCAGCATAATTGCACTGTTCTGCCAGAAGATCACTGACCATCCCCTGCTGTGTTCTTTCTACTGTCTTCCTTGCTCTGGGAAAAGCATTCAATTGGCTATATGGAAATCCTAACCAGAAACCTAAAAATTTTTTTTTTCAGTCAGATCAGTTCTTTGAGACACCTTTCCATAAGGCTACACACATGTCAGATAACAAATGTAATAGGAACACAGACAGGTGGTCAGGAAAGGATATAACTACCTTATATGGGAAGTGGCATTACCTACACTGACTACAACTCAGAGCAGAAGTCCAACCAAAGCCTTTACTGTAAGTAAAGGGGGGCAGAAGGAAGGGAGGGAGGGAGGACAGATGAAAGGAAGGACAGGACTTGAAACAGACTAATTTTATGTTGGTAGTAATACAGACAGATTTCTTGCTCAATTTTGTTTTGATATTTCCCTGGCATTCATGTATTTCAAGACTTGCAACAGGCATCACCCATATATGCAAAATGCTGCATTTGGAAGTGTAAACTTCCAGTCAAGGTATATACCCAGCACGACACATTTCCAGAACAGTTTTTATTCTCCAAAGTACATTTTGATCACAGAATTACTGTTTCACATTGCTTGACAACAGGAGAAAAAAAAAACAAAACCCCAAGCCCCAGCAGTATTTAACCAAAAGAAACAACTCCATTAGATTGCAATACATGATCCATGAAGTTACAAATACCAAAAATAGCAAGTTACACACAATCAGCGTAACAGTTCTTGAAACTTGACAATCTCTTTCAATTTTTTTCATCAATGGGAGCTAAAACTTATCAGACAAAACATTTTATTTTGCTGCTCCTGTTAATCATTAAACAAACAGAAGAATGGTTAAATACACTTGTTGCAGTTTTAGTTCACATTTTAGTGAAAACATGAGCTGGAAGACAGAAGAAGAGAACAGAATGGAGTCCCCATAATGCCAGAGGAAAATTGTCAGTGACCTGGCATGCCATTTAGACAGCCACAAGTCTATGGGCTGGATGGGATCCACCCAAGAGTACTGAGGGAGCTGGCAGAAAAGACTGCCAACCCACTTTCAAGCATTTACCAGCAGCCCTGGCTAACCAGGGAGGTCGCAGTCGACTGAGAACTGAGACAACTGAGACACCTGTCTAGAAGAAAGGCTGAAAGGGAATTGCAGCACTACCATCCTGACCTCAGTGCTGAGGAGGTCATGAAGCAGATCACCTTGAGAGCCATCACAGGGCATATGCAGAACAACCAGGGAAATCAGGCCCAGCCAGCATGAGCAGGTCCTGCTTGACTGACCTGATCTCCTTTTCTATGATGAGATGACTCACTTAGGGGATGAGGAAAGGCTGTGGCTGTGCCCATCTGGACTTCAGGAAAGCCTTTGACACCATTCCCCACAGCATCTCCTGCAGGAACTGTCTGCTCATGGCTTGGCCGGGTGCTCTGTTGGACGTGCAGGGAACTGCTGGGATGGCCGGGCCCAGAGGGTGCTGGTGAATGGAATGACATCCAGTGGAGTTCCCCAGGGCTCAGTGCTGGGACCAGTTCTCTTTGGTATCTTTATCCATGCCCCACATGAGGGGACCGAGGGCACCCTCAGGCAGTCTGCAGACACACTGAGCTGGCTGGCAGTGCTGATGTGCTCGAGGGCAGGAAGGCTCTGCAGGGGGATCTGGACACGCTGCATCCATGGCAGAGGCCACAGGCCTGAGGTTCAGCAAGGCCAAGTGCCTGTGCCTGCTCCTGCCCTTGGCTCACAACAACCCCTGCAGCTACAGGCTGGGGCAGAGTGGCTGCAGAGATGCAAGGGGGAAAAGGTCCTGGGGTGCTGCTCAACACCAGCTGAACATGAGGCAGCGAGTGCCCGGCTGGCCAAGAGGCCAATGGCATCCTGGCCAGGAGCAGCAACACAGTGGCCAGCAGGGCCAGGGCAGTGACCATCCCCCTGTCCTGGGCACTGGTGAGGCCACACCTCAAATCCTGGGCTCACTTCTGGGCTCCTCAATTCCAAAAGGACACTGAGGAGCTGGAGAATGTCCAGAGAAGGGCAATGGAGCTGGGGAAGGGTCTGGAGCACAGGTCTGATGAGGAGCAGCTGACGGAGCTGCGGGTGTTTAGTCTGGAGGAGGCTCAGGGAATAGCTTATCTACAACTCCCTATCTCTGTGCTCTCTGAAAAAGGGTGTAGTGAGGTGAGTGTCAGTCTCTTCTCCTATATAACAAGTGACAGGACAAGAGGAAATGATATCAAGTCGCACCAGAGGAGGTTTAGATTAGCTATTAGGAAAAATTTCTTCATTGAAAAGGTGATCAGGCTGATTGGAACAGGCTGCCCAGGGAAGTGTTCTTCCTGGAGTGTTCAAAAGGCATGTGGATGTGGCGCTCAGAGACACAGTCTAGTGGTGAATACAGTGGTGCTGAGTTAACAGCCAGATTCAATGATCACAGAGTTTTTTTCCAAACTTAACTAATAGATGTTTCCATTAATTCTTCAAATTCTTATGATTTTTTTAAAATTAACCTAGGAGGAAAGAGTCAATTGCCAAGCCTTTTACAGCTTTACTTTTGAGTTTGCTTTCAAATACATCTATTTTACAGCACAGCATGCTACTGGGTATTTCTATGTATATCAAAATGCACTAACTCAACACACTTTCCCAAAGTACCTGAACAGATTTACAAAGGTAAGCAAAGCAGCTGATCAGAGCGTTAGTTTCAAATCAATGGCTTTCCAACTGGCAGCCCATGATGTTCTTAGCAGCCCTGACTCATAATTAGCTGCAGAAGCCTGCAGCACAACTGACTGTGTCCAGATACTCATATCCCAAGCTCTGTGGTACAGCTTCTCCTACCTTCATCAATATTCCATAACATTTTGTCTCACCCTTGGGTGTTACCAGAAAAAAAGGCACCTGTGGAAGTCACGTATATTTTAATTATATCTAAGATGATCTTTCCCAATCCTACAGTCTTCAAATATGCTAGGTAGTCTTAACTACTACTACTTCAAATAATACCTCAATAATAATAATACCCTAATAATATCTTAATATAGATTTACAAACTGTTTTAGAAGGATAAAGATCTTGATATGGGTCGTTATTTTAGTTAAAGCAAAACAATTTAATGCTGGCAGACACATACCTATTGCTGTCAAAAACTTAAATATTCTGAGAAAAAAAGACTATTTAGAAAACTGCTCTGAACACAAAGCTTATTAAAAATCACATCTAGAGATTTCAGTTATGCCTATGTTGTACATACATTATCCAAACTATACTGAACTATCTGAAGTTTATTCACTTCTTTCAATGAAAAATTATCTTCTAAGCTCAAAACATTATTGTTATTTACTCTCCTTCTCCCCAAAAGGATCTGAAATTAGTATTTAATTTTCTCAAAGGGAAAGAATCCTATATTTTCTAATTTCCTTTTATACTTTCCATGTTCCTCTTAGCCTAGTGTGTTTTCTTCAAAAGGCAAAAAATATAAAAGTAAAAAATATAACACATGTGCATTGGAATGAAAATACTGAAGACAGAAAAAATTCTCTTTTCCCCCTAATAAACCTGGAAAAATTCAGGGTAATTTTAGTAATTAGTTTACATTAGATTCAGAAAACTATGGTACTGAACAGCCAGTGTAAACACAACTCCATCTATAAAGAGACACCATATTCTAAAGACACTTCAATGAAAGTGTGCTAATTGAAATTAAGAACCACAGACAACTAGATTATAGTTAATAGAAAACCTAACTCAAATTCAGCTAATCAGAAGCTATCTACAGAAAAACAAGTCTTAGAGCGTACAAAGGAACAGTTTTTGAAAGACTAGACAACAAGCAGAAAAACCCGCAGACAATTTGCAGAGTAGCACAAACCAGTACACTGCTGCCAAGACATTTTTATCTGGAAATTTAGAACTTCCCATAAATTCTATCAATAGATGTGAATTTATAGGCAGTTAGCACAAGAACAGACCCAGCAACAGGATATGCACTAGACTGACCACATTTACATCTGCTGGCAACAGCTTGCCCCCAGCCCTCAGAATGCAATGACATCTCATCCTTCTATTCCCTGCTGTAAGCCATCTTCAACGAAGCAAGACCACTACTGCCAACATACAAAGAGTAACCCAGACAATATCTCAGCCCTTGGAGCCTCCAGAAAGTCCAGTAAAACTCAAGCATTTCCAGCAGCTCCTGAAAATTACTGAACATCTACTTACACCAAACTTAGGCTATCTAGTCATACCAAATGTTTCTGGTCTGCTATTTTACTGGTAATTTCTTTTGTGCTTTTTCTTTAAAACCAATTAGGTACTATGAAAATTCCCATTAGAGTTTCTTTCTATTTTAACATCCATGCTTTGTAATACTTGCTGGAGTCAAAAGTTCCTTTCTCCCCTGCTCAATACAGCAAAAAGGATGAGCTGCTTTAGGAACATGTGGCCCAGAAAAAGAAGAGACTTCTATCTACAAAACCAAATCCACAATTCCTTATTTATGTTTGCAAACTAAAGTAGGATAGCAATATACTTTAGCATTATTCCCAACCTAGGTTTTTTCAGACCTTATAAACCCTATATAAACCTTATAAACTCACAAAATACCCACCTTCACTATTTTAATCTACATGACTATAAATGATAGCTTACAGCCATGCCAGGATTTGAAGAAGTCAGCAAGGAGCTAACTATGCAATTTTTCAAACTATGCAAAATTTTCAAATTTTTCAAAGGCAAATTAAAGTTGCAATGTTTCACTATGATTCACATCAGACTCCAGTGTTCATAGACCACAACGAAGAACCAACAGGAATCAAAGTATCTTCTGCCACATCCAAGAATCCCCAGCTGGCTGACATCACTAATAGAGCAAACAAATGCATGCTGTCAGTACTTCTCTTCCCAACTGCTATGTTCTGCAACTTGACAACTTAAGAAATTAAGTCATCTTCATCTTCAAATAACCATTTCTTGATGCTGACAAATTTGCCAAATCTCTGCCCCGTCTCTATTCAGTCATCTGTCCCAGGAGAAGGAAAGAACTTTTTTTTAAAGCAGACAGTTGACAGGTAAAAGAAAAACAGACTGACTACCTGAAGCATTTTGGGGTTTATACCTGGATAAATTAAAGAGACTCAACCTAGTTCTCTTTATCAAGGCATCAGAGAAAAATATATGCAGATTCAGTTAGCTCTGTCAAAAACATCTACTATAGATAATAAATTTGTAGATTATGACAAGAAGATTAGAGGCACTCAACATGCAAATCAGCATTCTTCCAAGACCATCCACTCAGTAAGTACCAGAGGTGACATTTAGTCATACTTTCACACAGTGCATGTGAGGTAACTGGAAGTGAGATAATGTAGAGAAACACAGAGATGTAACACAGTGATGACACAGAAGGTGTTAGTTACCATGATCTGGCTACTCCAGCTAAGTCCAAAACCATAAATCTCCTACCATATGCTTAAAGACTAGTAAGCCCTGCTAGATGTGGCAAGAATCTAAATTATCAACATACACAAAGTTTAAGATTCACACACTTATCTTCAATATAAAGCATCAAAAGGCTATGAGAAATGCCTGTCACATTTGGCTACATTTCCAACTAAACATCCAATTTTTTTTATCAGGTTGAGAGTATGCAACTGACCCAACTCAATCTACATGAAAAAAATACAGTATGCAATGGTTCATTTCAATGTTCTTCTGCTGTGGTAACAAGCTTTATCCTAAAAATTCCTAGCTATAAAATGTTAGCATCAATTCTAAGCAAGGCTTCTCACAACTTGAGGAACTCCTTGCTTACTTTAGAGACTTCTGCCAGTGAATACAAAGAAACAAACTGTCATAAAACATTTCCACATAAGGATTATGCAATTCCTGTAAGGGAAAATATTTTGCTCTAGCCTCACTTTGGTTACTAATTTTGCCAAAGAAACATTGGACTATTTACTGAAGTACCTGTTATATTGACATCCATGCTCAAAAGTTTTTGATCAAGTAGTACTTGAGTGATATAACACTGTCTGAAAGCCTGAATACTCTATGTAACCATAATTTGCATAATGTAATTATAAACTACTGCACAAATTACATGTACATTTCAGTAAACTGTAGCTAATCAAACTTAAAAGTAGCAGACCTTTTCTCTGCTGTAGGAAAGTGCTTCAGATAAGATTATGAACTCATCTGCATATTTACAAACCAAGTAACAAGTACACACACAAGCAGGGAAAAATGCAGCACACACAAAAAAAAAAAAAAAAAAAAAGGGAAGAAAACAAAAAAAAAACCATGAAGGAAGCACAACCAGAAATGGCATTAAAACTCCCACACTGATACGTTGCGGAAGTACACAGAAACTGTACTGCACTTCTGCAGCACCTCTGCACCTCTTGTACCCCTAACCTTGAAGGTCAGACACTGCAATGAATGCTAAGCAATTCTGTCATCTTTTGAGTTACAGTAAGGTTTAGGTCTGTATTCACTACATACACCAACAAAATGTGTACAGGAAGAAATATTTTCTCATACTCATGAAATGCAAAGCAAACAACACTCACCCATCTACATAATGGACAAGAAACACAAATCACTCAATCAATAAATAGTATTCCAAAATAAAAATTTTCACCTTCACCACAATCAGAACACAAACTGTCCACAATCCTTCCATTTTTCTCCCTAATTCTGTTCAGTCCAAGTTCTGCCTGCTACCTCCCCAATTACTTTCCTTACCCTGACTTCATTATGCCCTTATCTCTGGCACCAAGATACACCATGGTGAGCTGAACCTGGCTGGATACTAGGTGCCCACCATTGCTCTCTGTCACTCCCCTCCTCAGCTGGACAGGGGACAGAAATTGAAGAAAAGGCTCCTAGGTCAACAAAAAGGGAAAAATCACTCACTAGTTACCATCACAGCTAAAGCAAATTCAATTTTAGGAAAGATTAATTTATTACCAAGCAAGTCAGAGTAGGATAATGAGAAAATAAAAACTGAATCTTAAAATACCTTCTCCCCACCCCTCAATTCCTCCCAGGCTCAACTTCTCTCCCCTTTTCCACTACCTCCTCTCACCCAACAGCACAGGGAATGGAGACTGTGGTAAGTTCATCACATGCTGCTTCCTCTTCCGTCTCAGTGGTAGAAATCCTCGCGCTCTTCCCCTGGTCCAGCAGGGGTCCCTCTGACAGGAGACAGTCCTCTACCAACTTCTCCAACGTAAGCCTTTCCCATGGGCTCCAGTTCTTCCCAAACTGTTCCAGCATGCTCCCTGCCCCCTTCCATGGGGAGCAGTCTCATAGGAAGACTGCTCCAGTACAGAATCTCCATAGGTCCCAAGTCCTGCCAGCAAACCTGCTCCAGCATGGGCCTCTGTATACACAAGTCCTTCCAGGAGTCTGCTCGAATACGGGCTTCCCATGGGGTCACAGCCTTCTTCAGGCACATCAACCTGCTCCAGCATGGGGTCCCCCACAGGCTGCAGGTGGGTTTCTGCTCCCCAGTCAGCTTCCATGGACTGCAGAGAGACAGCCTGCCTTCCCACAGTCCTCACCACCAGCTGTAAGGGAATCTCTGCTCCAGCACCTGGAGCACCTCCTCTCCTCCTCCTTCATCAATCTTGGATTCTGCAGAGTTGTTTCTCTCACAAATTCTCACTCCTCTCTCCAGCTGCAGTTTCTATTAAGAAGGGCTCTTTATCTGTTCTTAAATATGCTATCTCAGGGGCACTGCCACAGTTGCTGATTGGCTCAGCCTAGGCCAGCAGCAGGTCTGTCCTGGAGCTGAGCTGGCATTGGCTCCATCAGACACGGGATGTTTCTGGCAGCTTCCCAGAGAAATCCCTCCTGTACCCCTTATTAACAAAACCTTGTCACACAAACCCAATACGATATGTTTTCCCCAAGTATCCTTAGGCTGACTTTTTATTCAAGATATCCAGCTACAAACTAATATTTAATGCCTTCTAGTCATTCATAAAAGACGGACAAATAACAAAAGCACGAAGATCAATTTTTCTGTAGTGCACTCAAAACTGAAGCAATTCTTCTAGTAATATTTGTTACAATATTCTTACAGTAGCTGTAGCAATAGTCTTATATAAAGTGTCCTTAAAGGAAAAATATGAATATGCATTAAAGAAACATTCATTTCAACATTTCTTTAAGAATTGATTTTGAGTGTTATCTTCAAAGAGCCTGCACAGTATATTAGTCCTTACTGATGGCCAGTATTCAAATTGAAGGGAAAAAAAACCCCACAAGTTTTCTTCTAAAATAAAGTTTAGTTCACCTGTATTGTGACCCTATTTATCAACATTCATTCTAGTTTACAGATACAGGTGTTAGTAAGTACAGATCCCACTCCCCTGCAGGCAGCCTTTTGAGCCAGAGGTGTCAGAACTCTGATCACAAACGTGTGTGCATATCAAAAGGCTGCATTCCTTGTTCCTCCTTCTTTGACTCTTTCTGTTTAGGCAAAATGTAAGCAATACTGCTCCTATGCTTATTTTATACTACATAAACATAGGGAGAGGTGTAAAATATGGATACATCAAACAATTCTTATGAACAACTCTACAAAAAAGGTTTGTAGATGAATGTGATGAAACATTTTTTAAAGAGAATCTGGAGAGAGCACCAACTCTTGTTATATTAACGATTTAAAAAAAAAAGTATTTAAAATTCAGTTGTTCAGACTCTGGATCATCTGTGCAGCAGATGCAGGTGCAGCTCAGGGCTCATAGGATAACCAGCAGGAACCTATCACTATAAACACACAGCGTACCTGAACTGGGCAAACAGTATAGCTGCATTTCTACTGCTCTGAACCCTTAAGTACTGAGTACTGTATGGTCAAAACTTACTCTGCAATGATAGTCCTTTTGTCTCCACACCAAGTTCCAAGAAACACATGAGCAAGCACAGAGACTCGAGTTATGCCAGACTGAGCTGATTTACAGATGGGTGCTATCTCAAGTCTTAAGTGGCTAGCTCCATAGGGAGTCACAGCCCCCTCAGGACTAAAATCCAGGTGGCTTACTAGACAAGTCACACAAATGTGCTGACTCAATGTACTGGACCACAAGTGCATTTAGCTTCATAAGCCACCCCACCAAAAAAAACCCCACAGAAATGTCAAGCGAAAAAAACAACACTGTTATGACATTAGAGTAATTTGTATCAAGTACAAACTGATTCTTCCAGATGCAAGAACAGGCTTAACAATATTCATATTCCAGTGAAACAAATCAACACCATAGTGATTCACCAGCAATGCAAGCAATCTGACCTTACATCTGAGCTACACTTTGAGGCAGTAAAACTTCCAGGAATTCTTAACACTTCAGTTCAGTACAGAGATCTCCTGGTCTCTTCGAACCAAGTTGGATTCAGAAGAATAGGAGCTACACACAGCTAAAAAGCCTCGCCAAGCTACCTGGACAAATGGTGAACTCCTGCCTGGTATCTCTATAACACAGATTACTGCAGCTCCTTCATGATGAATATGAATAGTAGTAGCTTGTAGTAAACCATAAACACATTATCTATTTTTACTCCACTATATACTATATTTAAATTATTCTTAACGTAAGATCACCAGGGAAGATGCTTGACACACAGCAGGATTATGGTGGGAAAAAAGTTATTTTGAACAACAGTTGTGCTACAAATCCTAAGCTTAGTTCCATAGTCTTTCTTTGGGTACCAGAACTATCAGCCCTTGGACAACATACATGCACCATCCAATTTCTTCAGCCAGAACCCAAAGTCCCTTATGTAGTAGCCCATATACATGCAACCTCACACAGACCTCAAAATTAATTTTTTCTACACCAATATTTTTTTGCCCTGCTTTTTGACTCAGAAGTTCAGACACATCTGAAGACATTGAAGGGGTCCACTATGCAGAGTAATAACAGCTGGTGCAGACACAGGCAAAGATGGGGGCAGCTGCCACCCATCTTGAAGAGACTTGAATTTCAATCTCACCATAGGTCAGCTAAGATAAATGAGCTGATTTAGAGAAAACTAAGATTTTTCAAGCAATAGTTAAAAATCTACACAGTGACATAAAAAGTGCAATCTTCAATTATGCACTACACAAGCATGATTAAAAAGTAAGTAAAATAATTACCAGCTACCTCAATATATCCATTATTCAAACAGTTCAGGTACATGAAAAGTCACACTTTCTCTCACACACAAAGGAAAACATGATCCTGCTGAAACCAAAATTCAGTATGACTTGTCTGGCATGAAGCAGTGCTTTCCAGCTAGTAACTGACCATTCAGCAGCCAAGACGCTGGCTCCCAGCTCACCAACAAAAACACAGAAGTCAACCAGCCACCGCTTGGCTCCTACCCAGTATGTACCAGCCTAGAGGCAGCACGCAAAAGGAAGGGAACACAGTCCACACCGTAACACCTGATAGTACATGTGAAGCCACCTGTCCTAGTCTGCTGTTAAGTGAACGTCTCTGGTGACCCACCAACTTGCATTATGTGCTCCCGAGTTAGTCCACTTCTTTTCAGTTACAGCAAGACTAACTTTAGTATGAGCAATTAACTGCAGTTGCTTATCAGAATGAATTTATTTGCCCAGCAACTGAAGCTTAAAAAAAAACCAACCAAGAAACACACCCCGAAAACACACAACACAGACAGCATCAGCTTGAAAAAATATGCCTTGAGCACAGTACTGAGGTCTTTTTAAAGACTAAAGTAAGGAAGCAAGCAGAGGCATAGTCAATGTAATGTGATTCATATAATTCTGGTTTCATTTATAGCAAAAAGGCCAAGTGAAAAACTAAGCTTCAGTCTCATACAGTGATGAGACTGTATCCTTTTGTAAGCAAGTGCGTTAGAACGTCTGGGTCTGGTAAACTGCTTACTGTAAAGCTCTATTTTCCACACTGAGGTCAGAGCTTGAGTTCAGCTTCTGAATGTCACGAGCTGCTCCAAGACACCTCAGATACAGCCACCATGTTTCTAACTCGCTAACATACAAACAGTTGTTAAAACTTCAGCTGTTACACCTCACATGCAACCGGTTTCACCTGAGAACCACTTAAACCTACACTACATTTCAAATGGGATTTCTTTTTTTCAAAACAAAATCTGTAATCAAACTGCTGAACTAAACAGACACTGTTTGATGGAAACAAGAAAAGAATACACCAGGTAGAAAATTCAGTTATCACTATTCCTTCTTCACTTCAAAGCAGAGTAGTCTAGCAAACCTATTCTCTTGGTAAACTTAAGAAATTATCATAATGCAGTGAGACACTGTTTATTATTATAGAACTCTGGACAGTTCTCTTTCACTCCTTGTGTCATGAGAAGCCAGGATTAACTCTATCCCAAACCACAAGGATTCCCTTTCATACACTTGGAAAATCCTGTTGTAGTCACCAGCTGTCTTTCTCTCTCCTCTGTATTTTTAACTTTGCTATCAACCCATACATATCAAACTCAGCAACATTAAAAAATGCTACTCTTAAAACTTTAAACAGCTGATTGCCTCCCCAGAAAAAGAAACAGCCTTTCTTTAGAAAGAGTTTTGATTTTCTACTGATAAACACTTGAAGAGCACACAAAAATCAATCCCTTCTTGCTCCCATCAACAAGTCTGCTCTGGAAGAACTAAGTCTCGATTACCCTGGGGATTATGAACATGTTAGTGGCAAAAAGTAGGAAAAAGCAGAGGTTAGATCTGTGCCAAAAATTCATTCAACAGTTAAGTCTTGCTGCTATCTCTATAGCACTTTATATTAAAAAAGGAAATAGGTACAGCAAACAGGTCATGTAAACACAGTGACAGTCACTGACAAAAACTGGCTATTTGGTCTCTGACTCCTCATTTGCTTTTAGATATGACAGAAACAGTTTATGCACTGCTCTAAGATGCTGCACCACCTTCTCTTCCAATTAAATTTTTTTCAGAGGCAGAGGAATAGCTTAGTCTTACTAAATACTCTCACTTCTGTCAGTTTATCTTTTGCTGGAAAACAAATTAGGAAGTGCCAGGTAGGGAAAAATGGGATTCTCCTTCACCAAAAAATCCTGATATCACCCAGTTTCATCTAACAAACATACAAGACTGACCAAAACAAAACCCCATGTAACCATAGTAAAAAAAAAAGAAAAGCATTATCTGAATCCCCAATATCTACCATAGAAGAATTAGAAAAACAGAAAAAAAACCCAAACTTCTTCAATTCTAAGTATGACATTCCAAGTAAGCATTAGTTTTTGAAATTAACAACACTATTTATTGGGAGTGTACCTAGACTGAAGCTTTTAACTGGCTTAACCTAAGGTTGCAATTGGACACAGATTTTATTTACTTCCTCTACCCAACTATGTAAGTGTTAAACTGACAAAATTAACCAAAACCTACACCATGGACAAAAAAAAAAAAAAATATATAAATCCAACTAACTAACCATCTACAAAAAACCCCACCAGTAAAAAGTAAAAACCCCACACCCTGACACTGTCAGAATACTTCAAAGACAGTTACATATTTCCACTTAAAAAACATAAGAAGATAGACAGTCTTTCTGAACAGCATTTAGATGAATTACAACAGAAGACAAAGCTCTCTTCTGTTATTACTGAAACACTTGGGTAAATATTATCCACACAAGGATCATAACTAGCATTACTTAATAAACAAAACACATACCACTCTGGCTGCTCTTTCCTGAGATTCACACTTTCTGCAAAACCATGGTCCAGTGGGTACTTGAACAATTCCATAGCAAGCTGTTTTGAACAAGACAAAACGTTTCAGCAAACATAAATAGCATTATTGATACTAATAATACGTTCTAAAAGAAGCTTACTATTAATCTCATGTAATTTTAACTATTAAGAAAGCCAAACTGACATCTAAACATTGCACATGAAATCCTATCGCAGAAGTACAAGAAATTAAGTACAATAAGCCTAGATTTTAAAAATTATGCAGACTTTGTAAAATGAAAAACGAACACATTAGCTTGAAAAGTAACATAACCATTCAAAAGCAGCAGTGTTTCATATATGACCTGTTTTCTTATTTATTTACCTGCAAAAGAGGTGAGACACTTCACTATAAATGATGGATGCTTGCTATTGTGAGATCTCTTTTAAGAGAAAACTGAAAGTAACTAATAAACCTCAGTTCTTCCTAAGACATTTATTCATACACTTACTATCCATTTTTCTTACTCTTACAAGTAAATTAACTGGTCTTAAGCAGAAAATCCACAGTGAACTGAACAAAGTTTGCTTTTTTACCCCAGAAAATTTACAGAACTGTAAATACAAACTGAACTGAGCAACAGGACTTGGATTAGTTGCAACTTGAGACAGACAACAACATAAATTCTTAGGAAAGATATTTTCAGACTTGCAGATTTATCTGCATGACAGTCATCTATATTTTTACAGTATATAAAAGCAACCCCAAGAGTTTGCTACAAAATTCCACAGAAAAAAAGTTTAGCAATTTGGCAATACTGCTTATGCTTGAAATGCCCACATCAAGCAACCTTAAGAACAACAGAGGGAATGAAAATACATGAACACAAGTGCTGTGAGTATACTTTAATATTTGTGTGGGTGTGGCAAATAACAGAACCAAAAAGCCGAACATTTTGCTCCAAGATAACACCAAATATTAAAGACAAAGCAGACTCAATTCTCAACTATCATATGTTACTTAAATGCAAAAATCAGGTTTAAGTGCATAAGTAGAAAAAAATAAGATTAATTTAAAGTTATGAAGAAAGCTGAGATTAAATTAGTAACTTTTAGTTATACTATACAAATATATTGAATTTGTGACAGCTTGGAGACGAAAAATAGTAATACAATAATAACATAAAAACATATGGCTAATACACCTTCATTTCCATGAAGGAAAGTCAATGAAATAATTTCCTATTCTATACATACATGTACTTATATTAAGATCAGTTGTCAGATGTTCAAATATTTTATTCAACTACCTACAGGCCAAACTATTCCAATAAGCCCTTTCTTACTGTACAATAAAATTCTTTACCATGAGAAAAAAAAATCTCGTTTTCATTGCATCAATATTAACCATTAACAGATGGGGGGACTCTGAAATTCTCTTTAGAGACTAAGACAGAGATTTTAAATGTGCAATCATACATTTAGATTAGCAAGCGACAGTGCAGAATAGGAAACGAGTCTAAAATGCAACTCAGAGACAGGGCTGGCAAGTAGATCCAAAGGCAACACAAGATGGGCAAAGACCAAAGCTGAAGTGAAATATTCCCATATCTGCCAGAGTAGCAGAGCACACATTGAGCCTAGGAGAGTTCATCACAGGTTTATGTTCTGATATACCGTGATACTGTTTAGAGAGTTTTGTTTATACTTCCACTACTATGCAAAGCTTCTTTAAACACATCCTTCACAACTTGCCAATGACTTCACAATAGACAAGAAGTTTCCTCTAAACTAAGAATAATTATAATAACAAAACCAAAGCAGTTAATAAAGCTTTATGGATAACACTGCTGTTTGTACTTCAAATACAGACCATCAGCTTTGACCATGACCATGACTACATTTACTACAGAGAGCCCACAAAAAGAGAGGACATGCCTCCTCTACCACCTTTGCTCACATGACTTATCAAATCCAAAATGTAAAGCACCACTGCTACAATAAATCAAAACATGGAGTTCTTCTTTTCTTAAGATCTCTATAGCAGCTTCTGGATTTAGACCACACAGTACTTTGCATACTTCCAGACAGATTCCGATTCAGGCTTGGCTATGACTTTAAATAAAAAAAAAAAAAGAAGTTAATCTTGTACCTGCTGAAGTGTGTCTCTCTATACTAGGAATACTTTCTATAACTGACTTTTGTTCCTGCTATTTCAGGTCCAACTGGTGGTATCACCCAATCCTTTCACTGAAAATATCACCAAGTCTCTAGATACAAAGGAAGACATCCAAGATAATGCAAAAGGGATAGCTGTTTCAGGTATGACTTCTAAAAATGTTCATGTTTTAGTGTTCTTCTTCATGATCCTAAGATTCCACAAGAGCAGTCAATCTACTGGTTAACATTACTCAGCTCTTAAGATAACAGAAAACAATTCAAAACCAGATTAATTTCAGAGATCCTGTCAGCTCCCCTTTGTGTTCAATCCAATGTTAACAAAAAGAACTTAATTACTTTGTATATGTCCTTAAATTATTACTATTTCTCACTAACTTACAAGGGAACATATACTTGGAGCAATCAACTACTATACTACATCATCTTCAGCACACTTTAAGACCAAGCACGAGACACACATTAGTAGCATTTTCACATGTACTAGGCATTCAGATTAACGAATTGGATTTAGGATTTTCTGTCTCCTCCAATTTGTCCACCACCTGTAAGTAGCTAAAAAGCCAGTCACTGAGTTCATAGGACAGCTTAGGAGTTGGTACAGAAAAACTGCCATCTTACTCCTTATTTCTGCTACCATAAAGGAAAAGTTACGATGAATTCCTTTCTTACAATGTAAGCAACAAAATCATCTCTTCCTCTGCTCTCAATATGAACGGTCAACCCACTGAGAGAAACAAAACAATCACACAGAGGGAACATGCCAGCTCCTGAACTGAGCTGGAAACCAACCAACCAGCCTCCACTAAGTCAAACAAATCCAGCATCAGCCATTCCAAACAGCAACCTACCCCTGCAGAACCACAACAGGAAGTCTCTTCATCTACCAGGAAACATCAGCCAAATGACATTCAAAGAAAGGCAGGCAGAGATAGAAATCACATGACAGCTAAGTCTTTCCTACGCACCTCTGTCTTCCAATCCTAAACCCTCGTTGTCTCTTCGCTGCCCCTCAAATAAATTTTTCAAACTTGGGAAAAGCAGGAACAACAGAGATTGCATAGGAGAAAAAAAAATGGAATACAGCGATAGCTACCAAAATATAGTACGAAGTTCTGCAAAGACCACAAGCAATTTTAGAGAGTCTTTGAAACGCTGCAGCTGAGGTTGTGGTTGCTAACAGGGTGTAGAGGCAGACTGGGAAGCACAGACACAGAAAACATGCAGAAGAGGAAAGGGGAAAAAAATTGGAAAAGGGAGTTCTTCCTTTCTCACAGCCATAATGCAGGAGAACATACTATACTATGTCTCACGTGAGGGAAGACAGACAGACGGGAAGGAAAGAAGATGACAGAGCAAGTCAAACCAGAAAGCACGTGGCCTTAGAAACAGGGAAACAGGCTTCATGGGTAAAAAGAAGGAGCGGGGAGGAGGAGGGAAAAAAGGGGAGAAAAACGGCCGGGGGATGGGGAGGAGAAAGAAGCAGGCCCAAGCGAAGAAGACAGGAAGCACCAAGAAGGAAGCGGCGCGGCTGGAGACCGGAGCGGGTGCGCTGCCCTCGCCTGCCCGCTCACCTTGATGCACTGCGACATTGCAGCCGTGCCCGTCGCAGTAGACGAGCGGGTTCTCGGCCCAGCCCCGCTCGTCGGAGCACACGCAGCAGCCGCCGATCATCTCCTTCATGCTACTGGAGAACTCGCCCTCCAGTGACACCGGCAGCAGCAGCGGTTCGCTGGAGACCATCTAAGGGTTAAAAACACCGTCGTCAACACCGCGCACGCCACACGCGCCTCGCCCTCCGCCTGCCCCCTCCCCCGGCGGGGTCTCCCCTCAGTCACTCAGCCGCAGCCGCCGCCACCGCCGCCGCGGCAGCGCTTCGGAACTCATGACCGCCGGCTGAGCGCCTCGTCTCGCCCCCGCCCGACCAACCGGCCAGGCTGTGTCGGTCGGGCCGCGGCGGCTCCTGAGGCGGACGCGGCTCCGCGGGCGGGCACGGCGGCGGCGGCGCCGGCGCGCAGGCGCACTGCGCGCGCGCCCGCGGGGCGGGCAGGCCTCGGCCCGGGGCCTCCTCGCGAGGGTTCGCGCGCCGCCCGCGGAACGTGAGCGCCGCCGCGGCGCCCCAGGCGCGCGCCCCCGCCGCCCCCCGTCGCCGCCGCCCCCTCCGAGAGAGCGTGCGCGGGAGCGCGCGCCCGCCCCTCGCCGCGCCCGCGCGCACCTAACGGCCCGCGCGCGCACCCACCTCGGCGCGCGGCCACGGCCCGTCCCCCGCGCGGGACATGGCGGGCCCCCCCCCCCGCGCGCCGGGGCCGCGGGACAGCCCGCGCGCCGCCGCCTCCCGCCCGGCCCTCCCCGCCCCCGCGAGCGCCGCACGCGCTGCGCGCTGCCCCCCGCCCGCCCCTCGGCCGCGGGGGCGGGGAGGCGGCGGACATGCGCCCCGCTCCCGCCCGCGCCGCCGCGCCGCGGGCCCCCTTCAGGAAGGCCGCAGGACGCGCCCCGTGCCAGCCCCCTCTCCGCCCCCACCCCCCCGAAATCATTTTTACTATCTTGTTTATTTTCCCCCTGATGTGACTGCAGGACTAATGCATTCCCGTTCCCAACTTTTATTATCCTGTTTATATCCCCTCGGTGTGCCTGCAGGACTAATGCGTTCTCGCTATTACGCCACTTGCCTGCCCTCACCGCAACTTTTACTATTTTATTTTCCCTGCGATGGGGCTGCAAAGCTAATGCATTATTAATCCCGCTCTTTCCTCTTCCCTCAAAACTCATGGCGTGGATGCGGCGCTGCTTGGCTATTCCTGCCACGGCAGCGAAAGTGATGCTGAACGGGAGATCTGACAAACAGAGAAAGCAGGGAGGCCGCAGACGCACAAAACCAAACATGTTCTTCAATACGGCTGCTCTCTACTTTTACTCAGAGGTGGACATGTCTTCCTAGAAGTTGGGCGATTGGGGTTTTCTTTAGTAAAACAATTCTGTAATTCTGTTGCCTCTAAAATAAAAGCGGGGGGAGCAAAAGAAACAACTGAGGAGAGCAAGTTGAGGTGGTCAGCGGAGAGGAAAATCTCAGCCTATTTAATTCTCCATTGTAAGCAGGTATGCCTGTAGCAGAAGGAACTAATTGTGGTGATTGTTAGGAGCATAGAGAAATTAAATGCAGCCTTGCAAAATCCCGGTCACTCACTTGCCCTCAGCCTAGCATTTATTTATTTGTTTGCTTATTTATTTTATTTTGTGTTGGGCAAGGATGATACCATTGATTCATCTTTATGATCGTGCTAAAAGGCAGAGAAGAAAATATGTGTGTGGGCTGTATTTTTCACGATGATTTTGCAAGGGCAGCTTAGCTGCTATCTGTACAAATCAGTGCTGAATTACGTACATTCCTGGACACAGCACTACCTAGACCCACACAAATGCAGATTATATTTTATACATTGTCATAGTCCTGTACACAAGTGCAAATGTTTTATTAGTTAACGAACTGCTACGTGGAAGGGAGAGGTGGGATGTGCACAACTCTACCCCCTGCAGACATCCAAGTCTGCAGTTTGTATTCAGGATATCTTAGGTCAAGCTCTTTTCTCTCCTTCAAGTTTTAAGTGAAATTATTTTGATAGAGGAAGAATGGCAGGCAGGCAAAAAAGAATCATGGAGGTAGCTTCCTACATGCAAGGCCCAACCAAACATGAGATTATTGCAGCCATTTGGGGCGCATTCTAAGCATTTCTGTGTAAATATATGCTCCAAATAGCCATAAGAGTTTAGAATTTTTTAAGATACGTGAAAAAATGGAGGGGGAGGAGACTGGAATGTAGTACATTTCAGTTGTGTAAAATCAAAGACTGCTCTCAAAAAAAAAAAAAAAAAAAAAAAAAAAAATCGCCCTGCATCAAATGTTCTATCAACACTGAAGAGCACAAATTTGAACATAAAACTATTTGTTATAAAACATACTTAAAACACTATTTTTATTACTTTAAAAGCTCATAAAAAATACCCTGAAAATTGCAGGTGCAAGCAATTACTTTGTAAGAAAATAAAGCAATTAATATATCTTGGTGTTTTAAAAGAACGAAAATTATTTGAAGCTGATAGATACAGTGTCGCAGCCCTTCTTCATTCTTGTCAAGAAAATGACATCTAATTTAAAAAGCATTCTCAATGATTCTGCTAACCCTAACAAAAAAAAAAAAGAAAAAAAAAAAAAAAAGTCAGTACAGCAGCAAATCTATCCTTTATTTCCCTGGCAGATAAAATAAGTATACTTTAAAAATGAAAAAAAAAAATTGTTGGATGAATTTATAATTTACTAAAATGTGTATTATAAGAAACAATTGTAAATTTTTCTCACCGCTTTTTTTAATTCATTGCGGGCTTCCTGCAATTTCTTCTCTGAAAAGCAACTAGTACAATCAATTCCCAAGCGTCTTTTTTTTTTAATGTTAGCTATTTTAAAGCTCAATCTTTAGTTTTATAAAGAAGCATCACCAAAGAAAAAACTAATTACTTTGCAACAACTTGATTAAAGCTGCACCATAGCAACAAGAGTATATTCGTGAAGAAGCTACTGTATATTTTCAAATAAAAATATTCTAATCTCACACCATGTAACACACCAGCTCAGTATTGAACAGCCCAAAATCTTGCTTTGGTTAAAATTCAGTCAAGCCTAATACATTCAATTATTTAATGAAACATTTGTTGTCTTCTTATAGATTTCTATTTAATTCTTTCTATAGAGAGAGTGTACATGGGCTGGAATAAACTCCATGACAACCACTTTATGGTATTGTGTAATATTTGATTGAAAAATTTAGATAACCTCTTGATAGTTCTGTAAAACAATCATTTAGAGAAGACCTTTGAAATGCAAAATAGGAAAAGAAATGCATTACCACTAAATAAATACTGCAAACACTAAGCCTATAACAGCTATGGAATCAGAACATAAAATCTTGTAGCATATATGTTCTTATGATTGTAGTATTTAATAGGCACTGACATGAGACAGAAGGCAAATTTTCTTTTTTTTAAAAAAGGAAGCCTATCCTTCTTATAGTGATATATAAGAGATTAAAATAATTAGAGAAGAATATAATTCAGTGAGTAAGAATGAATAATTTTATTGTTAATCTAAATGCAAGGAGAAAATCCAATTTGCTTAAAGGAACCTACAAAATCTAGGAGCTAAACAAGTTAGAATATAAGAAACTTACAAGATTTTGCATTTCAATTTTTCTTAGATACTTTCACAAACAGAATGAATGTGTAAGTGAAGAAAATTACACTCTCCGATTGCAAATTGTTTTTAAAAGTTTAAGGCATTCCTCAAGAAAACATTAGCATACATGAGTGAATGGCACTTCAGTTGTATAAACAAAAATAAAGACATACTCACAAAATTTTACTACAAAATAATCAGTTGCAACAGTAAAACTAAGATTTTTGAATGCTTGGTTTAAATGTCACCTTTTTTCCTTAAAATGTGCAAAATCATATTGTAATTTTAGTGAACAAAACAAAGCATTGAACAAGAAAAAGTCTTTAATTTACAAAGCCACATTACCAGTTGAATATAATCCTCAGAAGAATCTTCCAAAAATAACAGAAAAATCATAGACTTGATATAAAATGCATGCTATATTAGAAAACGTAAATTGATATTGGGACTTGGAGCTGTAGAGCAGGAAAACTCACTTCCTTCCAGAAAGCAAACTTCTCACAGCAATTTTTACTCCATTTTCAGATTGGGTCTTTGTTGAGAAAGCTGTGATCTTTGCCTACGTGCAAAAAGATACATGCTGCAGCTAAACAGATGCAACTGAAAACAGAAAAATTGCAGTAGCTTAGTGATGTTCAATAGGTAGAATGATCTATCTCCTGATTATCCATTTAAAATACATTGATGCTTGTCTGCCTTTTGTTTATGTGGTTTTAAATCATTAACAGCATTCACTGAAATACCTTCTAATCGTGGGTATTGGCTTCATTTCTGGGAAGGCAGCAGTGAAATGGTCACTTTACACAAAATAAAATGCAACTCTTACATGTTGACCCTTGCACGCAGTGCATTTTAAATGGCAGTCTGCCTTAGAGCCAACAAATTCTTTCTATCCATGTTCAGTTGTGAGGGATAGAACATGTCTACAGAACCCACATTAATAAAGCAAATGTATCTTTACATGCTTACTCTTAAACTGTATTGAGAAGGAGTAATGTTTTCTTTTTCCTCTTCCTCCTCTTTAATAAACTGCTAAAATCTGTATGTAACACCTATCCAAATGCAATGTACTGAATAATTTAGACGTCTCAACATTTAACATGTAGTCACTTGGTGATGAGGAATTTGCATTGCTCTGTATATTTACATGTCATGCAAGTACAGGTAGCAGCATTGGAGGTCATGTCAGTGCATCTCCTGGACACCATGCCTCTTCATATGTTGTGCTATTTTCTTTTATGTGAACATATTCACGAGTTTTGTAGTTCTTTAGACTGCAAAAAAGAGGGGAAATAATTCCACCAACTATTGCATTCATTTTCTTGATTTTAATTGTATTATCACCTTTGGAGAGTTTGGTAAATTACACTTAGCTAGCAGCAATAGATAAAATTGGTGGTTTTCAAGTACTGCTTCTGTTACCAGTGTTGGCATTTAAATGTTAATTTCAGACTGAGGTTTACTGTAAACATGAAACAAGGGATATTCTTTGAATGAACAATCTCAAACCAAAATTCTAAATAGAGGAAACCTAGCACAGGATGTTTTTAAGTGCAGTGATTATTTCCTTTTAGAGATTTAACATTCTCTAAGTGATAGAAGTTAAAGAAGTTAAATGTGACAGTTAATTTATAATACTCTACATTAAAAAAGCATTTAAATGCTAACCACATTTTTATATGAGTTAAGTCAAAGTAATGATAATTACAGTATGATACAAAAGAACCTGAAATAAACTTCCAGCAAACCATCCTGAATATTAATGCAGTACTAAGCCCTGAAAAGTTAGCTCAGTAAACTCTGGAATGTAGATTATATGCAACTTAAATATAAAGCAGGGCTTTTCTTCAAAGAAGAATTCTTCATTTCAAAGTTTGGATTTTTATGAGGCATATATTAATTCATTAGATTTATATTAAATACATGTACATAGCATCACTCCAAGACCAAGCCTCGGATTACTTCTTTTGGCATATTTCTATGTAGGATTTGCTAAATTAACATTCTATATAAGTTAATAGCCTTCTTTTCATGTTTGTTGTATTACGATCGGCATTGTGATACTGTGTTGTGTCACAGGTCACATTTATTTGATTTCAATTCAGGAATGGTATCTATACTACATATTAAATACGAGAAACAACATGCTGAATTTCCCATCAAATCTCTTAAATGCAGAGCTATTTCAGATGGGTTTGTCTAAACACAACATATATATCTAATATAAGCGTGGGAAAGGAAAAGCCAGTTTGTTACATGCTAAAGCAAATTGGAGTAAATCAACCGCATCCGTGGGCTGGATAAGCAATACTACTCTGCTTTTCCCACTACCATTTGGACAAGACAATGTTACTTTTTTATTTAAAGTGTTTTCTTCTCAACAAGGGGCCACCACTTCCCAATCTCCAAAACACGCCCCAGAATATGTTAATTAATTGTATTGTGTGTCTGAAAGAAAGAGGTTGCCAAATGCAATAAAAAAAAAAAGAAAAGGTCTTTCGATCAGTGAGCTGCATTCCCACTGCTAGTTACCATCTCATTTCAATTCCATATAGATATACATGGATACATTTCCTCCAGGTACAACTTTGACCATTAAAAGCTGACTAAGAGTGAAAGTCTAACTTGACCACATAGGGTGTATATGGGAAGCTTAACATTCCTGGTGAATTAAGCACACAAGCCTCGGATCATTTTTTGTCAATCCTACTACAGCACTTCAGAGTCGGGAATGCGGGTAATTTCTATAACATGGTACTTCCCAATTAAAAGTAACAACAATGCTCCTCTGTGAAAAAAAATTAATACATAAAATATGTCACCACATTCCACACAAATACAAAATAAAGAGTAATGAAGAAAGGCAACAAAAGGTCTCTTCCTATTTTTTTTAAATCTTCCATTTCAATGATATAGTTTTCAAATAGAGATACACTGTTTTAGCAAATACAAGAGTACTAAATATCCTTGTGAATGACGCTTTCCAAATGTGTAGTAACCCTCAGAAAATTCCCAAGCAGCAATCAAGAGCAAATGCATCTCCGGAATACTTATGCAGGACAAGTAAAAAAAACAAAAATCTTTCTTTCCTCCATCTTACAGCTCAGACCTTTAAATATTACCAGGGTGTCGTTTTCTACGTATTACTTGCATCTTCAGCTTTTGAATAATATGCATGCTTGTAAACCATCTAAACTGAATTGAGTTTTTATTTGGAGGAGTCCAACAAAAGCCTGCAAGTTTTCCAAGAGTGAAAGAAAAGTCCCAAACGGTATTATGTTAAACAATGACTGCAAGCATGCAACTTCCCAAGTGTGCATGGGGGAAGAAAAGGCAATTCAGGATTATTTTCAGCTAGGTGATAGCCATAAACATCAATCTTTAATTTCTTTAGCTTACTGATCACAATCTATGATAAATGTTAATTTTTTGGCATATATTGAATTTTTTTAAAAAGTCTAGACATCACTTCTAATATTTTAAAATAAATTCACAAGCACTCGGCAATAACTTGCTAAAATAATCACAATTCTCCTAGAAGGGATTTTCTTAAAATAACCAGTTCTCTAGAAACTCTTTGTCATCACAAATATGAATCCCTACTCATTTTATCTTCCAGAAACAATGTGCAAAAACGTGTTTGGTTTTTTTTCTGAGATGATTAAGGGCACTTGTTGGAAATTTTCTTGAATATCAAGTTAGTTAATTCTTCCCCTATGGAAATACATGAGAAAGTTCAGTCTGAAATGTACTGAAAAAAATTAATTTCTAATTATTTTCGGGGGGGGGGGGGGGGGGGGAATGCGACAAACACTTTTCCTATAAAACAAATCTTTTAAAATCTCAAACAAACATAAAACAATCACTTGGGGGGAAGAAATCCATCATGGTGCTTATATGAAAAACAGGTAAGATTAATCTTCGTTTTTATAGACAGACTTAAGAATAGTTCCTTCCAAAATTCTCTTTGGCTACATTTATTAATCCAAATCCAGTGGGTCGGAGCAGTTTTTCCCAATTTCTTTAACAAGTCCTGCTCTAAAATCCACCCAGAAACAGATGTTACTTTATGTACAATTCCGCTGCGGTAGTTGGGGGGTTTTTACCTTTCAAGTAACACGTGAGCTACAGCCTCACGGAGCTCCCTCAGCGGATGGCACTTCTAAAGGCTCCTCTCTCTCTACTCATGAACCCGATTTCCCGGCGGGTCCCCCGCGCCGCTGCCTGCGAGCACACAGCGTGCGGGGCCCGGGGCTCTCCCTCCTCCCCGCCGGCGGAAAGCGGCGCGAAAAGAGGCGGCCGGGGAACAATGGGGAGCGCCGGGAGCAGGGGGAGCCCCGGCCGCGCTTCCTCCGGCCCCGCCGCCGCTTCCTGCGGGCTCGTGCGCCGCTCCGTTCCCTAGGGCAGCCTGCCCGGAGCCCGCCCCGCTGACGGGAGACCCCCGCTCACCCTTAGAATGCCCCGTGCCCGCGCCGCGCTGCCGAGGGCACCCGCGAGTTTACTCTCGCAGCCACTCGCTCGCCCCCGAGCTCTCCCGCCCCCGCACGGCGAACGGGGCTGCCCGGCTGGCGCGGCGCCAGCCCCGCTCCTGAGCCTATCCCGGGGTCGGGCGGGCGGCCTATGGGAGCTCTGATCCCGCTGCCCCGGGCTCCTGCCCCGCATGCCGCGAGCACTGCCCGCAGGAGAGCGGCAGCACTACAGAGCCGTCGCGGCCCCGCTGCACTGCGCGCTCCCTCCTTTCAGGGGACGGCGCTGCGCACAAAGGGCGCCTCAGCATTGTTCCCCTCCCTGACCCCCGAATCCCCTCTTCCCCGCCGGGAGAGGCGAACGGGAAGGGCCGGGACGAAGGGCGAAGATGGGGAGAGGCCAACTGCCCGCGGCGCCGGCCGCTTCCCAGCAGGCGCTGCCTGCCATCTTCGCCTTTCCCCAAACTTGCCTTCGTGCTGTGCCTGCCGTCGAAGCCCGCCTGCCCACCAAACCTGGTTCCCTCCTCGCAATGTAATGGGTCTTTCGCATGTCACCTCGCCTAAAAATCCCACTGAGGCTGCAAAGGAACCTCTCCTCACATCTAAGCCACCCAAGCATCCTTGTCAAGCTTGTGCATGGGATCATATGCTTCACACAGGGGAGAAAAAAACACCTCAACTGTACCGATGCAAGGTATTATTTGAGGATTTTGTCCTCAAATTCACAAAAGCGTCCGTCTTTTTAACCTTGATGGGCCTGGTTAGGTGACCAGACGATATTTAAGCCCCACTCCTTTGCCACCTGCAGCCCCGTGTATTCCTGTCCCCACGCTCAGAACTCCATGGAGCAGACACCAAGACACCGGTATTCAGCAGAAAACTCAAAGCAAGAGAGTGGGAGCTACAACATGACACTGAGGAAAAACCACGGCTCGATTTAAATAATTGCATAATATTAGGATTTAACTTATAAATGTTTACATTTGTGTGATTTGATTAATGTCACGTTTGATTTCCTTAAAGCCACTGACAAGGTACTTTAAAACACGAGATTAACGTCTACCAGCGATGAAATTCAACAGGCAAATCCTCTTCCCAGCGCCCCGGCTCCCCCAACACGCGGGCAGGCAGGGCCCTCAGCCCCCCTTCCTGCCCCCGCAGCCCTCGGCCGAGGGGCCTCCCCGCACATCCCGTGGTCGGCGATCCCCCTCCCCCGCAGGTGACAGGATTCCCGGCCGTGCCTCCCCTCACACCCGCCGCGCTGCGCGGGGCTCCGCCGGCGCTCCCGTTCAAACACGGCCGAGCACGCCCCTGCCCCGCCCCCACCCGGCCGTTACCGCCGCCGCCACAGGGACACCCCGATCCCGCCCCGGCGCTTCCCGAGGGAGGCGCCGCCGCTCCCGGGTTTTCCCGGAATGCCGGGGGGGATCGGAGCGGGGGGAGGGGGAGCTGCAGCGGGAGGCTCGAGCGCGGCACGAGCGCGGCCGGCGCGAGGGATTGTGGGTAGGAAGGTGGTCGGGGCAGCAAAGGAAGCGGCGGGCGGGGATGGGGGGGGTGAAAGGTCAGCGGCCGAGAGCCCCCGCGCCAATGGCGGCCGGCCCGGCCCGGGCCGGCCCCGTCCCGCACGGCGAGTCGGGGTCGTGCCGCTCTCCGCGGCTGTAAACACCGATTGTGTCTGCCCGCGTGTGTCCGTGTGTCTGTCCGTGCGTGTCTGTGTGTCCCGGGCCGCAGTCGCCGTCGCCGCCCCTTGTAACGGTCCGCGCGAGGCCCTGCGCGCGCGGAGTTTGTTCGCCCCCTTCCCCTCCCCCACCGCTCTTCCACGCGATTTATGAGATTTGCAAAAAATTCCAGGGGGTTTCTCCCTCCACATCCCCTCCTTGCCCGGCTCCTAACCTCCGCTTCCTCTCCCGCCGCCTTGGCAGTCACCGGGGAGCTCCGTCGTCGCCGGCAGCGCGGGGCCGGGCAGACCCGGCACACAAAGGTGCCGGCCCCGCTCCCTCTCCCGCGGGCCGCGGCTCGCGGGGGCTGTCCGGTGAGTCCAGAGCCATGAAATCTGCAGCTCCTGCTCGCGGCGGGCTCCGACGACGAACGGGGGGTGTCTTGAACCGCCCCGCAACTTTCTCTCCGTGTCCCGCACCCCCGACCCACCGCCAAAGGTAACGCTGCAGCGAGTCCCCTCGCCAGCTCCTCGCAGTGAGGCTCAAACGGAGCAGGAAAATGGGAAATGTTCACACGGAGAAGTGGTTCCCTTTGTTCTTTCATTGTTTCTACCCGAACTGGCGGATACAAGAGATAAACACTTACCTTCTCTCCTTTTTGCTCCAAAACACACACGTTCCCATCAGCTTTAAAATGCACGGTCCACTTTGGAAGCGACTACGAATGTCGGGAGAGTTTGTATTCCATTCTTTTACACTCTACTCTTTTTAGTGTAAGATTAAGTTGCCGAGCACGTTGTTGCAAGCCCCCCGCCTTAGTGAATGGTCACGTTTAGGACCCTCGAAGTCCATCCTAATTCTGCCAGTAGAATTGAGGGTACCGGAGGTCTAAACTTTCAAAAGGAAAAGGGCCTGCATCTATCGAGCAGACCTGGAAAATGCACTCAGTTCCTCACTTAGTTCCACAAAATGGATATAAACATCTCACCCCAGACAACTCAATGAAATACACATTTTAAAGCTTGAATGTAGAAAAGCTGTTCCCTCGGCTGAGATAAGCTAAAAGCAAATTGGCGTGAAGAAAATCTACCTCAGTGTATTCCACAGCAGGAATAGTCTCTGTCGTTTAAAACAAGTAAATAAGAGCATCATATAGAAATGCTAAGCGTAAAGTTAAAAGGAAAACAACCTCTGAGAGGAATATGCTACCCGGGGTGGAATGAGGAGAATTGCAGTTTTTTTAAGTGTCCCTTTTTTGCAAAAATTACAGCTTTTTTCTCCCCATGCAACCAAGGCGGGGGGAGAGGAACCCATGTTCTGCTCTCTTTGTAGTACAGTCGGCATTTTGCACCCAGAAACACGGGCAGTTCCCCCCCAAACCTTGTTTTAATCTGATTACGGTGAGATTTGCTGATACAATGAATATTTGAAATGATCCTTGTGTCTTAGGGAGTGGGAAGCTTTTCCAGGCTCCTGTTTCCAAGGCTCCCTGCTGCAAAGGGAAGAGAAGCGGTGGGGAGACCCCGTTCCCCGAGGCCCCGGCGGGGTGGCAGCAGGGGTGGGGGGGACAGCCCCCTCCTCCAGTGCCCAAGGGCGCTGGATTAATTTAGCCCGACTCCGTCGGCCGGTAGTTGGAGCAGGATCTTTAAGTGCCTTTTCCTCCTGCATTATCACGCCTTTGCCAATTGAAAAATAAACAAATAATAGCAATTTTTAGAAAGGAGAGTAGAATGCAGGCGACCCAAAGTAATTGTGGGACCGGGAGTGCATGTTGTCTCACATCCCCTCTCCTCCTCTTCCTCCCCCTCCTCCCGACGTGGCCTTAATGGCAAACTGGAAGGCCAGTTTATTTCATAGGGCCATATTACAACCAACAAGGTAAATAGGGAATTGTGGGGGAGAGGAAGGGAGGGGGGAGGGAGCAAAAGGAGCTTTTCTTTGATAGCGTTTAATTGGAATTGAAACATTCTGGGGCTGTAAACATTCTTTATTTATTCAGCACACATAAGCGGGCATTGTTTTATCACCATCATAATTACGGTGTCCTTTAAACTGACTGATAGCAAAGGAGATAAGGGAACGCGCCTGTAGCTCCAGATCAAATCGCTGGCTCGCCCCTCTCCCCGGGTCACCAGGATCCACACGGTCCTTGGAGATGAGGAGCGCCGGAAGACTGTGGCCTGGCTATCCCTTACGTCATGAAAGTGATTTGTACCACATTGCTAATTTGGTGCAATTCATAACCTCCTGGTCTCCTTCGTTTGCAACTGCTTCTCAGTTTGCAGGGTCTGTTTTTTAAGATATAGTTTCCCACCGTAGAAATTAAGAGTGATCACCTATGTGCAGGAGAGGATCTTGTTTCCCAATGTTTGTTGCTTTACCTTTGTCTAATTAAAAATGCAAACTTTTAGGATCCTTTCAGAACAAAGCCTCACCAAATCCCCTTTACGTCCAAGGATTTGCAAATTTATAAAGGCTGCATTGAATTCAGCATGGGTCAAGGGGCAAAAAAAGGGTAGAAGGTCACTGCATTTTGATTATGGGTCAGTAAACAACATGGCATGTAGTATGTGTCCAGAAACTCCTGCTAAAAAGTATTTTAAAACTACCATGAGTATTAATTCAAGAAATAGTTTTAGCCCATAGTGATTATAAATTGCACAAAATAATTATGTGCACGAAACACTCCAGCCCCCGTGGAAAAAAAAACCCCACAAACGTAATAAACACTTAGTAGAACTCTGCATTTCATCTCTTTGGGAAAAAAAAAAAAAAAAAAAAAAAAAAAAAGAAAAAAAAAAAAAAAAAGGAAAAAGAAGGGCGGGGGGAAAGAGAAAAAATATGGAAAAAAGAAAAAGACAACCCCAAAACTTCTAGGTATAAGACTGTTAGCCAGATTATGATTTTTTTCCACAGGCTGATGGCTGGTATTTCTTTGTCCCACACATTTAGGAGATTTAGTTATACATTCTGATGCTGATGCGTTGTCTGAATAGAATTTATGGCAAATTTCAGTTACTACAGTCACATTTGGCTGACTTTAAAATAGCAGAAGGATCCTATTATACTATTCTTTGACCCTATTATATTTCTGTTACTGGACTCTTTTTGATAGCCTCTAGCTGCTTTCTGTCTGTGTCCTCCATGAGCAGAATATGCCCAATACTAAGGAGAAGCAGGGTGTAGTGTTAGAAATCGAGTTCTCATGTGAAATATGTATTTCTGCGCAGCATCATGAAAGCAAAAGGTTTATTTAATACTTGTTAATACCTGAAGACATAGTTCAGCATTAACAAATAATAATAAATAATAATAATACCCTAATAATGTGGCAATCCTAGTGTGAAAATGCACATGACCCATAGGTTTTCCTGAAGATTTTCAGAGTTCTCCCCATTAGTACAACTGGTGGTGGACATTGCTGTTGCATTTCCCAATGAAACGTTTAAAAGACTGTAAATGGTGTGTGCGTTACTACATTGCAGAAGGAAGAGGTCAGGCTAAATTGCACTGGTATTTAAACATAATCGTACTATGAAAATAAATCAAAACATCACGTAAAAGGAGTATTTTAAATGTTACACACTTTTCTTTCTGAAATGACACGGCTAAGCAATTCCCTGTGAGCATATATATTTTAACACAAGTTTACAAAAATAAAATTATATGATTTTCCACAAATAGGAATAGGTCTACAGCAAAGTATTATGAATATTATTTTGCTCCTTCTCTCCTAATGAGGTTTATCCTTTGGCCAGACAGTTTTAAGACTGAAATACTACTGGCTATAGAGTGTAGATTGCAGATTGCTTGCTACTCAACGTGAAAAGGAGCACATTTGATTGATCGCCTGTGTGTGTGTGCGCCCATACACACAACTCTCTGTAGTTGCATGTGTATGTATTTGGCAAAACCGGGTATGTCTGGGTGTCCTTATCTTAAGAAATGTGAGACAAACATCCATTCCTTTAATCATGTTCATCTTTGATCACCAGTGAGGGTGACACAGTCCACAAAATTAACAAAGAAACTCCCTTGCTTTTGAGAGATAGCTACATGTACATCTGAGGCTGCACACACATGCACATGGACACACGAACACACAGGCATACATCCCACTAAGTAAATTATGGCATAACTTTTCATGTAATTGACACCAGACACCTTTAATTTTTCATTTTCATTCTTTTGACCAGCTTTCACATTAACAATCTGAGCCATAAATGTTGGTGGCTATTGATCGCAATCCCCTGTGTGCGTGCAAATCCATTTTCAAGTCCCTTGCCTTTAATGTGTGTGTGCGTGTGCAAGGGGCCTCTGACGGCTGTTTATCAGGATCTCCCCCAGCCTGCTTGAAGACGACCCCGGATACACAACGTGTGCCGATGGCCAAGGGAAAGCACGCACACACACACACACACACACACGCACACTCACACGCACAAAAAGAACCAAACCAAATGATGGATAAGTAAAGAAACAAAGCTCTCTTGTGTGAGATGCGGAGAAAAATATGCAACCGAAAGTGTGTGTAAGTATACGATGGGGATGTGTAGGCTGGGCGCCTGACATTTCCCAAGACTTCTCGTAGGTTTCTCCCTTTCGACATCTGGCGCTGCCTCGACCCCGGTGCTCATGGCCGCACCTTTGGGGAACCCGAGGTTTGCTGAAAAGCCGTCGCTAATTTTAAACGTTTGGTAGCACCGGAATTTAAAAAAACAAAGGAAAAAAAAAAAGAAAAAAAAAAAAGAAAAAAAAAAAAAAAAGGAAAAAGAAAAGGCCATTTTTTAGATAGTTGCCGAATCCCACTGCCAGGCTATCACCAGCAGCGCGTGGGTGCGGGTCTGGGTGTCCGTGGCTCCCTGCGTGCGAATGCACGCGTGGATTTACACGGGAATCCGACCCAGTTGAACTACCTGACAAATAAAGGACTTTTCAGCCCATCGGGGTTTCGGGTAACGTCTTCTGAGCAGCTTTCTCGGAGTTTACTGTTCCTTTACTGTTGACTCCATAGCCTTAACCTTAAAGCAGGGGGAGGAGAGCAGTAGGGAGGGGGTGGGGGTGTTCGCAGCATATAAGTACATCAGGAGGAATTTTTAAACGACCTTATTGTCTCTAGCTCTAGAAAGACCACGATGATTTCTCTTTAGCGCCAGCAGCTGTTTTCTCTCGAAACTTTGCTTTTTTTGCCTCTTACACGAGCGAGCAGGAGAAGGGCAAGGCTGGGAGATCCAGATGCGAGGAGAGGGAAGGAGAACTCCGCGGATGGTCTGAGCTGTGCCGAGGCATTGTTCACTGCTGCCTCTCGGTTACGTTTAAAGGCTGAAATATCACGAGATCCAGTCAATGATCCTTTTCTAATTCGAGGGACAAAATGTAATTTGCTGTAGCTCTGCTTTCTCGGATGGGAATACTATCCCTGGGTTTCAGAGGAAAGAACTAGGCATCGCGATTCGCACACACATGGATTAAGTTGAACAGCGGCGATTACATCTGCGCCTGAGAGCAACAGTAGTCCAGGGCTGACTTTTCAAATCTCAGTCCTCCGAGTTAGAGGCTCCCTTGAATAGACTTCCTCCATTCCCGGATGCACTTCTCCAAATTCCCAGTTCTCTCTCGAATTCCTGTGAAATTGGGGACTTGCCTGCATTTCGCCTTGGCATGCAAAACGGCGTTTTCACAGAGTGATTATGCGCTTTCTTTTCGCTGTACCTGACGGGGTAACACGAACTCCACGCACCATATTGCCAACACGCGGAGTGGATATTGACGTTTGGGATTGAAGATTTTTTTTTTTTCTCCGTCGACTTTTTTGCCAAGTCACAGCAGTATGAGATGTCTCATTAATCTCGCGGATGTGTCTAATTCTGGATGTGCAGTGATACATAAAAGTGCTGGTGTTTGTATCCAGAGGAACACTGGATGCACGGCAGAGATTGGTGATTTGTTTTTTCGCAGCGCCTAGCGTGCAAACCGCAAGCATCACTTTAACGTGAAGGGGAGAGGCAAGGCATGCAGCTATCGCAACATTTGTGAAATCCTCGTTCTTGACACTCGAATAATTTAACGTTCCTAAGAAGAGGTTAAACCTTCATGCTGCTTCTTCAAATTGATTTTAAGGGGCTGCTATAAATGGAGCATCAAAAAGCTTCGGCAGGGCTACTCCGAGCGGAATATGCAAACTGCGAGCCAGAAGCATCCTAGCCCGATGCAATATCGTACATTGTGTGTTCCAGCACTTTTTTGTTATTACGTAAAGGCTCCTGGAAGCACCTTGGATATTTTACATTCTCTCTGCTGGAAGCAATCGGCACGCAGGAATCCTGACGTGGGCTCTGGGACTATAGGACATTCCAGCTCGTGATCCAGCACGGTTAATCGTGAAAAGTGTATACATTTCTGGCTTATCTATGCTTTGTTATGGGTCTGACGTGAGCTCACGTCCTCCTCCCCCCTCCTGCAATATTACAGGCAGAATTTCAGTTAAAAGTGTTATAGTATCACGGTGCAGGAACCCGTGATATTCAGACAGCAAAAATAACCTTAGTACCCGGCTATAAAAAGCTAATTAAGCAGAAGAGGAAAATCGAGAGAAACTCGAAAATGTAAGTACACCCTCTCGTTAACAACCGAACATTTAACTTTGGAGCCTCAGAAGGGGAAATACCAGGCTGTTCTGCACGTTTTCGCTAAGCTTCATTTTCCACACAATGCAGAATAAAACGCTAGTTTAAAGTGGCTACGTTACCGAAGGATTTTCCATCGCTACGATCAGACTTATGTCCTTTAAATTCACGGCATGCACAAAAGAGCAACGTTTGTCCAAAACAGGCTGAAAATATACACAACGATAGGGGGAAAAAGCATACAAATCCTTCCTCCGAAGCAGTGGCGAGGAAGTCTGAGAGGGCTGAGTGTGTTTGAGCTCGGATTGTTTAATAGAAAGATTTATATACTAACTGTATTATTTACTTTGGGAGGGGAGGTGGCAGTATAAGGGTATGCTAATTAGTGGGAGATTTTTTGGGGGAAGGGGTGGAATATCAATTTTTATTGCATCACCTGTCAGGAGTGTCCAATCAGCGTTGGCTTTAGGGGAATTAATTGATGAAGGTGTCT